>CM042164.1:38557384-38702489 GCA_023376005.1 Doryteuthis pealeii
ATGTTGTACAGTGCTGGAGAAGCAAGGACTAGCTCATAAGTGACGTTCTCGTGTGAACACTTACACATGGACATAGCAGAGTGGGGCGACCAGCAAAAACCTACATTGACCTGCCAAGCGAAATAGGGACGATTGGCGAGGGAGAGTCACGGGAATCCATGCTAACAGCACGACCTGATGATGATGATGATGATGATGATGGGGAAGAGGTGGCGGGGGGAGAGAGGGGGAGGTGGACGAGGACGAGGACGAGGACGAGGATTACCTCTTGTAAATTCAAGAACTATCATTATATTAGAATTAGTCAAACGATTTGCAATATTTTTTTCTAACGTAAAGCACTATTTGGCAACTCTGAATGCTTTTACTGTGGGTTGCAAAATTCACCAATCATACTGTACTGTGAAATTCCAAGCTCGCCTGATACTCCCCGAGTGCTACTCACCGTGTTTACTTCTATGGCTTCAAGCATGGCTTGGGAATCCACAGTTTTAGGCTTTGTCTGACCTTGTCTGATCGTCAAGTTTTTTGCGCCCGGATGAAATTTCTAGAACTAACTAGCTATTTGTATTATTTGTATTGTTGTAGGTTCAATCCTGGTCAAGGGCGATAATAACATAGAATACTTAACATAGCTTAACACTTGTACCCAGTCATGGTTAACGGAATGGGGACAGTCTACCCCTTTGGATTGAATAAAGTGTTCGGTTCGAAGTTCCGTGAAGGCTCCCGATTACGACATGAAGGATTTCGGCAAGAGACATCTGAACAAGGCCCGATGGCACATTATGTATATAACAATAAAGATCAGGACAACAGTCTGAATAATCTGAATGATACAAATTATCATCTGAAAAAAAAAAAAAATTCAGACAAATATTTATTGGATATTATACTGCCATCAACTGCGCCTCCATCGTTCGCACAATAAGTGTTTTCGGTGGGTTCCACGGCGTTATAGACCTGTTCAAACTTGTAAACTATAAGTTCCTGTGCTGGAGAATGTAGCGAGAAGAGAAACAACTTACCCCCAAACAACGGGCACGCACGTGTCTTGCATGCAAGAAATCCAGGAGGGTAAAACAAAATTGATTTTTTTAAAAAATTGTCTCACGTTCGTAGTGAATCTCGCGAGACGAATTTGTGACGTGTGCAGATTCAAGGCCCTTTAAGATATCAGTACATTACAGTACATTACTGTACATTACATATCAGATATCAGTACATTACAGTATATTACTGTACATTACTGTACATTACATATACAGATATTACATATAAGATATCAGTACATTACAGTATATTACTGTGCATTACATATCAAATACCAGTACATTACTGTACATTACATATATACAGATATTACATATAAGATATCAGTACATTACAGTACATTACTGTACATTACATATCAAATACCAGTACATTACTGTACATACATATACAGATATTACATATAAGATATCAGTACATTACAGTACATTACTGTACATTACAGAAGGTGGTGGCAGATTACATCTCCTCCTGCTAGTCGATAACAGTGCGGATTGCAGATGGGAAGAACGACTGAGTTTTGTGAGTTCGGACTGTGACTTCAGCACATAGGTATAAGTGGATTATATCAAGAGAAAAAAAAAACGATACAAAGGCGTTGCAGATTTTTTTTTTTTTTTTTTGACCCACGTACAGGATTGCTCAGAAGGCAATCTTTCTTAATTGGTTCTTTGTATTGTTTTAAGCCATTTCAATCCTTTTTTTTGGGGGGGGGGGGATAATTTAATGCCGAATCAAATCATTTTGATATTTGGTTTCTTACAGTACCTGCCTTGGCTTAAATTGTCACCCATCTAAGTATTGAACAAGCTTATCGGTAATCTAGTGCAGTGGTTCTCAAACTTTTTTTTTCTACCTCTGGACTCGTTTGATTCCTATTTTACTCTGGTGGATCCCCATAGCCATTTGATGTTTAATTTTTTTTTTTTGTCTGGACCGAAAAATATTATATGGTCCCCGGGGGGCATATAGCCCCCGGTTGAGAACTTCTGATCTAGCGGGTACCTGTGCTTTCAATATGATTTGACCGTAAGCCCAATTTTTCTTAATACAGTTTCCAAATTAGACTACTTCGCACGTTCACCTGAGTGGGTTTTTTTCAATCATAATAATAAAATAATACCATCAAGAATGAATAAAACAAAATGTCTTTGGCATAAGATAAACCAACAAGCGTTGACATGCCGTAAAATCAATCCAACCAACCAACCAACCAACCAATGGATGACAAAAATAAGATAAGGTTCGTTCCAACAGGCAATGTGCTTGGGTGACAGTTAGAAAGAAGAAGGAAACAGAAAATTCGGACCATATGACCTTTAGCCACCCCTTTTTTAATCTCGATTCAGAAGAAAATGTTTTTCATTTACACCGTCAATATCCGGTTGTTTGTTAAAGGACGATTTTTAGAGTTTTTGTTTTAAATTATAAAACTAGCCCTAACCCTAACCCTAACCCTAACCCTAATCCCTAACTCCTAACCTTAACCCCTTACAAACAACCGGATATTGACGGTGTAAATGAAAAATATGTCCTTCTGAATCGAAATCAAAAAGGGGTGCCTAAAGGTCATATGGTCCGAAAATTCTACCCAAGAAAAATATTCTATTATAACAGAGAGAGAAGTGTTCTGGGTATGACGTTAAACAGTATCTAATGGTGAAGTTCCAATTCTGGAGCTCTAGGAGTGTGGAGTACCCCTTCATTGCAACTACTCCCAGGTCCACTTTGACCTGGAGGTGTAGTACCTGTTAGGGGCCACGTTAAATAAAAAGAAAAAAAAACGAGTTACAAAAAAGTCTTTTAAAGAAATTTAGGATCATATGACTTTTAGGCACCCCATTTGCGATGTCGATTCATAAGGACATGTTTTTCATTTACACCGTCAAAATCCGGTTGTTTATTAACAGACGATTTTTAGAGTTTTTTTAATTATAAAACTAACTCCTAACCCTAATCCTAACCCCTAACCCTAACCACTAAACCTGACCCCTAGCAAGCAACCGGATTTTGACGGTGTAAATGAAAAACATGTTCTTATGAATCGAGATCGCAAAAGGGGTGCCTAAAGGTCATATAGTCCGAATTTTGAATATCCATCAAGAATGAATAAAAACAAAACGTCTTCGGCATAAAATAACCCAACAAAGTTTGACATGCTGTAAAATATAACCGAACAACCAGCCAACCAGAGAGAAAAAAAAGTTCAAATTTAGTGTTATCTGGCTTATAACTTGAGATCCCGTCGTTTCTATTTTGTTAACTAAATGTCCTCCATATTTTCTCGTATAGTTGGTTCTATTTTACATACAAAGGGAGACAACCATGATACTATTAATTTTTTAGGTATTCGTGGGTTACAATAATTTTTAAATTAAATACATGTGTGTGTGTGTGTGTGTGTGTGTGTGTGTGTGTGTGTGTGTGAGAGTGTTGCTAAGTTTGCCGACGTTTTATATGGAATTATACTTTTAAAATATGGACTCAGTCATCATGATAATTTATTGTGTACAGTGCCCAGGTGCACCACAACTCATCAAAGTCTCATGTCTAGTACACAGAATAATGTATTAGTGTCAGGAACATGAACAGTTTACAGTAATAATATGCATGTATGTGTGCGCGTGCGTGCATATGTGTTGGAGAGGGGTATCAGGTATAGTGTTGGCGGACTACAGGAAGCATGGAGGCTTTGAAAGATTCAGTGTTTCGGCAGCCTACAACGAACGCGGGCAGCTTATTCCATGCCTTGGCAATTCTGAGCGTGAAAAAATGTTTCCGAAAGTCATGAATAAAACCAAAATGAAAATAGCATTATTACACTTCAACTTGTATAGAAACTAAAAGGTTTTGGAATTATACTGCCCCTGTTCCATAAAAGTGGATTATGAAATTTATAAGCAAATGTAGTAATTATTATAGGAGAGATCAAACTTCTTACGTCCCATAATAACTGTTAGGTTTAGTGTATGAAATTGATATGCAAATGTACCAATTATTATGGGACAGAAAAGGAGTATAAATCAAATTAACTCTGTCCTATAATACATGTTACATTTCGTGTATAAAATTTATATGCAAGTGTATCAACTTTCATGGGACAGAAAAAGAGAAATCAAAGTACATGTGCCATAATACTCCTTACATTTAGTGTATGAAATTCATATGTGAAGGTACCAGCTATTATGGGACAAAAAAGGGAATCCATCAAACAGCGTCTGTCCCATAATGGTTGGTACATTTAGTGTATGAAATGAATATACAAATGTTACAACTATTATGGGGTAGACATTGTAAATATATGCTGGCAGCACAAATATTCATGACTCTCTCTCTCTCTCTCTCTCTCTCTCTCTCTCTCTCTCTCTCTCTCTCCAACCGTCTCTATCAGTCATCGCCTCTAGGAGGTCCTTCACGCAGCACACGGAATCCACACAGAGTTGATTGATGTAAGTTTTTGCTGATCGGCCTACACTAATGTGTCTTTATGTAGGTGTCCACAGGTAAACATTACTTATGAGTTCGTTCTTGTTTTTTTACCAGTGTCCAGCATGTCTTGTTCGACTTATTGGGTGGTCTCTCTCTCTCTCTCTCTCTCTCTCTCTCTCTCTCTCTCTCTCTCTCTCTCGTGGTATACACTGCTGAGGAGACCAAATAAGGTCGAACCAGTTGTCCAGTGTTCCGCATGTCATACACGGTGTTTGCCAATTTTTCTGGTCGTGGTAATTTAATTTAGTTAATTATACTTAATTCCTCTATTTACAATTTTTATTAACTAGTAAATTTATGGGTTAGGTTGGTGGTTTTATATGAGTGTAGGCTTTTGGTCGTTTTAGTGCATGTTCGCAGTTGATGTTATTTGTTTCTTTCTTAAACCCATATATTTATGTATATCAAAATAAGTCAAATCCATTGCTATGCACACAAAATCATTATTTCAATAAAGCTAAAGAGTAATAATCTATATAATAATACTCGTGTTCCTTAATTGTGCGACTGTTATCATCTTGCAACACCCTCCGTTTAAAAATGAGACCGTCCAAATCATCCAAGATGAAATGAAAAAATGTAAATCCTGATTATCTGGTTTGGCGTATCTGCCGAATTCTTATTTCTTATGAGTACCGTCACCTCAGCTAAATAATGGACCATTCCGTTTTTTATTATAAAGAAAGGAAGGAAGGAAAAAGAACACACGACACATAAAAAATATAATAAGAAAGAAAGAAAGGGAAGAAAAAGGACATGCTACCTGAAAAATATAATTAGAAAGAAAGAAAGAGAGTAGGAGAAAAATAGAGAGAGGGGTGAGCGCGCGGAAGCGATAACGCTAATCTGTTTTTATCGAACATAATGAAAAGATGAAAAGAAGGCAATATAATTTTAAAAAATGAGTGAGAGAGAGAGTTAAATCAAGATTATTATACTTTTTACATATAGAACCATTTCGCAATAGCTTTTAAATAAACATATCAAACGTTGTAATAATGAAATTATCATACTGTGGTATATCCACAGGTCCGGCCAGTTATTTCAGCAAAGCTAAAGATTTATAATATAAAACTGTTCCAAGACGCTATTTTCTGTGCATAGCATCAACCGACTCAAGGGAGGTAATTCCAGATGACTTATTCATCAAGGGAGGCGATTTAAGTTTGACTTTATATTTTATGGATTAGATCGGGGGTAACAAACTAAAGAACTCAGAAGGGCTATTACGTTCTGGGGTAGAGTTACAGAGGGTCAAAATTGAGAGAAGTTGGGCGTGATTTCCACCAGCTATATAATACAATCTGCATTACAGCTGATAGGATGTTATTTAATTTGTTTCCATTAAAAGGAATGTAATGATAATGAAATTTATTGTGTACAGTGCTCAGGTGCACCACAACTCATCAAAGTCTCATGTCAAGTACACAGAATAATGTGTTAGTGTCAGGAACATGAACTGTTTACAGTTGTAATATGCATGTATGTGTGCGCGTGTGTGCATATGTGTGTGGATGGGAATATCAGGTATAGTGTTGGCGGACTACAGGAAGCATGGAGGCTTTGAGAGATGCTGTGTTTCGGCAGCCTACAACAGACGCGGGCAGCTTATTCCATGCTTCCGCAATTCTGAGCATGAAAAAAATGTTTCCGAAAGTCACGTGAGCAGTGCTGTTTTCTGACTTTGTAGGCATGCCCACGTGTGTTAGAAATATGGAAATCAAAAAGGTGCTCAAGGTTGCTGTTGTTAAGATGATTAATGACCTTGTGAGCGTTTACCAGGTCAGTTGCCAGACGCCGAAGTTTCAACGAATCCATTCCCAGGGCAAGCAAGACGTTCAGAATATGGCGGATGCCTGATGGAGAGTATTCGTTTGGTTGCATGTCTATGTACAGTTTCTAAGATGTTTCTGTTTTCTATTTCTGTGAGCCTGGGCCGGTTGAGCTGGCTCCATGCAACGAATTCACCTATGGTTAATTTATGGAAGGAATAACAAAGGAATAGGAAATTCACAAGTGGTCCCTGTAGTGTCCTGACATCTCGACCTAGCGAGATTAAGGGAAAAATCTCGATAGCGCGAGTCCCCGGAAATAACGTGGACATATAGCCACACAGACCTCATTGTACACGTTCCCGAAATAAAACCTGTTTTTAAACGTTAACCCTGAGTTAGTTCTCTACAGTCCCCTAACCCCGCATGCATCTACAGACGATGACGGAAATGCCCTTTGGATTTTCGCCAGAGCACCTTTGGCCGAATTGTGGTCCTAATACCACTGGGTGCCAGACCTATCTCCCTTGGGTGACACTCCCAGGAAATATGGTCCTGATGGCATGGCTCGGACACTACTAAATTTATACCCCCCTGCCACGATGAGGAGGAGTTGAACTTTAGAAATGATATGCTTGATGGCCGTTGTAGCTGTCGCCTAATAGCTAGATATAATTATTTTCTACTCTCTAGATATACCCTTAAATATGGACAGTGTAAGGGAAACAACTGCGTAGGGTCTGATATCAAAGTGGACTCACAAGGCCAAAAGGGCATTGTGGGAAGTCCAACAGATACCTGATACCCTTCTCCACACACATAAGCACACACGCGCACACATACATGCATATTATTACTGTAAACTGTTCATGTTCCTGACACTAATACATTATTCTGTGTACTAGACATGAGACCTTGATGAGTTGTGGTGCACCTGAGCACTGTACACAATAAATTTCATTATTATTATTTTATTATTATTATTTGCGTTGGCTTTGATTCTCTTCACAATGTTTACTAGAGTTACAGCGCATGCGTACCCCTTTTCCATTGCTAACTCAGTCCACAGTGCAAGAGAAGCAACTTATCAAATTATAACAATCCTTAAAAACCTACTAGAACTAGTAAAGTTCACCTCCCACTTCCACGAACCGAACTAACAAATCAGAGGACAGTCATAAGGTCAGGGACAGGCCAAAGACCCATGAAATCAGAATTAAAACAGAGGGAAAAAAATTCATAGTTTTTTCACATTTAAAAAAAAAAATAGCAAATATAATTTCTGTTTATTTAATGATCCATTCTCAAATCCTATTGGCTGGGGCTTTAGAATACACTGACTGCACCTCTACAGAGGGGTAAGAGCACCCCAATAAGGCTACCTATTGGCTGTTACATAATCATTAGATACCTAATGATTATGATAATAGTATAGAAATCATATTAGTGCAGCTGATGGCCTTGAGGGTGAGTGACGGCGCTTGACCTCACTCTGACCTTGCGGTCTGGGGATGATCGTGAGAACTGGAAGGCGATAGAAAGCCCTCTTCCGGTTTAAGGAGTAAGCAACTCAGTCAGTTAGAGAGTTAGAACTTAGAAGCGAAGCTAGCAAGACGTGAATCTCACTGCGTGATTGTCTGGTCTGGGGTTCTACGAATAAAGTAACATCATCGTAAAGTGAAGTCTTGTGGTTATTACTAAAAGCTAACAATGGCACAAGGCTTCTGATAAGGAACGATCCCCAACAGAGACCAGACCCGGAATCCCAAATAGAAGACCAGACGAGACCTTAGAAGATATACCAGATCCGGCCAGAAGAATAGATGACAGAGTAAGAAGTAAGAAGGTATATAACATATAGATATTTAGGGCCGGTAAAGAAGGCTATGCAACACTGGCCACCCATGATGCTCAAGGATGGAATCCTGGTGGCTGAGCAGTCCATGACTCCACTTTGGCCCTTACATATGCTGGACGGGTGGTCAGAGGCCCCCTCCGATTAATCGGTTGGCCACATCAAACCCTAGCACCTATATGATTGTCCCAACCCATAGGTGCTTGAAGTAGAAAAAGGTGTACAAGGAATTTGTTTTAAAAATAAAGAAAACCTCAATACACGTTTGTAAAAGAAAGAGAATTTTAATCACTCTACACACAAAAAAGATCCACATGATTAGAAAAATATGCAACTCAGCCGTATAACACATCACTCAATAAGTCCCGGGCTTGACATATAGATTGCACCACTAATAAAAAAAAATCCATATGACTTTTATAAACTACTAACCTTCAAATGGCACGTGTCAAAATTTGAGCCCAATCAGATTATTAGTTAACAAATAAAGCATTGCTTTCTGATGGGAAAAAAATACTGTTCAAGCAAAGCAAAGTATTGGCTTGATAAGTGTTATTCAGACTCTGCTCTGTAAGAAACAATGGTTAAGAGGTGGTATGCTTACTTTAAATATGCTGACTTTAAATGCGGTCGTACAGACACAAATGATGCTGAATGCTCAGATTGCTCAAATTCAGCAGTTGTCCCTGAAAACACCAAAAAACTTATTTTGGCTGGTTGTAAATCGCAGTTGCATGAGATAGCAGACAAATTGAAGATATCAAAAGGCAGTGTATTCACCATTTTGCATGAACTTTTGTCAATGAGAAAGCTGTGTTCAAAGTGGGTGTCACGTTGGCTCACAAATTGTCATCAAAATTAAAACGGAAACTTATTTTGTGGTGATCTATGACAGTTTAACTACAGTGTATGAATGAACCTTTTTGCGAATTGGGTTACGGTTAAGGAGTTTGGGGATTAAGGTTGTTTTTAATTACGTATAGCTTTAAAAAAAACAACAAAAGACCCTAAATTATTATACATTTAATTAACCATTGAAATTAATTATTGAATCCAACGGTAGACACATTAGTCTCAGTTGTTTGTGTTAGTATTGCAATGTATAATTTCAATTAAACTTGGTTTTAAAAAAATTATTTTTCAACATTAAATGTATAGTAATTTGGTTTTTTTTTTAAGCAATACGTAATTAAAAACAACCATAATACCCAAACCACTAAACCGTAACCCAATTTGCAAAAAAGTTAATTCATACACTGTAGTGAAACTGTCATTGATCACCCACACAAAATATGTTTCCGTTTTAATTTTGACAACGATTTGCAAGTTTAACCATTTGACTATAGGTAAACAAGTTTATGTAATTTACTTTCTGCTAAATTTTACCATTAGATGGCGGGGGGGGGGGCAAGTTCCCATTGTATCCAGTTGTTTGTTAGGGTTAGGGTTAGGGTTAGGGGTTAGGGAACCCCTAACCCTAACCCTAACCCCTAACTCTAACCCTAACCCCTAACCCTAACCCCTAACAAACAACTGGATATTGACGGTGTAAATGAAAAAAAAGGTGTAATGACACAAAATCGAAAAGGGTTGCCTTAATTACCTTAAGGCAACCCTTTTCGATTTTGTGTCATTAGATTTTTTTTCATTTACATTTTTTTCATATGGTCCAAATTATAATTATAAATTATAATAAAAAATTCTATTATAAGAATATTATAAAATATATTATGAATATATTATAAATATATTATAAATGTAATATTATATATTATATATTATTAATATAGGAATATAATATAATATACAAAACTCCTAAGATGAACGAATGTTATAATTTCTTCTTTTTTTTTAATACCCTGTCCAGTGGCAAAAGCTACCTGGTAGTGCTGGGAGTGGTTTTCCCGCCTTGAGCTACCAAAACTGTGTTATCACTCCTGGTTGGTGGCTGATGAGGAAAGGGTATCGCATGTGCTATCAGATGTTGTATGATGAAAAAAAAAGAAAAATTATGATATATCATAAAATTATTATAAATATTCTATCATAAGAATAATAATAATTATTATTAATAATAATATAAAAGATAATAATAATAATTAGATGACCTATTATTAATAATAACTAATAATTAGATGACCTATTATTAATAATAACTAATAATTAGATGACCTATTATTAATAATAACTAATAACTAGATGACCTATTATTAATAATAACTAATAATTAGATGACCTATTATTAATAATAACTAATAATAATGACTAATAATTAATGACTAATAATTAGATGACCTAATAATAATAATAATATAACTAATAATTAGATGATAACTAATATTAGATGATTATATAATAATAACTAATAATTAGATGACCTATTATTAATAATAAATAATAATTAGATGACCTATTATTAATAATAACTAATAATTAGATGACCTATTATACTGTTATGTTCCTATTGTAACTGTGGTTCATAATATTGATTTTCTGTTGTGATTTTGTTTGTTTGTTTTGTTTTACGGCATATCAACCTCGGTGGGTCATTTAATGCCAAAAATTTTTGAAATAAAACTCATTCTTGATGGGTACTCATTTAGATGGGACTCTAACAGGTACTACTACTCCAGGTCAGAGTGGATCCGGGAGTTATGGTGATGAAGGGGTATTCCACACTTCCTAAGCTTCAGAACTGGAACTTCACCATCAGATAGAGTTTAACGTCATACCCAGTGTTGTAACCAGATAAATAAAGGAGTCATTTCCGGACATGTGCACACATAAACACACCGACCGGCGCCAAATCTTTTGAAATAAAATTCAGTTCATATCCTGTTACCAGAGTGTGTTGACTTGTTTTTATTCTCGCTTAAAGAACTCACAGTTACACTTTTTATAAACTGGGATATAAAAAGGCAAACTTTAATACCCAGGACAACAAGACCCTCAGCCGCCGCCTTTTAGCACTTTTATGATAAAAAGGTTTGGGCCTTGCTATAAGGGAAATAGTGTTGGGACAATCATATAGGTGCTAGGGCTTGATATGACCAGCTGATTGATTGAAGGGGTCCTCTACAACCGCCCATGCTTCTGCTGTGAGATTATAACACTGGTGTGTTAGAATTAAGTGTATTAACCTTGTATGAGTGTATTATCATGGATTACTATACTTCCATAAAATTAGATAAAGTGAGCCATTGATCTGCCTACTGGATTGCTATAATGTTGTTACATTCACAGGTAGCATGACAAACAAATAAAATCTATAACACAGCTGTTGAACAAGGTTAATAATTGATTGGTTGGTTGGTTGGTTGGTTGGTTGGATTTTTACTGCATGTCAGGACTTGGTTGGTTGTTTTGTTCTATGGCATATCAGCTCTTTTCGAGTCATGGTCATTTCCTATAACTCCAACATAAACAAAGGAGAACCATTGACTGATAAATTATTTATTTATTTATTGATCTACTAGGAAAAAAGAAGACGGGGTTAGGGTTAGGGTTAGGGTTAGGGTTTAGGGTTAGGGTTTAGGGTTAGTCTAATGGGAAAATAAATTAATAATTTATCGGTCAAGAGTGGTTCCCCTTTGTTTATGTTGGAGTTATAGGAAATAACCCAAGTCATTTTGATAAACGATTGTTGGACAAGGTTAATGACGATCTAGTGGTAAGGTTCTAATTCTGGAGCTCTGGGGAGTGTGGAGTACCCCTTCATCGCCATTACTTCCAGGTCCACTCTGACTCACAGTGGCTGAGGGTCTTAGTGTCAGATTGATTAGTTGATTGGTTGGTTGGTTGGTTGGTTGGTTGGTTGGTTTTTACAGTATGTCAGGTCTTGGGTTATTTTATGCCGAAGACCTTATTTTATTCATTATTGTTGGGTATTTGTTATAGGTGATATAACCTATAGACAATAATGGAATGCACCGACAGCTACTATAAGTAATAGCAACAATTGTGGCTTGAGGAAGCAAATGCGAGTCAGCTCGTAACTATATAGGTCGGACGCAATCTCCACTTTCTTTGCTGTAAATTTCTACTTTTGTTAAACACATTTGTCTACATTGTTACCCGTCGTGTTTGTCTTATTTTGACCCCTTAAAACCCCACAACAGTATTCAAATTTTTTTTAACTCATCTATATATACTAAATACTTATCTATTTAAACCATAGATGGGACCCCAACAGCTACTACCACTCCTATATGATAAAAAGAGGTGGGAGGGGTACCATAAAAGCAATTTGAAGAATATAGTCTGGACAATCATATAGTTGCTAGGGCTTGACATGACCAGCCGATTGACAAGATAAGGCCTCTCTAACTGCATGTCTAGCCCAAGTAAGGGCCAAAGTAGAGTGTTGCAGGTTATGGGGCCACTTAGTATCTGGGCCACAGACAGCTCAGCCACCTTTGGTTGGTTGGTTGGTTGGTTGGTGGTTATGGCATCTCAACCCTTGTTGGGTCATTTTATGCCAAAAACATTTTGTTTTATTCATTCTTGATCAGTATTGAAGATTTTTTTAACATATTTTTAAAACTCATTTTTCTATTTAATCCCAACTAACACACGTCAGTGGATCTGGGACTAATGGTGATGAAGGGGTACTTCACACTCCCCAGAGCTCCAGAATTAGAACCTTACCACTAGATGCAGTTTAACATCATACCCAGGACACATGGGGAGTAATGGTGATGAAGGGGTACTCCATACCCCAGAACTAGAACCTCACCACTAATGCATTTTGACATCATACCCAGGACACTAATTCCAGTCATCCACTGCCTTCTAGCACATATATAATAAAAATGGTTGGTGTTTTGCTATAAGAACAATACAGTTGGGACAATCATATTGGTGCTAGGGATTGACGTGACCAGCTGACTGAGCTCAGTCAGTAGAGCATCCACGTTGGAATCACAAGGTTCCAGGTTTGATACTAGTCCCCACTGTTATAAACCGTATTAGCATGCAAGCGTATGGTGATGAGGAAATGAACAAAACACAGATTTATAGTTTTAAAATTGTATTAAGAAAAACGTGAGAACGGTGTAAGGATAGAAAGGAGGATTACAGGATAAATTTGGTTATAGTTATGGGTGGATATTGAGTCCGTAAAATGTCCAGCTTGATTGTGGTATTGGGGTGGTGATGTAGGCAGAATATTGTGTGTGTAGTGGTAGGCGCTGTGTCTTGAATAAAAGTCAGTGAGTAGTGATGGGTGTTGGTAGGTGAGTCGAGTCTTGTGTTTTAGAGTCGTTAGCTGTTGTAGACAGAATCTTGTGTTTCGGTTATTCTGATGTCGATCGCTGGTCGTATCGTGTTATGATAGCTAGTATATTTTTGTATCGTCGAATCTTGTAGAAATGTTCGCTTCTTTCGTGTCTTGTTCTCGGCAGAATATTGTGTATTGGTAGTAGCGTTTTTTGTATTAACGAATGATGTAGAAATGTTCGCTTGTTGATTTGACTGCCTGGTGAGGTCAGGTTTGGGTAAGTTGGGGGTGTGATCCGCCGCCCTTTGATGTCCTTCGTTTTTGCTAGCGCTCGTCAGCCTGCGTTCGTGATGGTGCCTGAAGCCCTGACTGTCGGTGCCTTTCAAAGCTGTTCGTTTTATAGAGATCGGCGGTCCCAAGTTGGATCAATTGGAGTTGTTTTCACTTCACCCGGGAATCGCTTTCATTGGATGATATTCGAATTTTATTTACCAATTTTTTGTTTTTATTTAATTTTGGGAATTGACTATCAAAGCGGAACTCCGATTTGGAGCACATGCGCAGATATATGTTAAAATGGTCATTCCGTTTTAGGTAACGATGGAGGGCACTTCCGACTTTATCCGTCCGTTGGCGAGTGTATGTAGCTTGTATTAGTGAATCGGGAGATTTCGACTTTTGCATATACAACACCACCAACTCAGCACATGAGTAGCACAGGTTAGTAAATCTGATCTGTGCAGTAAATCATCTGGGAGAGCTGATGGTAAGTATAGGTACTGTACTCATCAATAACAATCTCCTTGCACAAGTGAAAAGAGGACAGACTCCCCCGCTGTTCATATAATACCAAAAATAGGCCAAGAAAATTGAGTTTACTTACTACTACTTCTATAGCCCTTTGGTATATCAGATTTTTTTTTAATTTTGAAAAGGAACAGGAAGAGTTCCAATTGGTTGGTTTACTGTATTTTTTCTCAATATTTTAAGTTTGAAAAAAAGGAAGTGTTCTGATTGGTTGGTTTACTGTATCTTTTTCTTAATATTTTAAGTTTAAAAAAGTGTTCTGATTGGTTGGTTTACTGTATCTTTTTGTTAATATTTTAAGTTTGAAAAAAAAAGGAAGTGTTCTGATTGGTTGGTTTACTGTATCTTTTTGTTAATATTTTAAGTTTGAAAAAAAAGGAAGTGTTCTGATTGGTTGGTTTACTGTATTTTTTCTAGATATTTTAAGTTTGAAAAAAATGAATTGTTCTGATTGGTTGGTTTTCTGTATTTTTTCTTGATATCTTAAGTTTGAAAAAAGGAAATAGTTGCCCAGAGCCTACATACAGAAAGTTTACTTCAGCCAATTTTATCTTAGATTTTAAGGTGTAAACATCTGGTTAAACTCAGATAAGAGTGTTAGTATAAGATAAAGCCATGATACTTCTATTTAAAAAAGAGTAAAGGATACAAATTAACATTTCATAGTTATCTCTATTATGTATTTAGTAAGTCCCCCCCCCCTACAAGCTGGATGAGACACAAGGTCAATTTCTTGAGCAGAGTTTAACAGGTTTTAATTCTGAGTTTTCCTTCTCCTATACTGGTTCCCATACCAAGGTTAAAGAGCTCAGTCTGCCCTGCTATTTACACATAGCTGGAAGGAGAATAGTTGGCTGCATACCTTTCCTAAGGGCAGTGGCAGGTAGAGATTTTATGCAGCCTGGGACCGACACCATAATTTTATTCGCTCTCACAAAGAAAAATAATATTTAAAAAAATACAAAACTACTGTTCTTCAACAAGTAGGGCCATAAATAACCCATAATGGTTGATATGCCTTAAAAAAAAGAAACCAAATGAAATGATTATTAATAATAATCAATTATAATCAATGTTTTATTCAATATTCCATAACAGCTGTTTCATATTGAAATAGACATTTCATGTTTGATATTTGAATGGATGTTTCATATTCAGACAATTTATACCAAGAAACCGTTGTGTGTGTGTGTGTGTGTGTGTGTGCATAAACATAATCAGAATTTTAGTTATATAAATTAAACTGTAAAATTTTGCAAAGAGGACATTTTATGATTCTCTCTCTCTGTCTCTGTCTCTCTCTCTCTCTCTCTCTCTATATAATATATATATATATATATATATATATATATATACACTAGCAAAACTACCCAGTCCATGACCAACTTAAAACCCATCCTATCGGTGGGGCAGTAGAATACACTGACTGCACCTCTGCAGAGGGGTAAAACTCCCCCACCTGTTGGTCGTGGGTGGTGACCCGTGATGCTTAAGGATAGAACCCAGTGGATGAGCAGTTCAATGACTTGCAATATTCCACTTTGGCCTATCTTCGTCTAGACGGGCGGTCGGCTGGTCATGTCAAGCCCTAGCACAACCCCTTTTTATCATATGGGTGGTAGAAGGCGGTGCTGGGGTCTACATGTCCTGGGAATGACGTTAAACTCTATCTGATGGTGAGGTTCCAGTTTTGGAGGTTTGGGGAATGTGGAGCACCCCTTCATCACCATTGCTCCCTGGTCCACTCTGACCCGAGTGGTAGTACCTGTTACGTCCCATCTATGGGTTAAATAGAAAAACATGAGTTGATAAACAAAATTGTATTATGCATTAAGAATGAATTTATTTCACAACTTTGTCGGCATTAAATGACCCACCGAGGTTGATATGCCGTAAAACAAACCAAACCAAACCGGACTTAAAAAATAGAGAGTGAGAAGAAGAAAACAAGAATAAGAGAGAAAATAAGAGGAAAATGATTTATCAAATTAAAAAGAAAAATTGCCGAGAATTTGTATAGTAGAATGTTTGTTTATTTTAGGAAATTTTTTTTTTTTTTGTTTACATTTAAGATATTATTTTCTAAAATGCATTCCTAAACTTTATTAAAGATTTAACGATAAACAAAGCTAAGAATTAGTGTATTTTAATATTCGTTTATTTTAAGAATAGTCTCTTTTTGTTGTTTACATTTTTGAAACAATTTTATTTTTTTAAGCTTCCTTGCCTGTTGATTTCCAATGGTAGAAATGTATTCATTTAATTCCTTCTTTTTTTTTTACTGTATAAAAGTAACAATTTCTTTTTTTTGGGGGGGGGGGGTTATAATAGTATTTTTTTGTTTTTTCTTTCTAAAACTCTTTTGTACATATGACAAATTTAAATTCGGTTCTTAATTCCTTCTTGGAGAAGTCTATCAGTTTGATTCATTTCATTTTTCGACCCCTAAAAGTAACAAAGAAAGTAACAAAGAAGCTAATAACTAAACATTACCTTATTTTTAGGTGGAATATTTTGCATATTAATTTAATTGTTTATCTCATGAATAGTTTCTTTCAAAAAAGATTTTTTGAGTTATTTTTAAAAATTTAGCAGCAGCAGCCATGCCACAATTATCGTAAACCGTTTGATTTTTGTTTTAATTAATTAATATCCATTAATCAATAAAAATCAATAACCAAATTTGGTGTGCTTCTTAATTATAAGAATATCAAGTGTATGCAAGATTTCGAATTTGAATAACATCTCTTTTCTGAGTTATAAGTCAACACATACATACCAAACTTTCTTTTATATATATATATATATGTATATATACACTTACATATATATGAGTGTGTGTGTGTGTGTGTGCAAAAATAATCAGAATTTTAGTCATGTAAATCAAACTGTAAAATCATGCAAAGAGGACATACACACATACACACACACACACACACATACACACACACATATATATATATATATATATATACACACACACATATATATATGTACACACTCAATACTTTTCAAAAACACCTGGTATTTCAGAGAAAATGAACATTTCATTCATTGTTCAATTATGTCTTGGTAAATACAGCTTCAGTCTCAATACTTTTTGAACACACTTTATATTTTGAAGGAAATTAACATTTTCAACTGAAAATATTAAGTGCGTATCAACAAATAAAATAAATAAATGGATCCCACACACATATGAGGTAAAGGATTAAAATTCTAGACTGTGTGGTGGACATCCTCAAAGGAGTTCCCTTTGAAGTTGACTCAAATCTAAGAATTTTTAGGACAAAAGTTTAAAATAAGAAAATATCAGATTTGGAATATTCTAGAAACAATTAGAAAATTAAGACAAATTACTTTTTTTTAATAATTTTTGTAGAACCATTTAGAGGATCAATCCAAGAGAGAGAGAGAGAGAGAGAGAGAGAGAGAGAGAGAATTGAGTTGGGCCTAGCAGCCTGCATGAGCTAGACTTGCCATTCTGTCTGTACCCCCACCCACACAAGAGTCAACAATGTATCGAGGAAAGATATTCATGAGAATAAAAGTTATATGCATAAAAATATGTCTCCGTGTTGTTCCTTAAAATAACATAGAGAATCCGACCCGAAGGATAAGGAGAAACCCCAATACAACCTGATAGTAAAAAAAAGGGCTGACTATGCTACACAAGGATGGAAAAAAAGACTGGGGTGGGGGATTGGAAATTGGAACCCAGAGACAACCCCAACAAAAGCAGATAAGATGAGAAACGATACAACCGGATAGAAAAAAAAAGAAAGACAAGGATATGGAAAAAGACTGGAAAAAAAAGAAGAAAGAGAAAGAAGAAAGAAAGAGAAGGAAGAAAAAGAAAGAAAGGAAAAGAAAGAAAGAAAGGAAAGAAAGAAAGAAAGAAAAAAGAAAGAAAGAAAAGAAAGAAAGAAAGAAGAAAGAAAGAAAGAAAGAAAGGAAAAGAAAAGAAAGAAAAGAAAAAAGAAAGGAAAGAAAAAGAAAAGAAAGAAAAGAAAAAAGAAGAAAAGAAAAGAAAGGAAAGAAAGAAAGAAAGAAAGAAAGAAAGAAAAGAAAGAAAGAAAAAAGAAGAAAGAAAAGGAAAGAAAAAAGAAAGAAAGAAAGGAAAGAAAGAAAGAAAGGAAAGGAAAAAGAAAGAAGAAAAAAAAGGAAAAAGAAAGAAAAGAAAGAAAAAAGGAAAAGAAAGAAAGAAAGAAAAAAAGAAAGAAAGGAAAAGAAAAAGAAAGAAAGAAAGAAAGAAAAGAAAAGAAAGAAAGAAAGAAAGAAAGAAAGAAAAGAAAGAAAGAAAGGAAAGAAAAAAGAAAGAAAGAAAAAAGAAAGAAAGAAAGAAAGAAAGGAAAAGAAAAAGGAAAAGAGATAATCCCAGCCAGAGATAGAAAGCAGATCCCCAGCCCGAGAGAAGAAGAAACCCATAACAGAAATTCGATAGAATCAACATTAGAGAAGAGAATAAAGACCCAGAATGCAACAAGAGAATATGCTTATGGGGTTAGGCTTGGTTATTGGTGGGTTGGTGCTAGTTTCTTCTTTAACCCCAATATATGTGGCTCTTCCTTTAGTTGGTCTTTCAGCTGAAAAGGAATTAAGAAAGGGAATGCTTTTAAGGTTCAACCTTTTATTTCCAGGCACACATTTATTTCTTGGAGGGAAAATTTCTTCCCGAACAAGGAATAGTTGTGTACCCAACAATGCCCTCTGTTTGAAAGGCCAGGGTTTCATTTTGGTGCCAGGAAGTCCTTTTTTTCTCTACATGTGCAGATGGTTCTTTCTGTCTGAATCCTCCTTGTTTTTTTTTTGTTTTTTTTTTTTTTTAATTTTTTTATTTGGTTTTATTTATATTTTAATACTCACATAATAAATATTATTTAATTCATTTATCTAATCCAATATTCAATTTATTTAATCCAATGTTTATTTAATCCCATTTATTTTTTGCCATAATCTATTTATTTAATTTTAAAACTTTTAATTTAATTTTAGATATATTTAATGGTCATTATTTTTATACGGTTTATTTATTTAAAACTTATATTTATTTATTTAAAACAATAAAAGAAGTATAAAGTTGAGCAAAATTGAGCATACAATTATATATTTTATAATTTTTATATTATACCCAATTATTGAGCAAATTGAGTTATATTATACGGTTTATTTTATACGGTTTATTTTATATGGTTATAATCATATTATATTTTTATACGGTTTATTATTACGATTTTTATATGGTTTATTTATTTAAAACAATAAAAAGAAGTATAAAGTTGAGCAATTGAGCATACAATTATATAGTGTGTTTTTTTATACGGTTTATTTTTATTTTTATATGGTTATAATCATATTATATTTTTATACGGTTTATTTATTTAAAACAATTTTATTTTTATATGTTTTTTTAATGATTTATACGGTTTATTTATTTAAAACAATAAAAAGAAGTATAAAATTGAGCAAAATTGAGCATAGTAGAGAAAATTTTGCAAAACTAAAAAAACTAAATGAAAAATCTATAAGTACTGGGTGAGCCAGAATTCATGACTCATTTGCTCATCATATTTCTAGATATACTTTATTTTATTGCTATTATTTTATATGTTTTTATTGTCATTATTTTATTTCTTAATATGCTTACCTGCTTATTCTAATTTTTTTTCAATATTTGATCATCATAAACAAACTATTATCCAAGAATTTGAGGTAATTCCAGTAGACATATGTCGTAAGGCATGTCAAAATGTTTTAGAAAATGTTACAGAAAATGTTTCAGAAAAGGTTACAGGCCTGTTTTACAATAAAAGGAGGCCCAGTTTACCATGAAATGGAAAACCAATTTAACTAAACAGTACATTAATTCAATTCTATGCTTTTTTATGTTGTTTATCAATTTGTGTATTTATTAGATTTTCTGTTAATAAATCCATCTACAATCAAATGAATCATGATTCTGGCCAATAGAAGGAGGCCCAGTTTACCATGAAATGGAAAACCGGTTTAACTAAACAGTACATTAATTCAATTTATGCTTTTTTATGTTGTTTATCAATTTGTGTATTTATTAGATTTTCTGTTGATAAATCCATCTACAATCAAATGAATCATGGATTCTGGCCAATAGAAGGAGGCCCAGTTTACCATGAAATGGAAAACCGGTTTAACTAAACAGTACATTAATTCAATTTTATGCTTTTTTATGTTGTTTATCAATTTGTGTATTTATTAGATTTTCTGTTAATAAATCCATCTACAATCAAATGAATCATAGATTCTGGCCAGCCCTGTATATAAAAAAGATGTAGAAGAGTGATTGTTTGGTTGACCATTTATACCATTTCCTCAAATGGTATAAATACAAATAGAACAAATCCCTACAAAAGTGATATATGGGGTAGCAGTGGATTTTGTGTTTTAAGGTTTAAAAGGTGGCTGTAGTTATTTTTTGGTGTGTGTTCTCAGGGTTTTGCTTTTAACCCCATCTCATTTGGTGGTCGTGCTGAAAAGGAAGGAATTCAAGGAATGAAAAGAAAGACACAAAGAGAGAAGGTGGTTTTATGACTTATGCTTTATTCATTGGTCATAGCCGCCATGTAGCATGGGGAATATCTCCCTGGCCAGTAGTAGTGACTAGACACAGTTAAGGTCTAAACTAGAATGCTTAAGAGATTCTCTTGGGGGTTGAAAGTGGGTCCTTTTTCTCACACATTCGCGGAGGGTTCTTCCGGTGAAGGCTCATGGGAGTTTATTATTTTTTTTATTTTAATTTTATTTTAATCCCCACAGGGTTCAGAGAGAACATTTCTACTGTCTAAAGAACTGATAAAAAAAAAGAGGTCGAGAATGGTTTTTGTTCTGTCATGTAACACCCTCTGAGGTCCTATAATGGACATGCTCATTCAACAAGGGAGATAATTATCCATTGCCTCATTAAATTTAGAAAACTTACTTGAAGTTAAAATTCTTTACAAATTATTATTATCATTATTATCATTACTTGAAATCATATAATTCCTTAATAATACTGACTTTGGCATTAAACAACCCAACAAAGTTTGACATTTTTGTTTGAGACAAAGAGAGAAGGTGGTTTTATGACTTTGGCTTTATTCAACGGTCATAGCTGCCATGTAGTAGCGACTAGACACAGTTAAGGCCTAAACTAGAATGCTCAAGAGATTCTCTTGGCGGTTGGAAGTGGGTCCTTTTTTCCCAGCACATGCTAAGTGAAGGCTCATGAGAGTTTGTTATTTTTCTTATTTTAATTCTATCTTAATCCCCACAAATAACAGATAGACTTTATTGTCTAAGCAAACTCAAACAGAAATAATACAAAACAACATTGAAGAATATAAAGAAGAGCTTATTAAATGTGTATAGAATAAATGCTCATTCAACAAGGGAGATAATTATTTTTCTTATTTTAATTTTATTTAATCCCCACAGGTAACAGATAGACTTTATTGCCTGAGCAAACTCAAACAGAAATAATAAAACATTATTATTGCATTATTATTGTTGATTATTATTGTTGATTATTATTGATTATTATTTTTATTATTGATTAATATATAAAATAATTATAAAATAGGAATGATAATAATTTCTGATAGTCATCTGATAGTCATCATTATAATAATGATAGTCATTATAAAATAATGATTATTATTATTGATTATTGATTATTATTATTGATTATTATTATTTTTATTATTGATTAATATATAAAAATTATAAAATTGGAATGATAATAATTTCTGATAGTCATCATTATAATAATGATAGTCATTATAAAATAATGATTATTATTATTGATTATTGATTATTATTATTATTATTTTTTATTATTGATTAATATATAAAATAATTATAAAATTGGAATGATAATAATTTCTGATAGTCATCTGATAGTCATCATTATAATAATGATAGTCATTATAAATAATGATTATTATATTGATTATTGATTATTATTATATTATTATTATTTTATTATTGATTAATATATAAATAATTATAAAATTGGAATGATAATAATTTCTGATAGTCATCTGATAGTCATCATTATAATAATGATAGTCATAAAATAATGATTATATTATTGATTATTATTATTTTATTATTGATTATTGTTGATTATTATTGCATTATTAGAAAAAACTCAAACAGAAATAATACAAAACAACATTGAAGAATATAAAGAAGAGCTTATTAAATGTGTATAGAATAAATGTTCCAATAGGAAAAAAGTATTTGGGTAATTTATGAGGAAGTGCGTCCTGGTCTCCTGTCTCAAAAATTGCTAACCGGTGACTATCAAAATAACGACCCCAGCTCGTCGTAATTCTTGTTTATTTATCGTAATTTGTTGTAATTCTTGTTTAGATATGAAGATGGATATATAGTTTGGAATAGACTGAGATAGATAGATAGATAGATAGATAGATAAACAAACAAAATAATATAGATAGATATGAACAAATGGAGATAGATAGATATTTTCGACAAGTAAATGTATTGGGGGGGGGGCTTCTTTTTTTGTTGTAATTCTTGTTTATTTAAACTAAAAACAAGACATTAAACAGACATGAATAAAAGAAAATCTTAGTATTTAATGTAATATAGATAAATATGAAAAAATTGAGATAGATAGATAGATATGAAGATGGATAGTTTTGAGTAGACTGAGCTGGGTCGTTATTTCTTATTAGTCACCGGATAGCAATTTTTGAGGCAGGAGACTGGGACGCACTTCCTCATAAATTACCAGTATCTGTTGACTGTCTTGAGACTAATGAACAGAGAATTAAAGTCGTCACTTATTGATTTGGAAAACACCTCATGTAACAGATACACAGAATGCCTGTGGGAGGAGGTGGAGACATAACTGGTGTGTTACCTCTGACGGCTGGAGAGTCTAAAAGAAAAGAGGGTTTGACTTTAATAGTCCTGACTTTTATACTATTGGTTGCAACAGACAACCGTGGCAAGTAAATGAAATAATCCCAACAGATGCATCAAAATCTAAATGAGGGCCCTTCAAAGGGTCCCATCAAATTTAAAAGACCCTTTCTAATTAGAGGAACTCAAATACTCTAAATTAGTTCAAAGGAGACCCATTAACTCTTAACGTCCTATACCACCTCATTCCACCCGGCTGGAAGTCACATTCATTTTCCTAATCTATCCCAAATGATAGCCTTTTTTTAAATGTAATATTAAACATATTCAGAAGTCTTTGATTTAAGGGAAATAACAGGTAACTTTAAATGAAAAGGCCATTTTTAGCCATTTATTGATAAATCCTTATAGGAATGGGGATCTGGACATCTCAAAATTCTCAACAGGATGTTAAGAGTTAAATATGAAATTGAACCTCCATTCTTATATCTTTTTTATATTTATTTAGTTATTTTTATCACAATCCCAAGACTAGAGAGCACTTGTGGGGGGGGGGTCTCTTTAATGTTGTAGTCCCTGGGCTACAGCACATAATAGTCTATATGTAAATCTGGTACTGTATATAGATATTGTTTCATGAACAAGCAGTATGTGGAAGGGGTCCAAAATGGGAAAAGGCTTACTTGGTGAGTTTTGATAATATAGTCATGCGGCTTTACCGTTGTTGGCAGGGTTATGGGGAAGCAAGAGGTTTTATGTTTTAAGGTTTAAGAGGTAGTTGTGGTTATTCATAGTGCATGTTTCTAGGGTTTGCTTTTAACCCCATCTTATTTGGTGGTCACGCTGAAAAGGAAGGAATTCAAGGAATGAAAAGAAAGAGACAAAGACAGAAGGTGGTTTTATGATTTAGGTTTTATTCACGGGTCATAGCCACCTCATGGCAAAGAAATTTCTCCCTGGCCAGTAATGGTGTCTTGTTCCAGACAAGGCCTAAGTCTGAATGGCCGAGAGATTCTCTTCGGAGTTGGAAGTGGGTCCTTTTTCTCACACATTCGCGGAGGGTTCTTCCGGTGAAGGCTCATGGGAGTTTGTTATTTTTTTTTATTTTAATTTAATTTTAATCCCCACAGGGTTCAGAGAGAACATTTCTACTGTCTAAAGAACTGATAAAAAAAAGAGGTCGAGAATGGATTTTTGTTCTGTCATGTAACACCCTCTGAGGTCCCATAATGGACATGCTCATTCAACAAGGGAGATAATTATTCATTGTCTCATTACATTTAGAAAACTTACTTGAAGTTAAAATTCTTTACAAATGATTATTATCATTATTATCTTTGAAACCATATAATTCCTTAATAATACTGACTTTGGCATTAAACAACCCAACAAGGTTTGACACACCATAAAACAAACCCACCAAACTTATGAACTTATCGTTTTATTTTATTTTATTTTTTTTGAGAAACACTGAGTCTCTCTGATAATTTTTATCTATTTTTCCCCAAAAAGAAAGTATGGAATTATATAATCATTCATTTTTTTTTTTTTTTTTAATTATTCTGAATTTTTCTTATGAATTGGAGCTTAAGCTCACCATACTCTTTTTAGTCCAGGTTAAAAACACGGTAAGGGTAACCCGAAAAACGAACTTTTTTAGACCTTATATTTCCGATGCAAGTATCATTGGGGTAGTACGAGAAAAGTTTCGGTAAACGGACCAGTCTGTTTTTTTTTACCAAAACTGTATAGTAAAAATTAATGTTTGTCTAAAAAAAAGTTCGGTTTCGGGTTACCCTTATCGCGCTTTTAACTCAGGTTATTTCTTTCTCTTCTCTAAAAGTATTGAGCACTTTTAATTTATTTGTTTGTTTGTTTATTTATCTATTTGATTTTTTTTAACCAACTTCATCGTTATAAAACACAGACTCGGCACTTTTTTAGTTTATTGTACAGTACTTTTGAAAAACCATCAGCAGCAGCACCATGCTCGTCGTCGTAGTCGTCGTCAAGTGTTGAAATCGCGTTATCGTCTCGCGTGACTTAAGCGAGAATGAACATGGCGGACAAAGATTGTTTGGGTCTGGCAGACGAACGTCAGTGTGAGGACGAGGCCCATTCGGAACTCCTTGGTGGGCAAAAGACAGCAGAAACGCACAATGATAGACCCAGTGTAGATAATCGCAGTGGCCAACCCGAATTTACTGATCCAAGCCAGTCTCTTTCCACAGAAGCTTCAACGACGACAACAACAACCTACACATCACCGTCCTCTACTTTGTCAGATTCTAACCAGAGCGAAAGAAATACTTCACGGTCTGCTGATTATCGCAGCGGCCTGCCTGAATTCGAGAATAACCTAAGAAGGAGGCGCCAGGTGTTGAAAAATGACAAGGATAATAATACAAACCAGGTAAAAAATAAAAACAGCTCTTATAAAGCGACAGCCTCTTTGCAAAATGGCGATACTATGAAGAAAGGAACAAGCGGTACACCAACTACACCGTCACAACAACAAATGACGAACATGAACAGCCGTGAATACGCACAGGTAGTTCGCGCCTGGCTATGGCAGTATCACCAGTGGAATAGCATGTGTGCTTTTGGTATGATGTTGCCATATTATGCAATGGCTACGTTTCCTTACTATGCTGCCAATAACTACCCTAGTTCTGCAGGGAGTCGCCCTTCTGTCAACGGTGCTGCCTCTTTTGCTGCACCCCCTGGTGCCGCTGGTAACAATAACAACCAAATGGGTGCAGCTGCAGGTCCAGCTGATGGTGGTCGGGCAAATCAATCTCAGACCCCACCACAAACCCCACAACAAAATTTTCGAGGTAAGTTTTTATTACACTTCAATGTTATCCACCCTCCTCTGTGTCGTCCTGAGTATGATGATATTAAACTGCATTTAGTGGTGAGTTTTCAATTTCGGAGATCTGAGTTGTGTGGAGTACCCCTTCATTGCAATTAATCCCAGATCCACTCTGATCCCGATTGGTAGTACATGTTAGGGTCCCATCTATGGGTAAAATTGAAAAAAAAACGAGTTTAATAAAATGTGTTTAAAAAAATTGAGTTTAGAAAAACAAACTGAGTACCCATCAAGAATGAATAAAAGAAAACAATATATTCGGCATAAAATGACCCAACAAGGGCTGATATGCCGTAAAATCCAAATCCAACCAACCAAATCCAATGGTTAAAATAGATTTAAAAAAATAAAAAAATTGAATACCCAACAAGAATGAATAAAAAAACAAAAACATCTCCGGCATGAGTTGACATGTCTTAAAATCCAACCAACCAACCCATCTCTCTACATCCGTGTCTATAAATGTTTTAGATAAATTATTTGTGAAGAAAGTTTGATTCTTGAATTCTTTTGGACAAGTCTTAAAAGTTGCTTTTTTTTTAATTGTAATTTAAATTTGGGGATATTATATGACAACTGAGAAAAAAAGTGATGTCAAATTATCAAATGAAGTATAGAATAACAATGATAAAACATAAAAAATAATGATCACTTCTAATTGTATAGATTGCATGTGGTAATGATTAGCCAGCTAGACTATTAATAGTGAATTCGATTCTCACTGGGTGCCCCCATACATTCGGCTCTGTGCCACAACTGAGTAAATCTTAGTAAAATAACTATTACAATAAATTATTTTGTTATCGTTCGTTTATTTTTTTTAATGCGTGTTCTTATTTATATATTTTTTATTCTTTTAAAAACGTCCACCGCCCCCCGGATCAATGAGACCACGGCCCCTCACAAAAATATTTTTGAGTTCACGTGTCGTTTGAAGTGTTAGAATTTGTTGACATTTATACAGACATCGTCGATTGTTGGGATGATTTAAATAACAAAGAAAAAGGAAGAGAGAAAAAAAATAGGTTTTAAGTAGCAATGATTTCCGTACACGTCTTCTTTTCTGTTATAAAGTCAAATACGATTGGCAGTTTTGTTTTCTTGTTTTTCAATTGGTCATATCCCGTGAAAGAGAAAACATTTAGTATGTTTGTTTTTTGGGTTTTTTTGTTTTTTGTTTAATTAATTACTTAGCTTTGCTTAGTCTATCTAACACACCAGCCTTGTTTTTTTTATGTTTGTTTATTTAATTGACTACAATAAAAAATTTTTTAAATACTTGACCATTGATAAGTTTTTTATTTTTTTTTTTTATAGATAATTTAAATAAATTACCGTTTTAGATTATTTCATTATCTATTTTATTTATTAAGATTTTTTTCTTATTCAAATTTATTTACTTAAAAGTTATTTACTTAGCTTTTCTTAGCCGGATACGCAAGCCTTGTTTTTATGTTTGTTTAATTTGACTACAATAAAAAATGCTTGGTTTAGGTTTTTTTTTTTTTTTTTAATGTTTAAATAGTTTAAATAAGTTGCCGTTTTTCATTATTTATTTCATTCATGTTATTCATTAACATTTATTTTCAATTTCATGTTTCTGTAGATATGGCTTCATTCAAGAAGACAAAAATGTAAATAATATTTAAATCGTAAATTGATATACAACTTAAATTAACCGAGGCGTTTCTTGTTTATTTATTTATGTTTATGGAGATGTACATAGATTTTATGGTACTGATGCAGAATAGCGCGCAAGAGATAATATCATTAGATTACGTATAAAAAGCATTACATTTCACGGAAATACCTGAAACCCTCAAGACGCTAGAAAAGGAAAAAATCTTAACCCCAACTCTCTACCTCGGGAGTTTCCGACATCTATTGCTATTTATATATTAAATACGATTCTAATAATATTATCTCTATTCTACATTAGTATCGATTTTATTTTAATCTATAGACTTTATAATAAATCTAAACCATAAACTATTGACGGGGCTTAGAATACGCTGGCTGGGGGGGGGGGTACTCCCTGCAAAACAAGTGTGGTCCAGGGTATGACACTAAAACTGTATCTGGTGGTGTGTAGTACCCCCTATTACCATTCCTCGCTGGTCAACTCCAAAGTGATAGATAGTACCTGTAAGGGTACCATCTATCAAATAGATATCTGCAAATTATTGGTATTAGATAGGAATACTTGATATCTGTAATAACTGTATACTTACTGAATAACTGTATATTATTTGTGTTAAGAATAATTACTTGAAGTTATAATTGTTTACTAAGGATTATTATTAGTTACTTGAAATCATATAACTATGTGCAAACATGATTATTATTAAATCTATTAATAATGGAAATTTGCTTCCAGTTTTTGTCTGTAACAAAAACTACGTCACTGCTTAGGTCACATTACCCAAAATCGTCATAACATAGAATAAATACACTCAAAATTTGAACATGCAACATTAGACAGTCCTCATTGTTTTTTAAAACAAGTTTTAATAAATACATGACTGGTATTATATATCTATATATAGTTTGTTTTATTTTAATACATATTTAAAGTTTACATTTCAAATTGTTTTATTTTTTAATCCTTTAATGAATTTGATGATTTTACTTACTTAGAGTACAAACTCGCTGACATTGAATTTTTAACTCTCACCCCTCAGGCAATATGTTTCAAAAATCTATTTTTACATCACCCAGAGGGTGTTTTTTTTATTTTGCTAGTAGAAATGATTACTTGAAACCATATGATTATTAGTATTAGATAGGAATACTTGAAACTATTCAACTGTAAGTAAATTATTTGTATTAGATAGGAATATTTGATATATAACTGTGTCCAACCCCCCCTCCCAAAAAACAAACTTAAATGATTACACAAAAAATGTAAATATAAATGTACACAATTTCCTAACCTATAGGCATAAAATAATCCTAAACGAGTTGACATGCTCTTAAAAACAATCATACTTTTATTTATACAACTTGGAAGTTGTTGCTGTCGGCTGGGGCTATAGAATACACTGACTGCAGAGAGGTAAAATCCCCCCAATGGGGCCACTTGTTGATACTTAAAAATGAAATCCTGTTGTTTCAGCAGTCTATGATGTACAACACTCCAATTAGGCCCCCTTACTTAGGCTAGACGGGTGGTCAGAGGCCCCCTCCAATCAATCAGCTGGTCACGTCAAGCCCTAGTACCTATATGATTGTCCCCACCCTATTGCCCTTGTGGCAAACACTAACCCTTTTTATCATATATATATATGTTAAAAGGCTTAGTGTCCTGGTTATGACATCAAACTGCATCTAATGGCAAAGTTCCAATTCTGGACTTCTGGGGAATTTGGAGTACCCCTTCATCATCATTACTCCCAGGTCCACTTTGACCTTGAGTGGTAGTACCTGTTAGGGTCTCATCTATGGGTTAAATAGAAGAAAATGAGTTACCAAAAATGTGTCAAAAAAAAAATTGTGTTCAAAAAAAGAATTTTCAATACCTATCAAGAATGAATAAATCAAAATGTCTTTGGCATAAAATAACCCAACATGGGTTGACATGCAGTAAAATCCAACCAACCAGCAACAAACATTAAACAAACGGTGTTTGTTGTTTGTAAAATAAACATTTGAGAGTGAAATCTCTTTGTTGTCTTTATCAATTCTTGGCTTTTCTAATAATAGTCTAATTCTAGAACTTTTGTAGATAAGTTAAAATTAGTAAATAGGATGTAAACGGGAAATCAAGTTTATAAAATAAATCAAGTACAAAGTGTGAATTATCTTTGACATAATTTAAAACAGTGATTCTCGGCGTGGGCCTGATAAAGATTTTAAAAATCGGTCTGTAGTTCGCCCAAGGAAAATAGGTGGGTTTTGAAATTGTTTTTTTTATGGTACTAATGCAGAATAGTACGCAAGAGATAATATCATTAGATTATTTATAAAGAGCATTACATTTCACAAAAAATATTCTCAGCGTGGACCTGATAAATATTTTAAAAATTGACCTGTAGTTTGCTCATGGAAAATACGTAGGCTTGAAATTCTGTTTTTTGTTTTTTTCGCTTGTGTAAAATTTATGAAAACACAAACCGATTTACTTTATTTTACACTAGAAGTCAACTGGGTAGAGGTGGGGGTTTAAAAAAAAGGTAGTCTAGCAGATCCATTATTGAATCGTGAATTAAACCCTCACAGGATGCCCTATTAAAATCCTTATATAAAAAAGACTTGTGTTGATCCAGACACTCTGAAAAGTAAAATTAATGTCTTCTATTTGAAATATTAGACGCAAAAAATAAAAAATCATGCTGTTATCATTTAAATTTTATTTTTTAATTATCTTCACAAATATAAATTAAATCTTCATTATTTTTACTCAAAAAGCAAGATCTATTGATAGTGAACTTGAGTACCAATCATAACAATTAGTTTAAAAACAAAATATTTAAGGTGGTGGTTTAGCTCAGTTGGAAGACCACCCACCTACGAATCGCAAGGTTTCATGTTCGATACTGGTCCCCACCAACTCGGTGCATGAATAGCACAGATTGGATAATCTGATCTGTGTGGTAAAGTGAGGAGCTGACGGTAGGTGTGGTGCTCCACCTCAGAAAAAAAAATCTCCCTGGTCTAGCGCTTGCTGTTTGGCTGATATCTGAAAATAAAATAAGCCACTCTGCCAACTGTTTTTATTCCCTTAAAAACCATATTTAAAAAAAAAAATTAGCATTAAATAACCCACAGGGTTGATATGCCATTAAACAAAGCAAACCGAACCTATTTTCTACTACAACTTCTTTTTTGTAAATGAAATCTCATTGGGATTACAGTCTCTGAAGATTAGAATATAGTTTTTGTGCCCCTGAATTTACAGCGCCTCCTGTGACAGTGAAGTCCAAGGTTCGAAAAACAACACAGATGTTGCATGTGAAGGCTATCCCTGAAGATGTTGATATGCTGGTGCTTTGTTGCTGCTGCTTTCTTCTGGACCTTTTGGTTTTATGGTGTTGCGCCAGGGTGGTTTCAGACATGAACAGTCCGCTACGGAGAGCTTGCCGCTACCGAGTGCGGTCCTGAGCCAAATTTTTCCAACTGCCAAAGCACCTGAGACCATACTTGCAGAATTCTTGAAATGCAGTTGGGGGCGACCAATCTGTCTTTTATCAGACAAAAGCTCTGCATAGAGGATGTCCTTCAGGATTTGTCCATTATCCATTTCCTGATTTTTGGAATTTCCATTTTGTTTATGTGGGCTTGACTTTTGTTTGTTTTTTTTTTGTTTTTTTAGGGCCGGTTTAGCTCAGTCGGTAGAGTGTTTGGCTAGGAATCACAAGATTCTTGGTTCGATACCGGCCCTCGCCAACTGGTGTATGAGTAGTACAGGGATCTGTGTGGTAAAGTAGGAGCTGATGGTAGGTGTGGCAGTTCACCTCAGACTAAAATAATCTCCTTGGTCCAGCGCTAGTGAAAAGGGGATAGACTGTCTGGCTGATACTGACATTAGGCCGACCCAATGTCTTTACTTACTTTTACAATAAAAATTGGACCACAAGGAAGAAAAAAAGAGTCTGTTGATAAAAAATACTTAATAAAATTGATGAACTCTCTCTCTCTCTCTGGAACGACACATTTCAAACTTTTGTTTGTAAATATACAGGGTGGTTATTTTCCTGACCTTCCACCAAACGAGGTCTTTTTAACATGGTGAGCCACACATAAACTGAAGCTCATGTGGTGGCCAGTGCAAAATAAGTTTGTGATCTCTTTGGCATTCCTCTTTTAGGGCACCTCAGGCACTGGACAATAAACCTGATTTTGCCCCTTTTAGGTGAGGGGGCAGGTGCCCCTGGGACCACGGAACATTTCTACATTTTTTCTATTATTATTATTTCATTTCATTTCATTATTTAAAAATAATAATAGTTTGAATAATGTACACATGGATAAACTCCTGACCGAAACACGTGTAAGTAATATTGATTAAAATATCCTATATTATCCATTTTATACTTTCTTTCCTTTATTCATTTTTTCAACATACTGTCGGATTCACTTCCAGTTTCATTTTACATATATATATATATATATATATATATATATATATACATATATATATGAGTACTTGGTCCGTGCCGTAAAGTGGGAGCTGATGGTAGGTGTGGCAATCCACCTCAGCAAAAAACGTCTCCCTGGTCTAGCGCTAGTGAAAAGGGGATAGACTCCCTTGCTGTCCAGCTGATACTGACAATAGGCCACCCTATCAACTTTATTTTTTACTTATTGCTATTACTGCCAGGTAGACTCTGAACCAGGGTCAAATAGATATGGAATTGGGTTTTGATTTTTGGGCAACAGGAACTAGTCTCAAAGACTTCAATTTAGGATCCTAACAGTTTGTTTTGTTTTACGGCATATCAACCTCAGTGGGTCATTTAATGCCGATAAAGTTTTGAAATAAATCCATTCTTAATGGATAATACAATTTTTTTATAAATACATTTTTCTATTTAATCCATAGATGGGACCCTAACAGGTACTACCACTCCAGGTCAGAGTGGACCAGGGAGCAATGGGGATGAAGGGGTGCTCCACATTCCCCAAACCTCCAAAACTGGAACCTTACCATCAGATAGAATTTAACGTCATTCCCAGGACATGTAGACCCGCAGCCACCACCTTCTAGCACCCATATGATAAAAAGGGGTTGGGGCTTGCCATAAGGGCAATAAGGTTGGGAAAATCATATAGGTGCTAGGGCTTGACGTGACCAGCCGATTGATCGGAAGGGTCAATTTAGGAAATATTGTTTTTAGTCAAAAAACTTGTCTTGTCTAGAAAGTCATGAAACTTTTTTCTTATTTATTTCAGGTTGACAACCTTCATTGTAAATCAGCTAATCAATAGTCATTCATTGCCAACCTAAAAGATAAAAATCAGTGTCATTACTTTCTAGACGAACATTGTATATGATTCTTCTCATCTTTATTCACTTTTTCAATCTTTTGTTTCGCATTTTCTTTTTTTTTCTTCTCAAAGAAAAGACCACCTGGTTGTCTGCTTGTCTCTTCTTGTCAATGCAGCCTTTTTTCATAGATCTTTACAGCTGTTAAGAATACAAGTTTATGACAGTTTCTTGTTTGTAAATAATTTTCTCATAAAAATCTATACTTTAGATAACTTTAAATATATATTAAAATAAAACAAACTATATATAAATCAATAATACCGTGCATGGATTTATTAAAATTTGTTTTAAAAAAACACAGAGGGCCATCATTTTTTTGCATACTACTTTCTAAGCATATCTATTAATAATGGAGATTCGCTTCCGTTTTTTGTCTGTAACAAAAATTATGTCACTGCTTACGTCACATTACCCAAAATCGTCATAAAATAAATACACTCAAAATTTGAACATGCAACATTAGACAGTCCTCATTGTTTTTTAAAACAAGTTTTAATAAATACATGACTGGTATTATATCTATATATAGTTTTATTTAATACATATTTAAAGTTTACATTTCAAATTGTTTTATTTTTTTAATCCTTTAATGAATTTGATGATTTTACTTACTTAGGGTACAAACTCGCTGACATTGAATTTTTAACTCCCACCCCTCGGCAATATGTTTTAAAAATCTATTTTTACATCGCCCGGAGGGTGTTTTTTTTATTTGTACTAGTATAAATAATACAGCATTGTCTTTTTCCATGTAGCAGTAATATTGACTATAAATCAAATTGATAAAGTTAGATAATTCATGAAATTACTGTGATGTAAGCAGTGATGTATTTTCAGTGGTAATTTATGAGGAAGTGCGTCCCGATCTCCTGCCTCAAAAATTGCTACCCGGTGACCCCAGCTGGTCATAATTTTTGTTTATTTATCGTAATTCTTGTTTAGATATGAAGATGGATATATAGTTTGGAATAGACTGAGATAGATAGATAAACAACAAAATAATATAGATAGATATGAACAAATGGAGATAGATATTTATTTTCGACAAGTAAATGTATTTGGGGAGGGTCGCTTCTTTTTTTGTCGTAATTCTTGTTTATTTAAACTAAAAACAAGACATTAAACAAACATGAATAAAAGAAAATCTTAGTATTTAAAGTAATATAGATAAATATGAACAAATTGAGATAGATAGATATGAAGATGGATAGTTTTGAATAGACTGAGCTTGGTCATTATTTTAATAGTCACCGGATAGCAATTTTTGAGGCAGGAGACCGGGACGCACTTCCTCATAAATTACCTTTTCAGTTTTAGACAAATAGACTGAATCTCCATTATTATTAGATTTTCTTTTCCTCCCAAAGGGATTTCTTTTTTCAATGGAGTTTTAAGTTGCCTGACTTGGGAAAACTTGTTAAAAAAAAAAAAGAACACCCACCCCCAAGCGCACAAAGTTTTCTTTGTTTCTTGTTAGGGTTTGTTTTAAAAAAAAAATCTTTGTATTCTTGGCTTTCACATTGGCTAAGGAGAGAAAAGGTGACTGGGGGTAAAAATGTCGATGCAAGTGACATCCTAATGCAGACACTTACCTTGACTCAAGAGAAAGATGAAGAGTCGATCTGGCTGTTTTCCATCTCCTTAATGAGACGGAATCTGTCACCAAGGAGATAGACAAATGCTTCACCCAGATGACGTGACTCATGAAAGACAATCTTTTTATATTGTGTGTGTGTATGTATATATATATATATATATATATATATATATATATATATCCACAGACACCGTGTTTCAATATTTCATGTCTCTTCAGTGTGACTTAGCAACTACTTCTAACTGGGAGTGAAACCCGACTGACTTTTCATCAGTCCGATCCCTTAACCCCTAAGCTGTCTTCAGCTGCCATTAAGAAGCGAAATTTTAACTGATAAATGAACACTCCGGTATATATATTTTATGGTCACTGGAGAGCTCAAATCCGTAAATAACAGATTATATATATATGAACAAAGAGTGATAAGACAAACAGGAATATTTATTTTATGTTATTTATTTTTTGATTGTTCTCTACTAGTTTCGACCCGAGATCATCATCAGGAAAAAATTTCTTGTGAAAGAAATTGCTTTTAGAAAGTTTGAAAGTTTTCTAAGTGTTTGACAAGCCACAACAATCTGGGCAGAGAAATGTATTAGATGGCGAGTCCATCTGTTCAGGGAAAAGCATCTTTTAGTTAAACTCGTTTGAAATTGACAATGTGTCATGCCCTACACATACAAAGGGGTTGGTTATACCAACCAACCCATCTGCATGCATAGGATGTGACACATGGTCAATTTCTTAAGTGGAGTTTAACGTTCTAATTCAGAATTTTCTTTTTTCTAGGCCGGTTGCCTAATGAAGGTTAAAGATCCCAGTGTAGCTTACTATTTACCCATAGCTATAGGGAGAATTGTTGGATGCATACCTTTTCCAAGAGTATTAGCGCAATGTAAAATGCAAACAGCCTCGTATAGGATTTGAAGTTTACAGTCCATTTCCTACAATGATATCTCCGATGGGGCCACCTGTTGGCTATGGGTGGCAACCTGTAATACTTAAGGATGCTACCCTGGTGGCTGAGCAGTCCATGACCTGCAACACTCAACTTTGACCCTTACTTAGGCTAGATGGGCGGTCGGAGAGGCCCCTTCCAGTCAATGAGCTGGTCACATCAAGCCCTAACACTTATATGATTGTCCCAACCCTATTGCCCTGATGGGAAACACTAACCCTTTTTTATCATATATGTGCTAGAAGGTGGTGGCTGTGGGTCTTAGTGTTCTGGGTATGACGTTAAACTGCATCTAATGGTGAAGTTCCCCTTCATCATCATTTCTACCAGGTCCACTCTGACCTGGAGTGGTAGCACCTGTTAGGGTTCTATCCATGAGTTTAATAGAAAAAATAAGTTTTTAAAGAATGTGTTTAAAAAAAAAAATGAATAATTTTCATATTTCAAATTGTTGTCCTAAACAGAGCCTGACATTACAGTTGCCTGAACATTGTTTTGTTTATACACAATAACGATCAGGCAACAGTCCAAAATATCAAAATTATTCATATCAAGCCTCATCTCCTAAATACAGACAAAAAAATTGAGTTTTTAAAATTTTTGAATTCCCACCAAGCATGAATAGAAAAAAACATCTTTTTCATAAAATAATCCAACAAAGGTTGACATGCCATTAAATCCAACAAACCAAACTAGGCAAGAATACATTTTGGTAATTTTTCTAACTGGATAGATTCAAATAGTAATTTACTAAGCTTAATCTGGCACCCAGTGAGAATTTAACTCATCTATATATTAATACGCTTGTTCCTTAATATTCCGTCTGTTATTTTGCAACTGGTTAAAAATGAGACCATTCAAGATGAAATACAAAAAATATAAATCCTGATTATCTGGTGTCACTTAATTATTTTTTATGAGTGTCGTCAACTCTGCTATATAATGGACCATTCCATTTTTATTATAAAAACAGAAAAGGAAGAAAAAGGACATATTACACAGAAAAAAATGGAAAAAAATAAAATAAGAAAGAGTAGCGGAAAGATAGAGAGAGGGGGTGATAACACTAATTCATTTCAATTGAACATAATGAAAAAAAAAAAAAAAGCATGATAGAGAGTTACATCAAGATTATTATACTTTTTTACATATTGAACTATTTAGAAATAACTCTTAAGTAAACATATCAAATGTTGTAATAATTAAATTATCATACTGTGGTATATCCACAGGTCCTGCTAGTCTAGCTTGCTAACCATTGCAGCATGTAAGGTTCCCTAGATGGATTTAAGTTGATTTAGAAGGAAATGAAAAGGACTTGGGTGATCATGGCTCTCCACAGCTTCCATTATCAATAAACTGCCTATTACCAGGACTGATCTTTGAAGAGATAGTGGAGTGGTTTCCTATTGTCTTCCTCAAGGTTCTAAATTCAGAGATTTTCTTCTCCAAGTTGCCCTGTGTTACTCTTAACAATGGCATTTTTTAATAATAAGACCAGGTTGTATGTCTGATAGATATATACAAGTCACATTGTGTATTTATACATAAGGGGATTACCTACTTATATATATATATATATATATATATATATACTATTATTGTGTACACAAGGATTAATACAGATTGAATAGAGTAATCCTCTTAAATGTTAATCAATGAAACTAAAATGGTTCGATCAACTGACTTTTAATAGAGAACCTTAATGGCTACCTATACTAGTGTTGTAGCCAGGATGGATGGAAATGATATTATATAATATATATTATATTATAATAAATGTTCTATAATATATTTCTTTTAAATTCATTTATTTAGTTTATTTGTTTAATCTTACTTAGAATTGGATATTTGTAAAAATCTATATCGAAAGTAATTTGTGTCTTATCTGAAAAAAATAAATAACAGAACGTTATTTCTGATGAAGGGGGGGGGGTCACACTGCCTTTAGATTAGGGGGAAAGATCATAATAAACTTGGGTACAAATCGCAACTTAACTCTTAACATCCTATACCACCTCATTCCACCCGGCTGGAAATCACATTTGTTTTCCTAATGCACCCCCAAACGATAGCCTGTATAAATGTAATATCAAACATACTTAGAAGTCTTTGATTTAAGGGAAATAACAGGTAACTTTAAATGAAAAGGCCATTTTTTTATAAATCCTTATAGGAATGAGGCTCTGGACTTAGAAAATTCTCAACAGGATTTTAATTGAAGCAATGGTGGATGCTCTAAGCCTAAACTTACTGCCAAGCTCAACTATATCAAGACCGCATTGTTGAAAAATGCATATCCTGAATACTTAATTACAACTCCCATTAGATACAATTGCATGCAGTTTATCACCATTCGTAAACTTTCACCAGAGAAATGCCCTGTGTATCTAAAATTACCTTCGATTGGGAACACCTATATGCAACCACTTGATCATATAAAATGATCCATCCACCATTGCTTCAATTTGGTTAAATTCCGATACGCTCTTTCACCCCAAAGACAGTGTGACATCTCACCAAAAAGCTATCTTATTTATAGAACGTTATTTCGTTTTTTTCTGTTATCTTTTGGCTAATTTGTCAATGCAACATTTATGTACTACTTACTTGTTTTGGTCTTGATTTGATTTTAAGAGTAAAAGATAAGGGAGATAATTGTAATGGTGTATGTAAGATTAATTATTTCCTTTATCTTTTGACTCCTCTATATTAATATCATTGATATATATGTATATATATAATCTTATATACCATATTGAGTGTATGCCCTGTCCATGTCAATACTATTGAGTGTATGCCCTGTCCATGTCAATACTATTGAGTGTATGCCCTGTCCATGTCAATACTATTGAGTGTATGCCCTGTCCATGTGAGTGTATGCCCTGTCCATGTCAATACTATTGAGTGTATGCCCTGTCCATGTCAATACCAGTGAGTGTATGCCCTGTCAATACTATTAGAGTATTCATCATATCATTACCAATGCTTTTAAGTATACATCATTGTCAATACTATCAAGTATATATCCTATCATTATCAATACTTTTCAGTATTTATTATTATCAATACTATTATTTAATCTATTTTCTTTTCTCTCTTTCTGTCTCTCAATCTGTTCAGCAACCGAATACATGATTCCATCACTATGGAAACGGATACTTGCAGAACTAGTGGATTTTGTGGTTCTCTTCTACATCAAATTGATGGTATCAGTGATGGTAATGAAACATATGGGTTACATGTAAGATGATTTACTTTTATTTTCTTGGTAACCTTTTTCTGATTTTCTCTTTTCATAAACACAATGATTTTGTACAGAGAAAATAACCATGTGATTTTACCAACACCTTTCATTTTAAATTATTTTACACTTCTTTTTTTCTTTTAATTGAAAAAAAAAAATTCTAATGCTTTTTATAGAACAACACTGTATATAAGAACACCACATGATGAAAATATATACAATATCGTCCATAAATAAGTAGAAATTAACTTAAATTTTATAAAAAGTTTTGTTCTGAACTAAACAAAGAATTTGTCTGAATTTTGAGATGAGGCTTGATAATTTGTATTATTATTATTTGGATTTTTTGGACTATTGTCTTCATCTTTATTAGGCCAGTTTAGCTCAGTTGGTGGAGCACCCGTCTAGGAATCGCAAGGTTCCTTGTCTGATACCGGTCCTCGCCAACTCATAAGTAGCACTGATTGGGTAATTTGATCTGTGCGGTAAAGTGAAGAGCTGACGGTAGGTGTGGCGATCCACCTCAGCAAAAATAATCTCCCTAGTCTAGTGCTAGCAAAAAGGGGATAGACTCCCTCACTGTCTGGCTGATACCAACAATAGGCCACTCAGCCAACTTTACTTACTTTTTACTTATTGTTATATACACAATGTTTCGGCCAATATGCCCTCCGGCCTTCTTCAGATGTTTCGGAGAGCACATCAGCTGAAATGTTTTGTATATAACAATAAAGATGAGGACAATAGTCTGAAAAGTCTAAATAATAATACAAAGAATATTTGAATTTAAGCCTTGTTTAGCCCTACCAGAACCTTTGCAGAGGGATAAGACCCCCCTCCCAATGGGGCCACCTGTAGGCCATGGGTGGCAACCTGTGATATTTAAGGACAGAATCCTTGTGGCTGAGCAGTCCATGACATGCAATACTCCACTTTAGCCCTTACTTAGACTAGAGGGGTGGTTGGAGAGGGCCCTTCCGATCAATCAGCTGGTCACATCAAGTCCTAGTACCATTATGATTGTCCCAATTGTATTACTTCTATGGCAAACCCCCAACCCTTTTTATCATATATGTGCTAGAAGACAGTGGCTGAGGGTCTTAGTGTCCTACATATGACATTAAACTACATATAGTTGTGAGGTTCCAATTCTGGAGCTCTGGTGAGTGTGGAGTATCTCTTCATAGCCATTACTCCCGGGTCCACTCTAACCCGGAGTGGTAGTATCTGTTAGGGTCCCATCTATAGGTTAAATTGATCAAAAAATGAGTTTTAAAAAATCTGAATGCCCAACAATAATAAATGAAATAAATATATCTTCAGCATGAAATATCCCAACAAGGGTTAACATGCCATAGAATCCCACCAGCTAACAAACTAACTTGGCGTCTTTTTAGTCAATATGTCAAATTACTGTTGTAAAATTCTTTCTAAGGGGACACATATTTATTACCAAACTCTACGACATTGAAAGACCGTAATAAAAATATGAATATGTAGCAGTCCAAAAATGGATATTATTAGGTATTATTTATTAAACATTGAAACACTGTAATAAAATATGAATATGTAGCAGTCCAAAAATGGATATTATTAGGTATTATTTATTACCAAACTCTACAACATTGAAACACCGTAATAAAAATATGAATATGTAGCAGTCCAAAAATGGATATTATTAGGTATTATTATTACCAAATCTACACATTGAAACACTGTAATAAAAATATGAATATATAGCAGTCCCAAAATGGATATTATTAGGTATTATTTATTACCAAACTCTACACATTGAAACACTGTAATAAAAATATGAATATATAGCAGTCCAAAAATGGATATTATTAGATATTATTTATTACCAAACTCTACAGCATTGAAACACTGCAATAAAAATATGAATATGTAGCTGTCCAAAAATAAATATGCTACCTATGTATATACACAAAGGTCACTCAATGAATAAGGGGAAATTTTTCCTTTTTCTATAAATGTAAACTCTGCATTGTTTGGAATTGGTTTATGGCAAAAATTATTTTAATCTTGGGAAAATATGTTTTTGAGGCTATTTAAAAATGGCAACAAATCAAACTGTGCTCCAGGCTTGACCCAGAGGTCTTGTCATCAAATATTTGGTAGCTGAAAAGTTCAAACCATGTGGAATTTAAAGAATCGTGCTTACAACTGGGCTAAACATGGATTTGCCACTATGAGCCTGAGTCAAAAACGCAGTCCATGGCTCTGGTAAATAAAAAGTACTGAGCACAGCTATCAGTATAGAAGGGCATGCTGACAGTCTTCTGGGACATAAAAGGACCTATCACTATTAATTTTCTTGAAAAAGATGCAACTGTAAACAGTGCTTCCTCTTGCCAACTCCTTAGGCAAAATTCACTTTATTTTGAATGAACCTTTTTATGAATGAATATTTTTGCAATTTTATTTTTGGTTACAGAATTTCATTGCTGTAAAGTCTGGTAAGAAATAATTCCTAATAAAATCCAATTTCATTGTATAATGTTCCACTAAAAAGAAAATAGGAATTCTTCTAAGCTGTAGCCATGTCAGTACTACTGTATGGTTGCACCACTTGGACTCTAACAAAAAGTTGGAGAAAATACTAGATGGGAACTACACAAGAAAGCTGTGTGCTGTTTTGAACAAATCCTACAAAACAGCAGCTGTATGGCCACTTACTTCCAATCTCACAAGCCATCCAATTAAGACATGTTGGGCACTGCTGAAGAAGTAAGGATGAACTCATGGGATGTTTTTATGGATTCCTACAGATGGACATGCCAGTGTTGGCTTATCAGCAAAAACTTACATTCATCAACTCTATGTGGACACTGTATGCCATTGAGAGGACCTGCCAGGACAGATGGCAAGAAAGTCAAAAGAATCCATCCTGTCGGCATACCTTGATGATGATGATGATGATAAATATATTCCTGATCGGTTTGGTTTTAAAGAAATTTAATATTTTATTCTAAGAACTTGTCGGGATTATAAGCGATACTGTATTACCTATCATTTAAATTGATGACTTAATCTCTCTAAATGATTCTTTTGTACGCTACTATTACATTAAAAAAATCCAAATAATTTACAAATCTGATATCAAGTTAAAAAATTAGCCCCAATTTAGCTCAGTTGGTAGAGCGTTCGGCTAGAAGCCACAAGCTTCCTAGTTCGATACCGGCCCTCGCCAACTCAGCGTATGAGTAGCACAGGGATCTGTGCGGTAAAGTAAGGGGCTGATGGTAGGCGTGGCGCTCCACCTCGGATGCAAAAACAATCTCCTTGGTCTAGCAATATTTCGATACATAAATTTAAAAAATGTTTTGTTGTTTTTTTTTTGGGGGGGGGGGTGAATTTTTTTGTTTTTTATTTATTTTATAGCAATTTAATTAGATTGTTTACAAATTTAAAAAAAGTTTCATATATTAAAAAAAAAAAATTTCAAAAATATTTAAGACATTTCATTTATAGTTTAATAAGCTCAACAAAGAGCCAAACAAAAAAGAAAAATCTTTATCAAATTTTTTAATGTACTCTTTAAATTACATAGACATTTACTAAGCTTAGCTTAGATGTGCCACAAGGCCAGAAATATGGGGCGCTCAGTGAGAATCAAACTCACTGACAATGGTTTGCAGGTCTAGCTTACTAACCATTACACCATGTTAGGTACCCCTCTTTAAATTACATAGACATAATACAAATTATAATTTGTATCATTAGACTATTGTCCTCATCTTTTTTGTTTCTGCACAACGTTTTGGCCAGTTTACCCTCCGGCCTTTTTCAGGTATTTCTTGTCAGACTCATGAACCTTCTGTTCAAATTCATTTCATAGATTATCATTATTTAATGCTCATTACTCGTTTCCTTTCAAATAAATAAAAATAATTAGACCATTTTAGATTTAATGTTCAGTTTATTTCCATCTGTTAATGAAGAAATCCAAAGAAATTTTGGACCATATGACCTTTAGGCACCCCTTCCGTGATCTCGACTTACAAGGACACTTTTCTCATTTACACCGTCAAAATTTGTTTTATAGGGTTAGTTTTATAATTAAAAAAAAAAAACTCTAAAAATCGTCTGTTAACAATTAACCGGATTTTGATGGTGTAAATGAAAAAATGTCCACACGAATCGAGATTGCAAAAGGGGTGCCTAAAGGTCATATGGTCCAAAATTTTTATTAAAATTGAATATATTCTTGACTTTCAGAAAATTTATAAAATATCACATCACTGTGATGTTTAAAAATGGACTTCCAACAAAATTAAAATAAAAAAGTCCATTTTTATAAGTTTTTTTAAAATTTTTATTTTGATACATAATTTTAAAAAATGCCCCCTTCAAATGACATACTTGTATCATAATTTTTTTGTAAATCATTTTGTAAATTATTACTAGCAAATATATGAACCCTCCAGGTGCAAATATTTAGATTTTAATGTAATAAAATATATTAAATTAGAAAGGCTAATGAAATTTAATAAGAATGCAGATAAAAATACTTGAAACAGGGTATAATAAAAAAAAAATAGAACAACTGAAACTTACTCTTCCATCACTCCCATCTTTCATTGCTAAATTTTCCTAATTTAACTATTTTGTTGAAATATGAAATAAAGAATAAAATTAGTTATTTCTTGTTTATGGATTTGTTTTAAGATTTATCCCCGAGATTTTTGCTCTTATTCATTAAGATAAAACCAAATGTATAGAAATCAATAATACTAAATACATATTTATTAAAATCCAATTTTTAATATCAATATGCAAATTAGCTTTCCCATTCTCATTGAAAACTGCTATTTTGTTGTATATATAAATACAATTGCATGTTTTTCATATGTAGATATGGTCAACAGTATTAATAATGTAAAACAATTTTATTAATAATTGAGGTTTACATAAAATGAAAATCATGGAGAATGTGATGTAAATAAGTAAGGGAATTGTGACTTGAGTAGTGATATAGTTTCAGATACAGACAGACAAACACTCAATCTCCATTATAAGAAGATAACTAGCAGTACACATGAAAATTTCTCTTTTTATGTTTTTTTTTTTTTTATTTTGATACATAAATTTAAAGATATTGTTTTTTGCTGGGGGGGTGATTTTTTTGTTTACAAATTTTATACCAATTTGATAAGATTGTTTACAAATTTTGTAGAAAAAAGTCTTGTAGTTGTTGAATAAATTTTATTTTTTATTTTTGTTTTTTTGTAGAGATTTGGAAAAATATGACTTGGAGTACAATTGGTTTGTAACGATGGATGAATTTGATTTGAGCAAAGTGTTTCATTTCACATCAGAAGTGATTCTTTTTGAATTACTTAACAGAATATCTATCACTATTTTAGAGGTAAGTTTTTTTTTTTTTTTATTGAAATAGATCACTAAGTAGGATTGAGCCTATTCTAGTAGTGACCACCACAAGCTGAGATTTAAGAGGTTTGAATTCAGAGTTTTTCTTCTCCTAGACTGGTTGCCTAACCAAGATTAAAGAGCACAGTCTGCCCTACTATTTACCCATAGCTGGAGGGAGAATAGTTGGATTCATACCTTTCCCAAGAGTATTAGCGCTATGTGAACTATGGCTTCTACCAGGATTTGAACTCGGGTCGACGAGTCCATTTCCTACGACTTTAACCATTACACCACTGCGCTTTCCCTTTTTTTTTTCTTTTCATTCCCTTTCACATACATATGAGGCACATAGCACAATGGTTATCATCATAGCAAATGGAATCTGCGACTCAAGTTCAAATCCTGGACAAGACAAAACTAAGACCTTTGTGTTGGACAAAACCAAAGTTAAATAACAACATGAAATAACACACACACACACACACACACACACACACACGCAAAGAATTCAGAAGTGTTACAATTCACGTGGTCATTTTTAGGGCTGTAGATGAATGTAGTTTTACCGTGGGGATTCTTTGTGGCATAAAGTTTGATCCTTTCTTGAAGTAGGAAGATGTAGTATCAGTTTTAATCCTTGTCTACTTATCTGTCCTCTAAGTAGGAGTTGTATCAGAGTTGATCCTATCTTTCCTTTAAGCAGTCCTTCCAGCAAGTAATTTTAGGAAAATTTATCAACGCCTTTAAATAGTAAATTGAATAAATGTTTGGGCATTTTTGATTGGCTGATTCAGCCACTGCTGTTTTGGAACAGTCTATAAATATAAGTCGTGGTTCTTAGCACACCTCATGCCCCAAAATAATCCAACAGGAAGAATAAGACATCATTAAACAAACACACACATATACACACACACACGCAGGAAGAATATGATATTATTAAACAAACACACACACACACACACACACACACACACACACACACATAATTTGGAAGAATAAGACATTATTAAACAAGCATACACACAATCACAAGCTACATCAGAATATCATTTCTCTGAATTTTTGAAATGAGGTTTGATAATTTGTATCATTTGAATTATTGTCCTAATCTTGGACGATATGTTAGGCTTTATTGGAGGCTGCCGATTACAACAAGAAGATTCAGTCCAACAAGAAATACCTGAAGAAGGCCGGAGGGCACATCAGCCGAAACGTTGTACAGATAACAATAAAGATGAGGACAATAGTCCAATTCAAGTCCTACTTAAATCACTTGTCCATTCAGATCACCAAAGTTAAGCAACACCCAGCCTATTCAGTACTTGGATGGGTGATCATTTAGAAACTATAAGTAACCTTTGATCCATGTGTAGACTAAGAATATCTTTGTAATTAACAAGAGAGTAAATACATTTATTTGAAAATTGGATGGAAAATCAGTTGGTAAGACTTCTTTTTTTTTTTTTTTTTTTTTTTTTTTTCAGACCATGTGTCTTCGCAGAGGTATTGGAGTTGTGGGTGGTGCCACACCCGGAAAACGATTGTTAGGAATGAAAGTCGTCTCCTGCACAGATATTTTGGACCTGGGTAATGGCAGAATTCAAGTCACCCCGCAAGAGATATTGGACTTTACAGGTTTGGATTTTTTTTTTTTTTTTTTTTTTTTTATCTCAAGACCCAGGCATACAAAATTTGCAAATATTCTGAAAGTGTTTTTGTACTGAAAGATTTAAAAAAAAAAAAAATTTTTAAAGATATTTTTAGATGAAACATTTGATTCTGCATTTTAATAATAATAATGAAATTTATTGTGTACAGTGCTCAGGTGCACCACAACTCATCAAAGTCTCATGTCTAGTACACAGAATAATGTATTAGTGTCAGGAACATGAACAGTTTACAGTAATAATATACATGTATGTATGTGTGTGGAGAGGTGTATCAGGTATAGTGTTGGCGGACTACAGGAAGCACGGAGGCCTTGAAAAATGCAGTGTTTCGGCAGCCCACAACGTACACAGGCAGCTTATTCCATGCCTCGGCAATTCTGAGTGTGAAAAAATGTTTCTGAAAGTCATGTGAGCCATGCTGTTTTCTGACTTTGTAGGCATGCCCACGTGTGTTAGAAACATGGAGATCAAAAAGGTGCTCACGGTTGCTGTTGTTAAGATGACCTTATGAGCATTTACCAGGTCAATTACCAGACACGGATTTTCAACAAATCCATTCCCAGGGCAGCGAGACCTTCAGAATATGGCAGATGCCTGATGGAGGGTATTTGTTTTGGTTGCACATCTCTGTACAGTTTCTAGGAGGTATATATATATATATATATATATATATATAAAAGGTAAAAGAATCCAACTGACTGGTATGTATTGGGATGATTCTATTTGGGATCATCAAATATCTCCTGTACATCTACAAAGTCTGCTGATCAGACTAAGCTCATGTAGTAATAGATTACTGTACTTATATTAACCTCTTCCCTGATTTTCCCAAGTATTCACGCAATAGACATTCTGAACATTGTTTTTTACAATCCCGAGTATTTGTGTTCTATTGGTGAAACTAAATTTACTAGTCCAAGACGCTTCATTCGCCAATAATTTTGTGTTTTTTCTTTTTTTTTTTTTTTTTGTTTGTTTGGTTTTTTTTAGCAATTGTGATTTATTGATAGCTGTGCCCAGTACATTTTAGTTACTATTTTCAAAAATATAAAGAATACTTTTTCACTAGTTTTTTTTTCTGTATTGTGAAACAGATACTAAGAAAAATATAACTTTTTTTTTTTCTAATGAATGTAAATGATTTTTTGAAAGTAAAATTTCACTTTACAAAACTAATGCTGTGAGAAATGGAAATGAAACAGTTTTTGGGCATTACAATAATTACAAATAAACTTAGATTTTTATTTTATTTTTTTCCTTAAGGTAATTCTGTATACATTTATATATATATATATATATATATATATATATATATATATATATATGAATGAACAAATAATAAAAGGTTTAGCTTTTATTTATTTATTTACATGGGAACAATATTTACTAATAGTAAATATTGTTCCCATGTAAATAAATTAAAGCTAAACCTTTTATTTGTTCATTCGTTCATCTTTCAATGCTCTATCACAGATATTGAGCACTCTTCTAATAACACTGTACATTGGATTACTACTGCTTTTTCTATTATAATAGTGCCAACCATACACACTAATATATATATATATATATAAGTGTAAAAGATGAGGTTAAATGACCCAAAAAGTGTTGATATGCCGTAAAACAAACCAACCAAATCTTTTATTTTTTTCCTTTTATTTTTTTCTAGTGCCCTACTGAGGTCAATTTTGAAGAATTTCACAATCGCATTTTTCTTCCCGGCGTGTCTGACAGTATTTTTCTTTGATCATAACCGAGCGGCCTACGATGTCTTAGCCGGAAGTATTGTTGTACAACCCGTGGAAGAAGCCGGAGAACTCTGACATCTTGTCTTTCGATTTGTTCCTCATTATCAGACAAAACCAATGCAAATAGTCGTGATTTACTTGAATGACTTTAAAAAAAAAGAAAAAAAGAAAAAAAAAGAAAAGCCAAAAAAACTACAAAGAAACCAACAAACTTTCTCTGTAACTCTTCTGACTTGTCCTCCTCCTCTTCACTTCGTACAAATGGAAGGTAATCAGATGATTGTGAATAAAGACTTGTATTAAAATGAACAATTCACAACTTTAATACTTTCATGTTTCTCATTCAAAACCAATCCCCCACCACACTCCATTATTTATTTTTTATAACATCTTTTAATTTTTTTTTTTTTTTTTTTTTTCTAATTTTTTTTTTTTAATTAGTATTATATTGAGTTTGTAATTCCTATGCACAAAATAATTTGGTAAGTCACGTTTTTAAAAGATTTTTTAGTACTTAAAAAATGTTCTACTTCCAATGGAAGTTATTGATTACCAAACTTGTCTATAGATTTTTTTTTTTTTTTTTTTTTTTTCTTTCTCGCTTTCCTATTTTTCTTTGTTCTTAATTTTATTCTTCTTTTTTCTTTCATCTTTTTTTCTTTCTTTTTTCATTCCCCTTCTTTTTTGCTTTTCTTTCATTCCCCTTCTTTTTGTTCATTCCCCTTCTTTTTGCCTCTTTTCTTTCATTCCCCTTCTTTTGCCTCTTTTCTTTCATTCCCCTTCTTTTTGCCTCTTTTCTTTCATTCCCTTCTTTTTTTTGCCTCTTTTCTTTTCATTCCCTTCTTTTTGCCTCTTTTCTTTCATTCCCCTTCTCTTCCCTTTTCTTCTCCCCCCCCCCCCCTTTTTAACACCTTACAAAGATTTATTATTGCCTACTGCAAGGACTGATGTCAGAATTTTTCCTTCTTTTTATGTTAGTATTAATAATAACCAGTTCATTTGGTAATTAATTGAACAGATATTTGGTTTTCCACTTAGATTTAATTATTATTATTTCAGTTAATATAGATTTATAAAAAGATATCTGAATTTTTTTCCTCTATTCTCAAAATTCAAGAATTCCAAAAAATGTCTTTATCTCTTTGCCTACTTTAAACCACTTGCAGTGGCTCACACACCACTGCGCTCCTACCATAAGCTGCTGGGGGTTAATTCATTATAATTGAGCAGAAGGTCTCAAATTACAATAATAATAGGACATTATTTGAAGAGAATGAGTTCTGACGTAAATAAATAGTGAACTTTGAAATATCTCATCATGCAAGTTGAAAAAAATACCAAGCAAATTTGGTACAGCCATGAGGAAAATTTGGTAGGCAAAGAGTTAAGCCACTCTCAACGGCTTTCCCACCACTACCCATCCTAATTCATTATAATTGAGCAGAAGGACTCAAATTACAATAATTATAATTGGACTTTATTTGAATAGAATGAGTTTTGAGATGAATAGATAGTCAACTTTGAAATATCGCACCATACAAGTAAAAAAAAATACTAAGAAATTTTGGTTACAGCCGTGAGGGGGGAAATTTGGTAGGTAAAGAGTTAAACATGTTCCTATTTTTGACTGATAAATTTCCTGCAATCATTGATAAAAAGTTCAAATGGTGATAAATAATCCTTACTTTTATTATTAATTGTTTTTTTTCCATGCTTATTTAAAAATTGTTAATGGTGAAATAAAATTATTTAATTTGGAATTACTTTTTATATTAATCGTTTGGAAAATAAACGCTAATTTTACATTTAAATGTAATAAAAACCTGTCATTACTCTACAATAGTCTACCTCCCCTCCCAAATTAGAAGCACAAGAATAGATTACTGTATTCATGTTAAAAAAAAAAGACCTTAAACTTATTAGCAAGAATATGCGCCCTCTGGACATAAGTATTTAAGTTTTAATGTAATGAAATATATTGAACTAGAAAGACTAATGAAATTAAATAAGAACACATATAAAAAGATTACTTTAATCATATTTTAATTGGTTTCTATATAAAATCATTCATAATAGTCTAAGTGGTGCAGCCACAAAGTAGCAGTGACATGGCTATAGCTTGGAAGAATTATTACTTTATTTTATCAGTGAGATCAGATTTTCTAATGATCAAACCATGCCTTTCTTATGTGTACTAGCAAGAATATGCGCCCTCCAGGCATAAGTATTTAAGTTTTAATGTGATAAAATATATTAAATTGAATAGACTAATGAAATTGAATAAGAACATATATAAAAAGCTTACACTTATTTTAATCGGTTTCTATATAAAATAATTCTTAGGATTGATTTTAATACATTGGAGAATAAGACAATGATATTATAGATCAATAACACCAAGTAATTATTTATTAAACCTGGTTTTGTTAAAACCAGTATGCAAATTACCCACACCATATATTATGTAAACTAGCAAAATAAAAAACGCCCTCTGGGCAATGTAAAATAAATATTGCCTGAGGGGATGGGAGTTGAAAATTTAATATCAGTTTGTATCATAAGTAAAGTAAAATCTTTAAATTTATTAAAGGAGTAAAAAATAAAATAAATTTATTAAAGGAGTAAAAAAAATTTGAAATGGAAACTTAGTTCTTATAACTTTAAATATATATTAAAATAAAACAAACTATATATAGATAGATAATACCAGATATGTATTTATTAAAACTTGTTTAAAAAACCAATGAGGACTGTCTAACATTGCATGCTCAAATTTTGAATATTTATTCTATGTTTTGACGATTTTAGGTAGTATGACATAAGCAGTGACATAGTTTTTGTTACAGACAAAAACCGGAAGCGAATCTCCATTATTAATAAATGTGGTATGCATAAACACATTTCAGTCATTGTATCTGAGCATAACAATGACTCAACCTGGGAAATCATTTTTAATTGTTTGTTGATCAAACAAGCATCAAAGAAATTTTGAAGATCTTATTCAGATAATGACTTTTTGGTACTATTCGCAGAGTTCCGTACTAGCCTTCTGCCTTAAAAAAGCTAGGCGGTGATAGGTCAAAAAACAAATCCACCTATGAATGAAGTCCCCTAGCTGAAGTGGTGCCTGCTGTATATGAAAAAATAATTTGTCGATTGAAGCCGTTTTTATCGACAAATTATTATTATTTTTTTTTTTTTATTTATTTTTTTTTTTTTGTAGTGGTTTGAAGGCGTTAAAAGTAAACCATATTTTTGAAAATATTTAATAAAAACAAAACAAAAAAATAAAAATAAAAAACGCTTAAGGCGTTTTTCTCAAAAAGTTAATGCAGTATTTTACCACCTCCGGTCTTTTTTCAACAAGTAAATGTAAATATTTTAACCTTTTAAAAATATGGCTTACTTTTAATGCCTTCAAACCACAAAAAAAAAAAAATTGCCGATAAAAAACACCTTCAATCAACAATGTATTTTTTCATATACAGCAGGCATCGCTTCAGCTAGGGACTTCATTCATAGATGGGTTTGTTTTTTGACCTATCACTGCCTAGCGTTTTTTTTTTTTTAAAGGCAGGAGGCTGGGACGGAACTCTGTGATTATTGTACCGACTTTTTTCTTTGTTTTTTTGCATTCCTTAGAGAAAAAGAAAAGAAAAAATGTTGATGCCTGTTTGATCAATAGTCAAACTATTAAAAATTATTTCCCAGTTTGGGTCATTACTCTGCTCGGATTCACAGGGAACACCTGAGGAAGGCCAAAGAATACAGTGGCCAAAACGTTGTGTTTATACATACCACAATTACCCATAACATTCTTATAAAATTGTGAGCCCCTCCTCCTACTTATTCCTACTCCTACTGTTTGTTTAAAAAGAAGCAATGGAAACCTCTCCTCAGTTCCACACCTGATGATAGCACTAAGTAGTGCAGAAAGTACTCGTGTTAAAACCATTGGTGGATTCCTACACCAATTCCACCTGGATATTAAAAAGATGGCCAGACAATTAGAAAGGATTGAAAAAAAACAAAAAAACTTGTCAAACAAGAATTGTCCATTGAGTTCTACAAAACACGTTTAAAAGAAAAAATGCTGCCAAAATATACTTATTTTAACATACCACAATAAAGATGAGGACAACAGTACAAAACATCAAAATTGTTCACCAAAATAGCACTTAAGATAATGATCAACAAATATTCATCAAGAATAAAAAAAAAATCTTAGCTATAAAAAGAAAAAAAATGATCACTGTTGGAATATCAGCATCATCAAGTTGACTCTTCCTTGCCATCCATCCCTATTGGTCCTCTGCACAGCATCCAGTATCCATTCAGAGCTGATTAATGTGTACTGGTTAGAGTCTTAGGAAATGGACGCGTTGACCCAAGTTCAAATCCTAGACAAAGCCACAGTTCACATAACGCTAATACCCTTGGGAAAGGTATGAATCCAACTATTCTCCCTTCAGCTATGGGTAAATAGTAGAGCAAACTGGGCTCTAACCTTTGTTAGGCAACCAGTCTAGGAGAAGGAAAACTTTGAATTCAAACCTGGTCACTACTAGAATAGGCTCAAGCCTACTTAGTGATCTACAGGGTGTCCACAAAGTCTGTGTACATGGAGATTTCACTATTGTATTTATTTGTTATTTTTCCGAGAAGGTAGATATGGTAATTTAGCAGTAAATAAAATCATAACAAACAATTAAATATAAGAAATAATTTTCCATTTTTACTTTTGTTTTAATTAAATAAAAAATACTTTACTTTTCTAAATTTATTTATGCTATTTTTTTCTACCCAGATCGAATGATGGCTCTGTCTAAAGAAAGAATCGAGTTAGTACTCTTAAGTGGATGAGAGGGATGGTCTTATCACAAAATTACAGAAGAATTTAACCTTCAACACCCTTATAAGCAACCTATTTATTTTACTGCCGTCGGGAAATTGATCAAAAAGTTTAAAGAAACCGGCAGTGTCTTGGATAAACCCCGTTCCTGGTGACCAAAGACTTCAGATGAAATTGATCAAGAAGTTTAAAGAACAGGCAGTGTCTTGGATAAACCCCATTCTGGGTGACCAAAGACTTCAGATGAAACGAAAAAGCCAAGGTTTCTGTACCCAGACTTTGTGGACACCCTGTATTTCAGTTTAAAAAAAAAAATTGATGTTGGTTTTTACAGGCTGACCAACTCTGATGTGTCCATGTGTGGGTGCCCATAGGATAACATTACTTATAAGCTCATTCTGACCAGTGCAGAATTTTTTATTTTTTATTTTATTTTTTGCTAACCTGAATGGTTTGTGTGATAAGAGGAAAGTGGCTGTGCTCTTTTGTGGGATGCTGCTTCCAGGATTTGTTCAAGGCAACTTATAGCATCTTTGTAAAGTTACCATCTAGCTTTTTCGGACCATATGGATTCATAAGGACATTTTTTTTTATTTACACAGTCAAAATAGTTTCGAGTTTTAGAGTTTTTTTTTTTTTAATTATAAGACTAAACCCTAACCCCTAACAAACAACCGGATTTTGATGTAAATGAAAAAAATGTCCTTATTAATCGAGATCGCAAAAGGGGTGCCTAAAGGTCATATGGTCCGCTTTTTCTTTAATCATTTCAATAGTCTAAGTGGTGCAGCCATAAAGTAGCACTGATACGGCTACAGGTTGAAAGAATTTAGTTAAATAGGTATATCTAGATATTATCACATATTTCAAGTGTCGCAACATGGAATTTGGCGCGTCTTATAGATTAGTTTTTTAAAAGCTGAAATTCAAACATCAGAGCAATTTTTTGCTTCAGAGATTGACTAACTCTGTATATTAATGATTCTGTGACCAAATAAAAGGTCGATTTATATACGAGTATATACAGTAATATGATTTGACAACTTTGTTGTGCTGTTATATCTGCGTGACAAGAATGGTAGAAAAAAGAGAGAAAATCTAGCTTTTTCTCTAATCGTTTCGATAGTCTAAGTTGTGCAGCCATAAAGTAGTACTGACACCGCTACAGCTTGGAAGAATTTTTGCTTTATTTTAACAGTGAGATCAGATTTCCTAATAATCGATAATCTGTCCATAGCAAACCGTGCCTTTCTTATGTGTATATTGACATCGTTCTCTGTAGATGAGAAGAGCCCCAAGGGAGGTAATTTAGGTTTAGATGAGAAGAGCTCAAAGGGAGGTAATTTAGATTTAGAACTTGTTTTCAAATTGTGGTCTAAGGACTACAAGGTGGTGGGGGAATCTGCAAAGGCATCTTTGAAAATTTATATTTTCCAATTAACAATAGAACCACAAATTCGTATTTCTTGTTCCTCATAGACACCTATAAAAATTCAGTTACTACACTAACCACACCCAATATTCATACTTACCTAAACTACCCAGCCCCCGTGTTACCTAAGTAATGTTAACAGTGTTGATCCCAGGGGGCTATCTCCCCAGGCAATACCTGCCCCCTTGATTTACAGGGGCAGGACTGGGTTTATTGTCCAGTGCCTGAGGCGCTCCCCTTGAGGGGGAATGCCAATGGGATCAACACATTTTTTGTACCCACCACCCATGAGCTTCGGCTTGTGGGTGGGCCCACATAAAAATGTCCTTGTGTCACACCCTCATACGTGGTATGGGTGGGAAATACCCTAACCACACCCAATATTTCGACTTTGTGTGGATTCTGAGTATCCATTGTTGTCTCAAAAGGCAGCAAAATGCTGTGACCTTTTACAACAATATATTTATGTGAAGGTTGGAGGTGCATGGTGTAATGGTTATCGGAAATGAACTCATCGACCTGAGTTCAAATCCTGGACGAGGATATTTGCATTTTACATAGCACTAATATACCCTTGGGAAAGGTATGAATCTAACTACTCTCTCTCCAGCTATGGGTAAATAGAATTGACTGGGCTCTTTAACCTTGGCTTGGTAACCAGTCTACGAGAAGGAAAACTCTGAATTCAAACCTGTTAAACTCTGCTTAAGAAATTGACCTTGTGTCACATCCTGCTTGTGCGGGGTGGGGTAAATATATATATATATATATATGTGAAACAGCATTTTCTACACTTGACAATATGATGACCAAATACAGATCTCGACTTGTGCAAAGTGAATTGTGGGTATCTTTGTTAAAAAATGTCACCAAGAATTGACAATTTGTGCCAAGCAATGCAAACACATCCCTCGCACTTTTAAAAAAACAAACTTTTAGACAAAGCAGTATTATCAATTATGACTAATGTTTTCTTGCATCTTTTTTTTAAAGTATAGATTAAAAATAAGAAATAAGCTCTTGATGAGATTTGAATTTGCATCCCTTTTGCCACGAGTAAGTCTGGTTAAGTACACCAGCTGCTCTTAACAATCTGAGCTACAAGAACCAATTGGGCAACAGAAATTAAAGTTCAAATTCAATTCTTGTTATAAATTGATGAACCAATAAAATTGCAATAAAAAAAATTAATTAAAAAAAACTTTAAATATATATATATATATATATATAGCAGTTATGATTAAATCCACCAAGCAAACAAATTTAAAATACTATTTACTTCTGGATTTAAAAAAAAAAAAATTTAAAAGTGCTCAATATAAAGAGCTAAATATATGTTTAAAATTGAATGTCTTAAAATTACCGACTATGCTGTCTCACCGTAGCGCAAATCTTCAGGGTATTTATATATTATATTATATTATATTATATATATAATAAATACCCTGAAGATTCACGCAACGGCGAGAAACTATAGTCGGTAATTTTAAGCCATTTGATTTTAAACGTATATATATATATATATATATATATATATATGTGTGTGTTGTGTGTGTGTGTGTGTGTGTGTTGGATAAATTAAAGATCAGAATCAAAATTATGTTATTAATCTTTTTTATTTTCTAATATTTCGGGAATGCATCTTGATAGATCACAACTTTCCATCAACTCAAATACACAAACAAAAAGAAACCAAATGGATAATTCATTTTAATTCACACAAAAAAGGTTTAAACACTGATCTTAGCACCTTAAACACATACCAATACTTCAACCAATCTCTCACCACACCCCCATCCATAGTAGTCCATCACAAACAGACACATCCCCCCCCCCAAAAAAAAACCCTCCCTTTCCCATCCCTGCTAATTCCAAGATGCACTTCCCCTCCGGTCCATCGAAGGAACAGTCAGTCTAAAAATAGACCTTTGAGAAAGAGGGAGGCACCTCAAAATATTAGAAAATATTAAAAAATGGTTAAGAAAACAATTTTGATTCAGATCTTTACATTTTTCCATACTTCTAAGACAACCAAAATATTTTTTCCTAACATATATACCTGCAAAGAATCTTACATGGACTCTATAACATATATATAATATCATTTACACAATATGAACAAAACTGGTAAGTCAGCTATATTTCTTGAAGATTAGCTCATTTTAATTCTTAGGTTCACTATTCTTTCATGCTTAAAGAAAAAGACAGTACATTTATTTTTTATAACCTTGTCATATATATATGTGTGTGTGTGTGTGTATTTGGGCAGCATTCTTTCATTTATACATGTAGAATTAAACAAAAGACACATCTCCTGTTTAACAATTTTATTTTTGATCTTTTCGGGTTTTCTGGCCAACTTTTTAATTTAACAGATAATAGCTCTATTTCACAACACCTAAAATTACATTCATGCCCCCACTCTAATTACCGAAATATTCTAACGAAAAATACACACATTCTGCACAAAAAAAAAAATAAAGAAAAACTCCAAATACTAGAAGCTTTATACATAAAACAATACAAACCATCCTTAAACAAAATTAATTTCCAATGCAGTACACATATTTTAAAATGCCTATAACACCTTTCTCACCAATTCTTCTCCTTCCAGCCTCTACATTAATATAATTTTAAAAAAACTGAAACACATCACCCCTGATGATGGCACTTCGAAGTGCCGAAAGTACTCGGGACTTGAACTTTGGTGGACTTATCCACGAATTCCACCCAAACATTAAAAAGTTGGCCAGAAAACTTGAAAAGATCAAAAATAAAATTGTTAAATAGGAGATGTGTCTTTTGTTTAATTCTACATATATATATATATATATATATATATCTTTGGAAGTTTAGGGGGGGGGAACTCAGCTCCGTCAAACTTTAAAGCAAAAACATCTGACTCTCACTTTAGAAAATTTCACCTGTTAGTGTGGCTTCATAGTTCGTAACAAGGCTGGGCTAGTATCACACCCCGAGAAAACACAAATAAAATGTCTTGTTGATAGCATGCACAACATGGGAGGAAACGAATCACTCACTGCTGACCCTCATTTATCAGTTATGATAGGAGAGTCCAACATATATATATATCTTTAGAAGTTATGGGGAAACTCAACAGGAGAAATAAAAAATTAAAAAAAACAAGTCCCAATTTTGACTTTCAGGAAAATAGAAACCAAATGAGTTGAGATAATAAATAAATATTGGAAAGTGCTCAATACATACTTGTAGCACCAGCTTAGGGAACCAAATCAGCAACAGAAGTTTTATATATATATATATAATATATATATATATATGTAAAAGGAAACTGTAAGTGAATCCAACAGTATGTTGAAAAAATGAATAAAGGAAAGAAAGTATAGAATGGATAATATAGGATATTCTAATCAATTTTACTTACACGTGTTTTGGTCAGGAGTTTATCCATGTGTACATTATTCAAACTATTATTATTTTTAAATAACCAAATGAAATGAAATAATAATAATAGAAAAAATGTAGAAATGTTCCGCACACAAAGGAGTATTGACCTTCCTCTGAGTAAATCCTTATTTGAAATGAAATTCGTTAGAAAAAAGTGGAGAATTTTTGAAATGTTCGAAAAAGAACTTTTTTTAAAAATTCACGTTCAGACGCGACCGTTTTTCTATTAATATTATTTCATTTCATTTGGTTATTTAAAATTTCCTTTATTTCATTTCATTTTGACGAGTCCATTTCCCATGACTTTAACCATCGCACCACGTGCTTCCTATATAGTTATTTACTAAGCTTAGCTTAGATATGGCACAAGGCCAGAAGTATGGGGCTCCCAATGAGAATCGAACTCACTAACAATGGTTTGCGAAGCGAGCTTGCTAACCATTACACCACGTGAGGTGCCCTTGGAATATTTGATATAGTTATTTACTAAGCTTAGCTTAGATATGGCACAAGGCCAGAAGTATGGGGCTCCCAATGAGAATCGAACTCACTAACAATGGTTTGCGAAGCGAGCTTGCTAACCATTACACCACGTGAGGTGCCCTTGGAATATTTGATATAGTTATTTACTAAGCTTAGCTTAGATGTGGCACAAGGCCAGAAGTATGGGGTACCCAGTGAGAATCGAACTCACTAACAATGGTCTGCTAATATAGCTTGCTAACCATTACACCACACGAGGTGCCCACATGCTTCCTATATAAGGTGTGTTACAATACACCACTTAAATTTATAGACTAACTGAAGTCACATGGTTTAAACCTCACCCAATCAACAGCCCAAATACGTGACTGGTTAATTACTTAATCACTGATACTGAGAGACGACGATTTGCAATCATTAATGAAGGACTTGCAAGACTGAGGAGCACCAAGGAACAACCAAAAGAATTCTTTACCAAGGATTGCACTCTGCTTAACACAAAGGATCTCCACTGGACAAGTTCTCTTGCTTGAAGTGTAAAGGATGGCCACTAAAATCGTAACACTACTCAATTATAATGAAGTAACCATCAGCAGCTTTAGGTAGGATCACAGTGATGGGAGAGCCACTGTGAGCAGCTTAAAGTAGGCAAAGAGTTACAAAACTTGTTTACCATTTTTTTTTCTCTTTTTTTTTTTCATAAAACAATTTAGTTTTCTTTACAGAAAAAAAAAATAGTGCGTTAGTTCCATCTTATATTTATTGTAAGTATCGTCAGTATCAGCCAGACAGCGAGGGAGTCTATCCCCTTTTCACTAGGGCTAGATCAGGAAGATTGATTTCTCGTTTGAGGTGGAGTGCCACACCTAGCATCAGCTCCCCACTTTACCACACAAATCCAAGTTGTACTACTCATGCACTGAATTAGGGAAGGCAGGTAACGAACCTGGAACTTTGGGGTTCCTGGGTGGATGATCTACAAACTGAGCTAAAACCAAACCCTATCATCATGGTCATCAACGTTGAGATTGATGATAGGTGTGTGGGGCTTTGGTGTTTGATCACAGCTGCTACCACAAACGGAAAACCGAAGACATGTTCAAGCGGGGTGTGTGTTCATGTAAAGTGAGTCTTCTGGCCAATCCAATTTTTTTAGGGGGGGGGGGGTAATGTGAAGAGGAAAAAAAAATTCCTCATAAGCTGATAGGATTAAAAGATTTTTTTCCGTTATGTAAGTAAAGTTGGCAAAGTGGCCTATTGTCCGGTATCAGCCTGCAGCGAGGGAGTCTAACCCCTTTTCATTAGCGCTAGACCAGGGAGATTGTTTTTGCATCTGGGGTGGAGCGCCACACCTACTATCAGCTCACCACTTTACCGCACAGATCAGATTACCCAATCTGTGCTACTCATATGCTGAGTTGGCGGGGACTAGTATCCAAGCAGGAACCTTGCGATTCCTAGATAGGTGCTCTACCAACTGAGCTATACCTATAATTATTGATGTAATGAATATGTAAATACCTTGGTACCCCCTATTATAATCTGATTGGACAGTGTCATCTATAAATAATCAACACTATGGTGGTACAAGTACCTAAGCCTACTAGTCTAAGCTTACTCGCCTACCAGTCAGAATACCACCACAACTGCTCGGAAGACGTATTGCTATTCGACACACCAGCTACTACTGCGATAATATACTAAATACCAACTTCATAATTTATCCCTTAACCCGGATATATCACTTATCAAGTAAGCTTTTTTCCATTTTTGTACCCCCTGAGTGCCCAAGTGTCTGATTCATTTTTTTTTTCATTTCTTTTTTCTTTTTCTCTGAATGCTTAAGTTCAATCCTGAGTAGAGGCAGTTAGAAAAATAATTAACATAACTCCTACCCCAGCTATGGTTAGCAGAATGAGAACAGGATACCCCCGTAGACTAAATAAAGGGTTAGGTTCAAAGTTCCGTGATGGCTCCTGATTAAGACAAGAAAGTTCCAGAGTTCGAAAAGAAGGTTCCTGAGTCCGAGAAGGTTCCCCGAGTCCGACAAGAAATACTGAAGAAGGCCGGACGGCATATCAGCCGAAACGTTGTACAAATAACAATGAAGATGGGGACAATAGTCCGAATAACGCAGATAATATTTTTTCTTTTTGTTCTTTTTTTCTTTCTTAGTTCCATGGCAAATATGCAATCTAATCAAAACGTGTCAAAATTACAGAAAAAAAAAAATAAAAAGAAAACATAAAAAAAGTGGGGAGGTATTGTTTGTACATAGAATTTTTATTGAGCCAAATGTCACGATGCCTTGCCAAGTTCTATTTTCTGGATTGCTTTTGAGGAATGGTAAATCATGGAATCTATTAATCCTGCGACTGGAAATAAAAGAAAATTCTTTAGAACAAACAATAATGGGTTAAAAAAAAAAAAAAAAAATTTTTTTAAATTCATTATTTTACAAGGTTGGATAAATCCTGGATTATTACAATAATAATAATGATAATGAAATTTATTGTGTTCAGTGCTCAGGTGCATCACAACTCATCAAAGTCTCATGTCTAGTACACAGAATAATGTATTAGTCTCAGGAAGATGAACAGTTTACAGTAGTAATATGCATGCGCGTGTGTGCATATGTGAACATTTGTTTTGTTTCATAACATAAGAAAAAATAGATTTGTCAATTTATATTGGCATAGGGAAGGTTTATCTGAGACGACAGACAACATGTACAATTAAAAAAAAACAACTAAAAATTTGTGAGCAGATTGTTGTATGAACAGAAATTATATCTGCTATTTCTTTAAATGTGATAAAACATTGGATTTTGCCTTTGTTTTATGTTTTAACATTTATATTTGATTGTTTTACAGGTGGTCATTTAATGCCGATAAAGTTTTGAAATAAATTCAATTCCATACATTTTTCTATTTAACCCATAGATGGGATTAACATTTATAGTAAAATTTATTGCAATTTATTCAAAGGGAATTTAGGAAAATTTTAAACCGAAAATTTAGGTAATCATGAACTTTGGTTTAGTAAATTCCTACTATAACGATTGTCTGCCCCTGCACTACCATAAAATATGCTTGCGCATTAGCTGAAATGAACTTAATTGTTATTTTAATAACAATTAAGTTCATTTCAGATAATGCATTTTATGATATTTTGTGTTAAAGCATACAGTTTTATTGATTCGAACAAGTTTATATTTTTTGTTTATATTGTACAATAATTCAAAATGTGCTTTGGTTTAGTAAATTCCCTACCATAAAATTGTGCTTGCACATTATCTGAAATGAACTTAATTGTTATTAAGAACACATTTTGAATTATCGTACGATATAAACAAAAAAATATAAACTTGTTCGAATCAATACAAGCATAATTTTATGGTAGGAATTTACTAAACTAAAGTTCATAATTACCAAAATTTATCCCTCTAGATAGACTTGGTTTTATTTCTCTGTAAAATGGCATATCAATGATTTTGGGTTCTTTAATGCCAAAGCCATCCTTGTAGAAAAACAGTGGTGGTACTATTTAACCTCAACTGGGGGTTTCTTTGTACAGTGGCATATCAACCTTTGTGGGTTATTTAATGCAAAAACCATTCTTGTAGAAGAACCCATAGATGAGGGGGCTGTTTAATGGTATATCAACCTTTATGAGTTATTTAATGCCAAAGCCATCCTTGTAGAAAAACAGTAGGGGTACTATTTAACCCATAACGAGGGAGTGAGCGAGTTCATGCCTTTCTCAAATGTGTCCGAAAGTGAATATAATAACATGACTGGAGTTCAAACTTGCTAATTACAATGGTGCAGTCCAGCACATTAGCCACTACACCCCCCCCCACTAGATTTATTTCATATCAACGTAAAATGATTGGAAAATATACCTGTGAATATTCCTCCAATAATTGCACAAACCCCTGTAAGGAAATGCATGAAAGATCTGGAAAAAGAAAAAAAGAAAATTGAATTAAAATTAAAATTTTTGGAATGATTTAAAATAAATTAAAATTTTGAAATGATACTAAGATATTATTAAACAAACATGTTACAATTCTTGTTGCTATTTTAGTGTATATTTTTTAGTGTAGTTTTTAGCGATGAGGATAATCTGTTTCAATCGAATCTAATGAAAAGAAGGAAAAAAGAAATGTGAAAGAATTAAATCAAAATTATTATAATTTTTACATATTGAACTATTTTGCAGTAGCTCTTAAGTAAACATAACAAATATTGTAATAATAAAATTATCATACTGTGGTATATCCACGGGTCCTGCTAGTTAATAAATAATGCATTTAAAAATTGTTTTTTTAATTCTTGGTTATTTCCTATAAATCTAACATAAACAAAGGGGAACCACTCTTGACTGATAAATTATTTATTTATTTTCCCATTAAACTAACCCTAACCCTACCACTGTCTTCTTTTTTCCTAGTAGATCAAATAAATAATTTATCAGTCAAGGGTAGTTCCCTTTGTTTATGTTAGACTTATAGGAAATAACCAAATTCTTATAGTGTAGTACTTTGTTTTGCATTTGAGACTCTCATATCTGAACCACAACAACAGCCATTTCTTAAGCACAGGACCCTTGTTATTTATTTCCTCAGAATTCAATGGAAAAGTGGAAATTAATGGATAATGCATTAAAAAAAAGAAAAAAAAAGAAAAAGAAGAAGAAAAAAAGAAGAAGAAGAAGAAAAAAAAAGAAGAAGAAGAAGAAAAAAAAGAGAAACAAAAGATACCTTTGCTTTTCTGTGTATTTCACCATCATTGGGGAAAGTTCATACATAATGAACACACCAGGCAAACCAGCATCTCCCATTCCAGAAGACACAACTTTTGAATGTTTTGTCACGGAGAATTGATTAGTGTGTAACACCTGAAAATATGCAAAGAAAAACAAAATTATTTTGTCTGAATTTTTGAGATGAGGCTTGATAATACGTATTATTTTGATTTTTCAGACTGTTGAACAAATCTTTATTGGCAATCTAGACGAGTAGAGAAACACTGGGGTATTGATCTGAGGGTTTATTTCCTATAAGTCTAACATAAACAAAGGGGAACCACTCTTGACTGATAAATCATTTATTTATTTATTGATCTACTAGGAAAAGAAGACGAGGTTAGAGTTAGTTTAATGGGAAAATAAATAAATAATTTCAGTCAAGAGTGGTTCCCATTTGTATTGGGGTATTGATTTGAAGGTTTATTTCCTATAATTCTAACATAAACAAAGGGAAACCACTCTTGACTGATAAATTATTTATTTATTTATTCATCTACTAGGAAAAAAAGAAGACGGGGTTAGGGTTTAGGGTTAGTTTAATGGGAAAATAAATAAATAATTTCAGTCAAGAGTGGTTCTCCTTTGTTTATGTTAGACAAATAACCAATTTGAGATTTACAAATGCTGGACATTTTAAAGCAGAATTTCATTGCAATTTTTATGTATATTTTAATTTTTAAATATATTCAAATATAAATAAAAGACTTCATAATTTTAGCACAAAAAAACAAGAACTGGTGTTAATTAATCTGTATATATATTTACTTTGTCATTAATTGTTTTATTTGTGTGGTTTCATTTGTACATATATACACACAACTGTCCTTTATATATGTACAGAGATATACATACACAATGTTTTTCGGACAACGTAAAGTAAAGTTGTCGAAGTGGCTTATTGTTGGTATCACAGGTGTCTATTTCCTTTTCGCTAAAGCTAGACTAGGGAAATTGTTTTTTTTGGGTTTTTTTTATATCTGAGGTAGAGTGCCATACCTACCATCATCTCTCCAATTCTCCCTCCAGCTATGGGTAAATAGCAGAGTAGACTGGGCTCTTTAACCATGGATAGGTAACCAGTCTAGAAGGAAAACTCTGAATTCAAACCTGTTAAACTGCGCTTAAGAAATTGACCTCGGGTCACATCCTGCTTGTGCAGAGGAGTTGTTAATATATATATATATATATATATATTCAATTCTTGATTCTTAAGTAACCATATAAACAAGAAAATTTCAGTCATCTTTTAATAAGGGGAAACAACTCTGCCAAATTTACTTTTTTTTTTTATTGCATTACTTTAACTCTTAACTTTACCCCACAGGTCCAAGCTGTACTACTCATACACTAATTTGGTTTATTGGGTTTTACGGCATGTCAACTTTTGTTGGGTTATTTTATGTTGAAGACATTTTGTTCTTGATGGGTATTTAACATTTTTTTTTCTAACACATTTTTTTTGCAAAACTCATTTTTTCTATTTAACCCATAGATAGGACCCTAACAGGTATTACAACTCCAGGTCAGAGTGGACCTGGGAGTAATGGCGATGAAGGGGTACTCCACACTCCTCAGAGCTCCAAAATTGACATAAAATAAACCAACAAGTGTTGACATGCCGTAAAATACAATGAACCGAACCAAACGTTAAAGATGCAAAAATGGTCTACTTACACTGCCGTCAATTTTTACATATGTTGTTGGGACAATTTTAACAAAATACTGGAACATCATTTGATCTGAAAAACAAAGCAAAAAGTTTTTCAATTTCAACATGCTGGATAAGAGAATAAAACGAAGATTTTATTTTTGTCTGAAATATTTGCGTTGAGGTGGGAAGAAAATATATTTAAAACTCTTAACGTCCTATACTGCCTCATTCCACCCGGACGGAAGTTTCATTCATTTTCCTAATCCGCCCCAAATGATAGCATTTGTTTAAATATAATATTAAACATATTTAGAAGTCTTTGATTTAAGGGAAATAAGAGAGGTAACTTTAAATGTAAAGGTAATTTTTAGCCGTATTTTATATATTCTTATAGGAATGGGGCTCTGGACTTAGAAAATTCTCAACAGGATGTTTAAAGTTAAAGAAAACTTCGAAAAATTGATTTAATTTCATAATCTAATAACTTGACCAATTCTTGTTTAAATTATTTCAAATTTTAACACCATGTGTAAAAACAATTCAAAATTCTGTTTAATGTTTAAACACCTTTACTTTTTCAGTGAATGGCATTTCTATGCCTGAAAATTAAATTAAAACAAAACATTAAACATGGAGTTATGAGTTGTTTCTACATATGCAGTTAAACTTTTAGATCATTTGAATGAGAATCGGTCAAGTTATTAGATTATGAAATTCAATCAATTTTTGTAATTTTAATCTTTTGTCATCCCGGCCTACTGCCCTAAATTATGCTATGCATTGTCATCCCGGCCTCCTGCCCTAAATTACGCTATGTATTGTCATCCTGGCCTCCTGCCCTAAATTACACTATGTGTTAGCGCGCCAGCGTCAGGTAAATTTCTGGTGCATTTTAGACATTTTCCGAGTCGTGTTTTTGTTGGCAAATTAATATAGATATTTTACACGCCCCTCCCCCCATTTTTATTGTAAAATTAGATATTTTACAACCCCCGCCCCTTTAAAAAATATATTTTTTCAATTGAATCTGTACAAATTTTAAATCTTGCAGCATACACTCAAAGACAGAGCGTATAGTATGAAAATTGTTTTAAAACTTGAGTTTGAGTTTTGTAAAAATTCAATTGAAATTTGTACAAATTAGATCAAAAAAAAAAAAAAAATTTTAAGGGGGAGATTGTAAAATATCTACATTGATTTGCCGATAAAAAGCGATAAAAACACAACTGGGTTGGAAATTCGCCTGACGCCGGCACGCTAAAACATAGTGTAAATTAGGGCAGGAGGCCGGGACGACAGAAGATCAAAATGACCTCAATTTTTCTTTAACACCCTGTATTATATTAAAGGGAAACACACACGCGCACACATACATGTATATTATTACTGTACTAGGTATACCCAAAATTGATGTAAAAACCGTTTTTGACAAAATAATTCAATAATATCTATTTGTGCATAAAGTAATAAGTTTCGAAGAAAAACTCTATTGAAAATTTAACATCCCCCTTTTTAAGCAGAAAAAATATCAATGTATAATTTTTTCTTTTATAAGATAATAGCCAATTAAATAATTATCGAAATGAGTAAAAAAGAAATCACCAAATATTTTTTTTTTAATTTTTTTTTTTACATTTTATTTTCCGATTTTCGGTACTTATTTTCTCATAGAAAATCGCCCGTAAACTTTTTTTTTATTCATAACTTCGATCTTTTACCTCTTTATTTATACTGTAATTAGTACAGAAAACTGACCAACTTGCCAAAATGTTACGCCCCCAAAATAAGGGGGTGTCAACATTAAGTGACCTGAAAAAAAAAATCAGAAAGTTTTGAAATAAAATAAATAATGCATTATAAAGTTCATTCATTGATAAATCAACACTGAAAATTTCATTAAAATCCGATAATTTGATCTTTGGTAAATTAGTTTCTGTGTTGTGTGTGTGTGTGGGGGGGGGCTAAATTCATTTTGTCAAAAACAGATTTTACGTCAATTTTTGGTATACCTAACCTATACTGTACATGTTCCTGACACTGATACATTATTCTGTGTACAAGACATGAGACTTTGATGAGTTATGGTGTACCTGAACACTGTACACAATAAATATCATTAGAAAGAAAGGCAAGAGTTACCTCCAACTTTTGGCTGGTATAATATGGAGGGAGAAGGGGAGGGGGTGTACGCCATAAAACCGGAAGTGACGTAGGCACAACTCAAAGTCATTTCCAACAAACGACAGGCAACAAAATTCTTTTCAGTTGCCTTAGAGGGAAAAAAATAGCTTGAAATAATAGTATTTTAAAAACAGGACAAACTACTATTATTCGCTAGCTAAAAAAAAAATAAATAAAAAATAACCAGGTAAGTAATTAATATACTTGATCGAATTCTTCTTCCCTTTTTCGAAAAGAGATAGAAATATTATTTTGCTTCACGTGTTTTCGTCTGTTTTTCCCCCACTTAAACTTTTAAAAATATTTGAGCTTGTTTTAACTTTTTTCGACATTTAAACTTTACGTTGTCTTCCCTCAACCAAACTCAATAGTCTATATACAATTAGATATTTCAAAAAGGAACTTTATTCAACGTTTCAGTTAGATACTTTGCCGAAATTCTGTTATTTATTTTTTAAATTTCATTAAACAAGAAACGAAGGTTTCGAATGGAATAATTAAAAAATAAATAAATAAAAATAGACAAAAATAAAAATTATATTTAACAAACAAGAAAAAAAAACTTTAATTGTTAAACGTACCTTTCCTTTTATATCCCCGACAGAAATAATGAGACACTTAGATTTTATTTTATTTCTTTTTTTAATACAAATAGAAATACATAACATTCCTTTAAAAACGTAATTTGAAAGAAATAGTTTTTTTTTTCTTTAGATTTTAAGATAATGGCTAGACAAGTTTATATTAATTATCGATAACGTTAACAGTCCTACATGTTTAAACTGTACTCTCATTTAATTTAGACTGTTTAAAAGAAATTAAATAAACCTCCTTGTCTACAGTTTCTTTTTATTTATTTATTTTTTTACTGTGTTTATTTATTTATTAAAAACTAAAACTGGTTTCCCACCCTTCATCGGGATAAACGTGTGTTTCCCCCTTCCTTGGAAAATGGGGTCAAAAGTCAATTTAAAAACTGACGAGGTAGGAATTTAATGAAGGCTGTTTTTCTATTTAAAATGAAAAAAATAAATAAAATGAGTTTTCTTTTCTTTTCTGTTGAGTTTAAAATACTCAACAGAAAAAATAGAAAAAAACAATTATGATATTGTTGTCTTATTTCTTTCTCATTTTCGTACGAAGACGAAAGGTCATTTTTGGCAATAACGAATACGTTATCGGCCGACACTGAATTCGTGCTAAAAAGCAAGTTTACAGCTTCTTCTTTTCTTTTTTAAATACTAAGTTTTTCTTTTAATGACACATGGTTCAAAATTCATATATTTGAGTTCAGTAAAAATCTACCTAGGGTTGTTAAAAAGGAAAAAATAAATAAAGCGAAAACAAGCTCCTCTAGCAGTCTTAATATAGTGAGTTCGATCCTTACTCGGTACTTCACAGTCACTGCCTAGTGTCAGACTGGTAGTACATGTTAGGGTTCTATCTATGGAACAAATAGATTTGTTTTAAAATTATTCATTCCTATCCGATAGAACCGTGCATGGAAAAAAAATGTAAATATGACCGTACAATGAATTCAATTGAATATTTTAACCTCTAGGCATAAAATAACCCCAGACGAGTTGACATGTCGTTAAATTGTCAACAATGATTTGTTGATTTTAAGTTTATTTTTAGGCACCTTGTTCGTTGATTGCTTAAAAAAAAATTCAACGACACTAAATGAAAATATTTCAGATATATTCATATTTATTAAAATTGTTTCGTTTACGAATAAAATAGATTAAAAGTAGAATAAACTGTGTGTAGGGGGGGGGGGCTGATACAGTCCATATGTTTGCCAGTAAAAATTGTCCTATGAAATAGTAAATTATTTTATCAAAAGCAAACAAGTTTTCTATCGTGCAAGTCAATTACCAAGCTTGTCCTCTACTTTTATTGCGTGCTTTCGCGTTAAATCTGCAAATGGAAAACATTATGAATGGAAAAAGAAATCTGTCCATAAAGTAATTTTCTGGATTTTGTTATAAATTGTGAACTTAAAACTTGTTGATCAGTTTTTCCAAAATAATAGGATATTTTGACTTTTTCTGAAACTAGGGTCTCTGTAAATCCCTCCCATCCACGAAATAAATCAAACGATTATTCCTCAATCCAATTTTTTTAATGTACCTTATTAAATATTTTTAAATTTCAATAGCTTATGTAGTCTATTCAGATTTTAACTCCATATTTTTCTCCTGAAATTTAAATAAAATGTTCAAAATGATTTTAAAAAATAAAAATCTCCAAACTTTTGAATTAACAAAATGAATAAAGGTGATAAAACAAAACAAGAATATTACTTACTTCAGCCCAAAATAATAAATGGAATTTCTAATTATAGTAGACATTTAAAAAAAATATTCTTCCTGAAACTTGAGAATTTCAAAAACTAAGTCGATTAACTAATTGTATTTTTTTTGGCTAATAGTAATACATTTTTGGAACAAATTGCCTCATCAGATCAAAAACAGAAATAGTGTTAAAAAAAATCTTAAAATTGAATTGGATGATTTAAGTAATAATGGTAAGAAAATGAAATTAAAACATTTTTGGGAACTATTGGCTGAATTACTTAACAGAATTTGATCTTTATATATAGATATTGTATTAACTAGCAAAAAAAAAAAAAAATGCGCCCTTCAAGCACAAGTATTTGTTTTAATATAATTAATTATACTGAATTAGAAAGGCTAATGAAATTAGATAAGAACACAAAAAAGATTACTTATTTTTACTTTATTCTAACCAATTTCAATATAAGATGATACATAGGATTGCTTTTAATACATTTGAGAATAAAATAATATTAGAAATCAGTAACACCAAGATTTATTTATTAAAAACGGTTTTGATAAAACCAGTATGCAAATTATTTACACCATATATGTAAACTGTTATTTCTTAATGATATATAAGACACATTGCAAAATTTTAAACATTACTGATATGGGCTGTATCTATCTCGGACGTTAATAGAGACAAATAAGATGCAAATTAAGATTAAATAATGATTATTTAATATCCATTGATAATATAACGTAAATAACTAAGGAAAGTATAATAATATAATATAATAAAATATTTGACCGTCCTCACTGCCATACTCTGGGCTGGCACTGATTATAGACAATTTTCTTTTAATATACAAATAAATATTTTTAACAATAAATAATAAGCTAATACTTGAAAATAAGATCTTTAGAATAATAAATTAAATGCCATCTTTAAAAAAAATTGAGGATTTTTCAAATGTCATCCTTTTTATATAGATATATATATATATTTACCAACCTCTCCGCACAAGCAGGATGTGACACAAGGTCAATTTCTTAAGCGGAGTTCAACAGGTTTGAAATCAGTTTTCTTTCTCCTAGACCGGTTGCCTAACCAAGGTTAAAGAGCCCAGTCTGCCCTACTATTTACCCATAGCTGGTGGAGAGTCGGATTCATACCTTTCCCAAGGGTATTAGCGCCAAGTGAAATGCAATTAACACATCCAGGATTTGAACTCTGGGTGACGAGTCCATTTCCCTTGACTTTAACCATTACACCACGTGTTTTCATCCTTTTTATATAGATTTTTTTTTTTCTCCTTTGCTATAACTGCTTTCCAATTCTTATTTACAGAGACTTACTGCAATGGCTGGGGGTGTTAGCTGTTTTGATCGTGTCAAAGTTGGTTTTATGATTGGTATGTGTGTGGGGATGGCATCTGGTGCATTGTTCGGTGGATTTTCTGCTCTCAGGTAAATACACACATCATTTTAAGCTGGATTTTGTCATTATTATTATACACTGATTTATTCAAACTGTTATCCTCATCTTGGTTGTTATAGTCACAATGTTTCTACCATTACATGCTCTTACATGCCCATTCTATTTAGTAACATTCTCTGAACTTCAAATTGAAAACTTGAGAATTGACTGTTCTCTTTCTAAGAAGATATCTTTGCACATACCACTACCTGACCCAGAAATTGAACTCTTAACCACTAGGTAAACTGCATAAAAGTTAAACAATTTTATCCACAATTTGAATAAATCTGTATAAGTGATTAGCTCAGTCGGTAGAGCGTTCGGCTAGAAACCACAAGGTTCTTAGTTCGATTCCGGTCCTCGCCAACTCAGCGAATGAGTAGCACAGGGATCTGTGCGGTAAAGTAAGGAGCTGATGGTAGGTGTGGCGCTCCACCTCAGACGCTAAAACAATCTCCTTGGTCTAGCGCTATTGGGATAGACTCCCTGGCTATATCGACTTTAGGCCGCCCCGTCGACTTTACTTACTTATATTAAGTAATGTCTAGTAGGTTACTTATTTAAAATATTATGTACCCAGACTCCAAGTCAAACTTATGTGGATAAATATGTGCAGCATTATCACGTGTGCATAATCTAATTGGGTATTTGTCCAGAATAGCCCGCTGAGAAACCAATCATTCAAATTCTGCCTATTGTCTGCCACAGACACATATCCTCAGTGGTTTATTCTGGACAAATACAGTGGTACCTTGACTTATGAGTTTCATTCCACTAGTAACTCAATTTTCCCCATTTGAAATAAATTGAATGGTTATTAATCCATTCCAGCCCCCCCCCCCCTTTTTTATTTTAAAAAAAAAAAAGCCTTGTATTTTAAACATAATAAAATGGAATGGAATGAATTAATGCTTTTTTTTTTTTTTTTTTTTTTTTTTTTTTTTTTTTAGTAAATGATATTTTTGGAAACGAGCGTATCTAAAGCCTGCTCATACTTCATTTTAGCTCAGAACAAAGCAAAAAATTGACTGAGTGACAACTTGAAAACTCATGTTAGGGCAATCTTTAAAGCGCACACGGACTTTATGGACACCATGTAACTTTTTTATTTTTGTCCAGAAAATTAAAAAAAAAAAAATCATTCTTATTAAACCAAAGGAAATAATTTCATTTGTATTGCTGAAAATGTACTCTATACTTTAATATCACTAAAAAAGGGGCACATTAAACTAAAATTATAAAAATATTTCCGGGGGTAAAGTGAATTCTGACCCCACCAACAACAATGTTATTCATTTTAAAAAAAAATTTTTTTTTTTTTTTTTTTTTTTTTTTTTTAATAAAAAACCCGAAAAAACTTCTGAATTTATTTGTTTTTTCTCTTTTTCTAGGTTTGGACTTCGAGGCCGAGAATTAGTTCAGAACGTTGGCAAGACAATGGTACAGGGGGGAGGAACTTTCGGCACGTTTATGGCAATTGGCACTGGCATTAGATGTTGACCTATACTGAATATGTTATAAAATTTTTTTTTTTTTTTTTTTTTTTTTTTTTTTGAATGATCAATTCCTAGGGCAACTGCAATAGGAGTTACGACAACAGACCATTACAGACATTCTGTTATTAATTAAAAATTTTACCCCGCCTAGATATCTAATTTCTTTGTTTTGTTTTTTATTTTGTTTTATCACTTTTGAATATGTTTGAAAACTCATTAAAGGAAAAAAATTGGACAGCAATGGAACTTACCAGATTCCGCACTGACTTGAGTACCATCCAAGGGATTAACAATGCCAGGGTAAGGTTCACCAAATGATAAAGTCTTGATTTTATGAGTGATATTAAACTGAAATAATAAAAAAAGGTTACATAAGGATTTTGCCAAATAAATTTTGATTAGATTTTACAATGCATTTACAGTGCATCAGCATCATGTCGCGCAATTAGCACAGATATCCATGACAATCTCTCACCAACCCTCCCTATCATTCATCGTCCCAGAGAGGTCCTCATACAGCATCCAGTATCCTCGCATAGTTGGTCAATGTAGGTCCTTGGTGGCCGGCCCACATTAGCATGTCCACAGGAGGATGTCACTTATGAGCTCGTCCTTGCTTCTCCAGCATGCCTTGTCCTGTCTCACTTGGTTTGTGAGATGGGGGGCAGGTGACTGTACAGCTGCTTCCTTGTGGGGTGCTGTTTCCACGACTTGTTCAAAACTGAAGCATCCTCAGCTACCATCCTTATTCTCGACATGCTTCATTAGGGTCCAGGTGGTACAGCCACACAGCAGTACTGATGATTAATTACAGTGCATAGTAAAATCTAATACAGATTTAATACAGGGTGTCTATAAAGTCCTGCAACAGATTTAAAATGTAACAAAGACGGCAGTCTTATTGAAATGCAATAATCAATACATTCATACATAAAAAATAAAACTACCAGATTTGAATTTTCTTGCTTTTTACAATTTTCAAACTATTGCAAGACTTTTGAACACCCTGTATAGTCATTCACAGTTAACCGTGTCACAATTCTTTGTAAATTTGTGATAAAATTGATACTGATAATTTGCCTATTGGTTTCTAATAATGTCTTATGAAATCCATTAACAGTGTCATTTTATTCTTACTTGTAGTTGTTCTAGATTATAGATCTGTATTCTTCATTAGCGGTACTTGCTAGTTTCTTTAATGAAATGACGGGATAACTTTAACCCTTTTGGTGTGTTGGCCATAAAATAAAAAAAAATTTAATCGCTGATACTTCTAAAAACAACTATTTTAGAAGTAATATAGTACTGTGTTTCTGCGAAAATAAGAATTCACTCTGAAATATAGCACTAGGGCTTATTTTGGGGGGATATTGAGTGTTTGCATCACATGATGTAATTGTGAAGAATGCTTATTTCTTGTCTGTCTGCTGCTCTCAACTAGGGCTTATTTTAAAATCATCCTGAAAAATCACTTATTTTGCAGGTAGGTTTTATTTTCAGTGAAACATGGTATCTGAATAAAAAAAATTGTTTTACTAAAGTAATATTTTTTTTTTTTTTTTTTTTAAGTATTCAACTGACTGGTATGTAGGGGATAAGTCTATTTGGGATCATCAATATCACCTGTACATCTACAATGCATGCTCATGTTGATGCAAGAGAGCTCAATATATATACACACACCACACCTCATAAGTTGATGCAAAAGTTTCCAGTACAATCTCTATTAACCAATGCTAGAAAAATCTTTGTTAATGTAAAAGTTCTGGGCGACCTCTTTTTGAAAGACAATAAAAAAAATCTTTGCTTTTGCCCCAATAAAAAAAAATTTAAAAACTGCTTGAGATTTGGGACCATATGACCCCTTTTTGATCTCTATTAAGAAAGGACATGTTTTTCATTTACACCATCAATATCCGGTTTTAACAGACGATTTTTAGATTTAAAAAAAAAAATTATAAACCCCTAACCCATATTGACAGTGTCTTAATCGAGATCAAAAAGGGGTGCCTAAAGGTAATATGGTCCAAAATTTGTACACACACACACACACACACATTTTGGTGAGGTACTCTTTAATTTGGGAAAAGTGTACTTGAGAGAAAAAAAAGCAATGGATCATTGGATGTTGTGGTAAAAGGAGAATGCAATCCGGATAGCAAAAAGACCTTTTGTGTGGTTAGCAAGAAAGTCAACTAATGATTTTAATGTAAGATTGTAAGTTATGAATTTGGGATAGGAAATCTGCTACTCTCTCAGATTGTCTTGTTTTTCACTCCATACAACACTTCCAATAAGTTTTTTGGTGGGAAAAAAAGAATGCAGATTCATATTGAAAAATAAATGAAATGACCCCAAGTACGAGTCGTTATATGAAAGGGGTCTGAAAAGTTCACATGATGACATCATATCTGCTGTTGCCGACTTCTTTTTTTTTTTGACCAAACATTGCAACAAGTGTTGGACAGTTGAAAAATAAACCTCATTTATATTATTTGTATTTTTCGGACTGTTGTCCTCATCTTTGTTATGTGCCCTCCAGCCTTCTTCAAATGTTACCTGTTGAACTCGGGAGCCTTCACGGAACTTCAAACTAAACCCGTTATTCAATTCAAGGAGTAGACTGTTCTCATTCAGTTAACCATGACCGGTTACATGTGTCAAGCTATGTTAAGTATTCTATGTTATTGCTTTTGGCCAGGATTGAACCTGCAACCTACAGATGATTGTCACTTAGATCTGTATTAACTCCACCCCTATATCTGTGCAGTGGGTCCAAAAGATCTAAATGATACAAAACATCAAGCCTTATCGCATTACATTCCATGAGAGTGTCTTGGTCAGCCTATGAACTTTTCAGCTGACCCTCATATTGCAAAAATCTCCCATTATTTATTGGATGGTCCTTGTACAATAAGGATTTTGAGAAATTCAAAGTCGATAACACTACTGCAGCTGAAAAGAAGAATTATAAAAGCTATCAATAAAAATTAAAAAAACACCCCACCCAAACCAAATTTTTTCTACTGGAATATTATATTTTCTCAAAATTATTGTTGGGGAGGAGTTTGCAGAAACAGTGCATGAAAATTTCAGTTCATCATTGTCCTTATAACTTGAGACCAAACCCATAATACAGACCCTACTGGGGGAAACATTGGTTGGTTGTTTTATTTTACGGCACATCTACCCTTTTCGGGTTATATAATGCTGAATCGAGTCATTTTTGATGAACAAAGGACTGGTTGCTTACAGTACTTGCTATTGCTTTAAGTAGTCACCCAATTAAGTATTGAACAAGCTCATCACTGCTTAACTTCAGTGAGCTAGCAGGAACTGGTGATTTCATTGTGACTTGACTAATTTAGAAAGCTAGTATCTTAGGTACGGTATGAATTGGTTCTTATTGTCTACTGGAATAATAGCTTAATGTTTATTTTTTACTCATGTATTAATACTAGTGTTCCTTAAAAGTATGACCGTTATCTTGCAACACTCTCTGGTTAAAAATTAAACTGTTCAAATCATCCAAGATGAAATGCAAAAATGTAAATCTTGATTATCTGGTGTTGCTTATCTGCCGAATTCTTATTTCTTATGAGTGTCATCACCTCCGCTAAATAATGGCCCATTCTGTTTTTATCATAAAGAAAAGGAAGAAGAAGGACATGCTACACAGAAAAATATGATAAGAAAGAGTAGGGGAAAGATAGAGAGAGAGGGGGTGAGTGCATGGAAGCTATAATGCTAATCAGTTTCAATCGAACATGATGAAAAAAAAAGTGAAAAGGTTAAATCAAAATTATTATACTTTTTAAATATTGAACTATTTAGCAATAGCTCTTAAGTAAACATATCAAATGTAATAATTAAATTATCATACTGTGGTTATATCCACAGGTCCTGCTAGTTTAAGAAATCAAGTCTTACCTTTTGACTTCCAAGGACTGTAAATCATGAACTGAAAGAAAGAACAAAATATATGTACATATATATATATATAAAAGTAATTGGTAATTTGCTTGAAGCATTGTTAAGTATGTTATAATATATTAATATTTTGAAGGCCAATACAATGCGTCTGAAAAGAAACTCTGATGATGAAGTTTATGCTTCGAAATCGATAAGACAAAAATAACATCTTTTTGTTTTTATTTTTCATACGCATTGTATTGGCCTTCAAAATATTAATATATTTATAATATATATATATATATATATATATATATATATATATATATATGAGAGTACACAGACAGTTTGTTTGAGATGGCGATAGCCGACAATTTTTGGGAGAATATGTGCTTAATTAAAGTCATACCTAATTTGAAAATTAATTAGTTGATAATTAATGAATTAGGCGAATATATCTGTTCAAATGTAAGGCGTAAACAAATCGAGAAAAAGTCGATCTCTGTATGTACATTTCGGCATATTATGCCTCATCAGCAGAGTTATAGACACGAAGCCGCTTTGTGTGTGATTTGAACCCTAACTGCCAGGTTGACAGGCGTGACTTCAATTAAGTACATATTCTCCCAAAATATATATATATATATATATATATATAAATATGTAGAAAATAGAATTAAATAAGGTATTCCAAAAAGATAAATTTATTATGGATGGTGAAGTCGACATTAAAATATTTCATTTTTTTTTAAATCTTCATCAGAATATTTGGATGAAAAAAGTCTTGTCTAAACAGTGATGGAAATTTTCAAAATGAAATGAGAGATGAGAAAGTGTTAGAAAAAAAAAAAAAAAAAAAGATGTTCTTTTAAAGGAATACTCCTGATATATATATAACATCAAACAAGTCTAATTTTTTCCATTCACTTTGGGTATAAAAATTACCCGTCTATGAACTTCCGAATAATTCTCCTCTCCCTTTTCCTCCCAATTAAGCAGAGGACAATTAAAGAGGTAAGCTTAATTAGTGTGAATAGAGGCAATTTTCTTTCTATTTTAAATGACAAGTGTTTCACCTTTCACCTTTAACCCTTTTAGTTCATCAACCAGATATTTTGGGCTGGACCTTTCAGTAAATGTCATATGCCTGATATTTTAGGCTCAAATTTTCATGCTACTACTACTACTACTACTACTACCTTGTTTCCCTGAAAATAAAACGGGGCTTATATTAATTTTCACTCTGACATAAAATACTAGGGCTTATTTTCAAGGGATATCTTATTCTTTATATATCGAAATAAACAGAAATTACGAAAAAATTATCTACATTTATTTACAATTTTCTTTTCTTCAAAATCTCATTAACGATAATTCATCTACCATACTCTGAACGTCTCGCTGCCCTGGGAATGGATTCGTTGAAACTTCTAAGTCTGGCAACTGACCTGGTAAACGCTCATAAGGTCATTAATCATCTTAACAACAGCAACCTTGAGCACCTTTTTGATCTCCATCTTTCTAACACACGTGGGCATGCCTACAAAGTCAGAAAACAGCACTGCTCACGTGACTTTCGGAAACATTTTTTTCACATGCTCAGAATTGCAGAGGCATGGAATAAGCTGCCCGCGTCTGTTGTAGGCTGCCGAAACACTGAATCTTTCAAAGCCTCCATGCTTCCTGTAGTCCGACGACACTATACCTGATATCCCTCTCCACACACACGCACACATACAAGCATATTACTACTGTAAATTGTTCATGTTCCTGACACTAATACATTATTCTGTATACTTGACATGAGACTTTTGATAAGTTTTGGTGCACTTGGTACACAATAAATTTCATTATTATTATTCAAAATTAATCACCTCACCATCCTCGGGAATGTTATAGTTCTGCAATTCACCGATCATCCAGATAAATAACACAAGAAAACATGCATCATCTTGATCATTGATGAAGACGAGTGCTTGCGTTGCATGATGTGATTGTGAAGAATGCTAATTTCTTTCCTCTTTCTACCGCTCTCAACTAGGGCTTATTTCAAGTAGAGGGTTTATATTAAAATCATCCTAAAAAAAAATCAAGGTAGGTCTTATTTTTCAGGTAGGTTTTATTCTTGGAGAAACACGGTATATACGGGGGGGGGGGGTCAAAGTTTAGGTACCGGACATGTATGCTAAAAAGGGGGGGGGTTTAACTTAAGGAAAAATTGTGATATTGTGAAAAGTAACTGGGAGGGCTGATATTAAAATCATTCTGAAAAATCCCGCTAGGTGTTATTTTCAGTAATAATAAAAGACATAAAAACCATTCACAGCCCGCACCCCACAGATACACACATACTTTTTTTAAAAAATGGAATGATTAAGTCTTTTATTTCACCGTCTTCTATGTTGAGGCCTTTGTTGTTGGAGAAATATTTATATGGATTCAGAGCTCCCAGATCCGCATTCAACCATGTGTGAGTGTGCGTAGGTAATTTCTGTGTTTTGCGTGTCTGTGTGAAATCGTGATCGATTAAAATGCATTTCAGGTTTTTGAGGCTGTGTTGTGGTTTGTTAAAATGTTTTGTGAAATTGCTGTATTCAGATTGCTGTCTGATTGTTAATTTATGGTTGTTGAATCTGAATCTGAAGGGTGTTTGTGTTTCCCCTACATATCCACTGTTTTTGCATTTGTACAGTAGATGTAGTAAATGACATTTTCACTGTCGCAGGTGAGTTGTGGGGGGTTGGATCTTGGTGTGTGGTATTGTGATAGGAGAGTCTGTAATTAGGTGTGTGCATACTTGGCATCTCGGTTTGTTGCACCTCTGGTTGCCTTTGTATTGTGTTAAAAGCAAATCCTATTCAATTGTTTCTTGAATATAACATTATGGTTATTTCCTATAAGTCTAACATAAACAAAGGGAACCACTCTTGACCAATAAATTATTTATTTATTGATCTACTAGGAAAAAAAGAAGATGGGGTTAGGGTTAGTTTAATGGGAAAATAAATAATTTATCAGTCAAGAGTGGTTCCCCTTTGTTTATGTTAGACTTATAGGAAATAACCAAGATTTGTTTACTTAATAGAAAATTTAATTAACTCACCATGAACGTGATGTTGATTGAAGCTCTTACCAGGAGCAAAATGGAAGTTTCCAGCAACCTTGTTGATGAAAATATTTGAAAAGAAAAAATATATATTTAATATTTGCAATGCAAGCAAGCAGAATTTTTTTTCCATAAATGATCAATATTTGAGATGGAGTAAAGTTATATCCACATCAGGGTTAAAATTGTTTTTGTTTTTTTAAAAATAATTTTGAAAAAATTGTTTAAAGCCATTTGGTTAGTCAAAACCTTTTACTGGTCATTTCCCCAAAGTTGTTATCAATTATCTAAGATATTTGTGAAATTACCTTAAAATGAAATGCGTTTTACACGGTTTTGTTTTTTTAGAAACAATTTTAACTACATTTTGGTTATAAGTGTACTTACTTTCTCTCTTTCTCATATATATATATATATACATATATACATACACGTATTTTTATACACACACATATACATACACGTACATACACACACATATACATACATACACATACATATATACATATACAGACACAGACATCCAGACACACACACACACAATATATATATATATATATATATCTCCTAAGATAAACTTCGATAATTGTACTAATGTTCTAAAATGCCTGTAACTACATTAACAATTTATACAATAATAATAATGATAATAACACTAATAATAATAACAACAATAAATTGAATAAAATAAAATAAACACAACCCTTATATAAATAGAATAGCGGAATGGAACAACCCATTGTCGTATGGACTACCCCTGAAGATGGCCCACGATAGGGCAGAAAGTACCCAGGGAAATTAGTTATGGCAAATACATTAGCCAATTTTCGCCAGATATAATCACATCAATCCGGCAACTTGAAAGGACCCGGAACAAGATTTGCAGACAAAAAATGGCTGCGTTGTTCAACAATATATATACACATACACACGCATACATATACAGACAATACACACGCATACATATACAGACAGGCATACACACGCATACATATACACACACGCATACACACACATACACATACACACACGCATACATATACACACACGCATACATATACAGACACATGCATACACACACATACACATGCATACACACACATACAGACACACGCATACATATACAGACACACGCATACACATACAGACACACGCATACACATACAGACACATGCATACACACACAGACACATGCATACACACACATACAGACAGACATATACAGACACACGCATACATATACAGACACACATACACACGCATACATATACAGCATACACACACATACATATACAGACACACGCATACATATACAGACACGCATACATATACACACACGCATACATATACATACATATACAGACACACATACATATACAGACACGCATACACACTATATATGTATACAGGCATACACACATATACACACACATGTATGTATACAGGCATACACACATATACACACACATGTATGTATACAGGCATACACACATATACACACACATGTATGTATACAGGCATACACACATATGTATACAGGCATACACACATATACACACACATATGTATACAGGCATACACACATATACATACATATATACACAGGCATACACACATATACATACATATATACACACTCACAGATAGTCATATGTCTTGTTCTTTTTGTTTTGTCCTCTCCATTTACCTTATTAACTTCAATTGTGCCAAACAATTGACATCCTTCATTCATTTGTTTCTTGAGTTTTTCATCCCAACCTTCACGTTTACACTGTTCCACTTCAGCAGGTTTGAATGCCCAGCCTTTTTTACGATAAGCTTCCCTCACACTTTCACAGGTGTTACAGCAACTGGCATCAAGAAGAAGAAGAAAAAAAAAGAAAGTCAAAAACAACATAGTTATTAATATACTGTAATCATTATTTGTGTATAAAATTATTTTTCCAGATTTTTCAGCACAAAATCTAGGGGTTCATATCATACATGAGAACGATATCAACTTTTTTCCCGGCCATATGCTTCACTGTATTTGGAACAGGATTACGTAAGTACTCGTGTTCCTTAATTGTACAATCGTTATCATCTAGCAACACCCTCTAGTTAAAAATGAGACTGTCCAAATCATGAAATGCAAAAATGTAAATCCTGATTATTTGGTGTTGCTTATCTGCCGAATTCTTATTTCTTATGATTTTTCATCACCTCAGCTAAATAATGGACCTTTCTGTTTTTATTATAAAGAAGGAAATAAAGAAAAAAAAGAAGAAGGAAAAAAAAAAGAGTGGTGAGAAAGTTAAATCAAGATTATTATACTTTTTACATATTGAACAATTTCGCAATAGCTCTTAAGTAAACATATCAAACGTAATAATTAAATCATCATACTGTGGTATTGTCACCGTGCCTCAAAATGCATGGCACTAAAAATGTATTTGTAGTATAACAAAGTACCAAAGTGTCTTTGTGGCAAACTCCAGAACGATATATGTAGCCAACTCAAGCTCCAGCAGCAGTCATCATTAGTAGATAAAGAAGGCACAACAGACATCTAAGTTATATAGTCACAAGGTGCTTAGCATTTATTTTCAGGCTCATGTCGTGGGCTCTGTTTCAGAGAGAAGGAAAGAGAGAGAGGACACTGTTAAATTACTTTAGCTTCTAACATGGTACCAACTATATCGCTGTCCTAACACTAGGGACCAGCAGCCCCGTCTGAACCCTGCTACGGCCGAAAGCGAAAAGAGGACAATCTTCTTCCTCGTTCCTTGTCACTTCCTCTTCCGGTCAACACCCGGAACTTCTGGTTTTAGCAGTCCGCACACAGCTTTATTTTTATTCTCGAATTCTGCTAGATCCTAATAATTATGCTACAGTATATCTACAAGTCCTGCTGGTAAAAGTAAGACAGTAAAGTTTGCAGAGTGACCTATTATCGGTTTCAGCCAGGCAGCGAGGGAGTCTATCCCCTTTTTGCTAAAGCTAGATACATAAATAATTATGGTATTCCCTATTATAAACTTTAAAATGCCTTTTCAGTAACCACTTGGCCTTGTGACAGGTTAGTTTTGTCAACTAAAACCTGTGTTAGTCTACTGCGTCATTCAAAAATGGTTGGTCTGGTGCAGGTGTTTATATACCCCAATACAAAAATGTACATGGTGTTACTAGTATATAAAATATACTGTGTTTGTATTATTGAGATTTTTCGGACTGTTGTCCTCATCTTTTACTGTTATATACACAAAAATGTACATGGTGTTACTATTATATAAAATATTCTGTGTTTGTATTATTGAGATTTTTCGGACTGTTGTCTCATCTTTTACTGTTATATACACATTTCGGCCAATGTGCCCTCCAGCCTTTACAGAACTTCGAACTAAACCTTTTATTTAATCCATTGGGGTAGTTTGTTCTCCATTCTTTAACCATGACCAGATACAAGTGTTAAGCTATGTTAAGTATTCAATGTTATTTTTTGCCTATAGTAAGGATTGAACCAGCAACCTACAGATGATTGTTACTTAGAACTGTATTAACTCAAACCTTATATCCGTTGTGCCAAATTCAAGGTGAATTTTCTGGAAACTATAAACCTCATTTTACCAAGAATTTTTAAATTGATACTTATTATGTATGATTTTTTACCCAGTCAAGATTAAGGGAATGAGACCTATAGACAGATGTCATATAATCCAATTCTTTGGACCATATGACCTTTAGGCACCCCTTTTTCGATCTTGTTTCATCAGTACATTTTTTTTATTTACACCGTCAAAATTTTATAATTAAAAAAAAAAAAATCTCTAAAAATCATCTTTTTAACAAACAAGCAGATTTTGACGGTGTAAATGAAAAAAATGTCCTGATGAAACGAGATTGAAAAAGGGGTGCCTAAAGGTCATATAATCCAATTCTTTTACTAAAACAAAATGTCTAACCCTAAACTATCTGTTCTAGACAGACACCATATAATCCAACTCTACTACTTCAATGAAATGTGTAAAATTAAACCGAGATTGAATCATTTTTTTTTTAAATAGAAACTTTTAAATCAATTTTTTTAAATTGCTAGAAACTTTTTAAATCATTTTTTTTTTAAATTGCTAGAAACTTTAAATCATTTTTTTTTAAATTGCTAGAAACTTTTAAATCATTTTTTTTTAAATTGCTAGAAACTTTTAAATTCAGTTTTTTTTTAAATTGCTAGAAACTTTTAAATCATTTTTTTTTTAAATTGCTAGAAACTTTTAAATAATTTTTTTTTTAAATTGCTAGAAACTTTTAAATCTTTTTTTTTAAATTGCTAGAAACTTTTAAATCAATTTTTTTTTAAATTGCTAGAAACTTTTGAATCAGTTTTTTTTAAATTGCTAGAAACTTTTGAATCAATTTTTTTTAAAATTGCTAGAAACTTTTGAATCAATTTTTTTAAAAATTGCTAGAAACTTTTGAATCAATTTTTTTTAAAAATTGCTAGAAACTTTTGAATCAATTTTTTTAAAAATTGCTAGAAACTTTTGAATCAATTTTTAAAAATTGCAAGAAACTTTTGAATGCTTTCATCTACCTGGTCATCATTTCTCCAGCTCCATAACAACTCTCACATCGATTCGGATCCATTAGCGCTTTTGATGATGTTGTCTGAAAGAAAAAAAAGAAAATAAAGAAATATAAAGATAAAAAAAATCTGATACAAAACAACCAAAATAGAATTTCATTTTTGCTTAGTACTAATATGAAATGTGTTTAGATTTGTATTACAAACAATGGCCACCAGGAGGAGTCTTAAACATTAACCACTTGAATATGTTTATTAACTTGTAAGTCCTCATAAAAAAAAAGTTTCAGGTTACTAGATTGAAATCCTCTGTCATATTCTCATTTTCAGATAAACTGTTTTTAACTCTTAACATCCTGTTGAGAATTTTTTAAGTCCAGGGCCCCATTCCTATAATAAGGATTTATCAATAAATGACTAAAAAATGTCCTTTTCATTTAAAGTTACCCGAGTTATTTCCCATAAATCAAAGACTGCTAAATATGTTTAATATTACATTTAAACAAAGGCTATCGTTTGGGGCAGATTAGGAAAATGAATGTGACTTCTGGCCAGGTGAAATGAGGTGGTATAGGATGTTAAGAGAAATAAGGGAAGTAATCATTTTTTTGTAAATCTGTCTATTCATTTATTATTTGAATCCTATTCTTTTCATCCAGTAAATTTATATTCAAATTACATTTGTATTATGGGAGTAAAGATATTATTTCATGTGTATTAATATATTATTAAAATAATTTTCCTTAACTGCATATGTATTAATAAATTGTTTGGTTGATCTGTAAGTGGTTTAATGGCATATCAACCCTTGTTGATAGGAAATTTGAAAAATTGCTAGAAACTTTTGAATCAATTTTTTTTTTAAATTGCTAGAAACTTTTGAATAAATTTTTTTTAAATTGCTAAAACTTTTGAATAAATTTTTTTAAAATTGCTAGAAACTTTTGAATCAATTAAAAAAACATTGCAAGAAACTTTTGAATGATTTTTTTTTTAAATTGCAAGAAACTTTTGTATGAATCTAACCAAAAAGTAATTTTTATTTGATCTTACCTCACTATCATTTTGTTTGGCTCCTATTTCTGAAAATAGAGAATAAAAAAAAAACAATTCTTTTTTAAATAAAAAAATAAAAATTACAATAATATGGTTACAAGATATTATCTCCATTAAATAAAACCAATATTAAATCGGACCTTAAATAAGTACAACCACTCAGTAGTCCTGGAAGTAATAACAATGAAAGTGTGACTCCAAACTCCCCAAAGGGTGACTCCAAACTCCCCAGAGCAGGAGCCTCACCACTGGATGCAGTTTAGCGTCATACCCAGGACCCATACATAAATTTTTTAAAATTAACAAAATGTGCAATGACCAACAGGTGCATAAGTTACAGTATCTTGCTAGACAACAATTATTATGGTGTTGGTTGGTTGATTAATGGATTTTAATGGCATATTAACCCGTCTGGGGTTATTTCAAGCCAAGAGATTAGGAAATAATATGTTGTATATCTGTATTTACACTTTTGTAGTTAACAGTTTTAACAATATGGTAGCATCATTAGGGATCATGTTGAGAGATCAGTTTTGGGTAATTTTCACCTTTAGTTGTCAAAATTCCTAGCAAATAAGGCAATTAGAGTAACCTCCATTGACTTTCACTTTGAACTAAGCCGGTAACTATTTTTAAAGTCTCCGTGCAAAATAAACAAATCTTAGAAACTTTTTTCAAAAACAATACAACTGCATGCTTTAACAAAAAAATATCATAAAATGTGTTCTTAATAACAATTAAGTTCATTTCAGATAATTTTATGCTAGGAATTTAGCCAACTGACTTTCACTTTGAAACAAGACGGTAGCCATTTTGAATGTGTACATGCGAAATATACAAATCTTAGAATTGTTTCGAAATCAATACAACTGCATGCTTTAACACAAAAATATCAAAATGTATTATCTGTGTTATTCGGACTATTGTCCCCATCTTCATCGTTATTTGTACAACGTTTCGGGTGATATGCCCCCACGGCCTTCTTCAGGTATTTCTTCTCGGACTCGGGAACCTTCTTTTCGAACTCGGAAACTTTCTTTGAACCTAACCATTTATTTAGTCCACGGGGGTATCCTGTTCTCATTCTGCTAACCATAGCTGGGGTAGGAGTTGTGTTAATTATTTTTCTAACTGCCTCTACTCAGGATTGAACTCGGGATCCAGAGATAACTGTCACTTAGAACTGTCTTAACCTAACTAACTACCTTATTCACTAGGCCATGTGTCCGAATAACGCAGATAATACTAATCTTCAAGCCTCATCTCAAACATTCAGAGAAATATCATAAAATGTGTTCTTAATAACAATTAAGTTCATTTCAAATAATATGCATGCACAATTTTATGCTAGGAATTTTAACAACTAAAAGTGAAAATTACCCAGTTTTGTATGATATTGATTAGGTCTTCAAAATTATCCACACACACACATACACGCTACATCTCAGTTGTAAGATCATCTGCCTAGGAATCACAAGGTTCCAGGTCCCTGCCAACTCAGTGCATGTGTAGCTCCTCTTGGGGTAATCAGATTTGTGTGGTAAATTGGGGAGCTGATGGTAGGTTTGGTGCTTCACTTCTGATACCAAAACAATCTTCCTGGTCTGGCGCTAGTGAAAAGGGGATAGACTCCCTCACTGTCTGGATGATACCAACTTTACTTTTATAATATACATTAAGAGCTTTAAAGGTTTAGGCTATAAATTCTGACAGCTACTGGTATTGTATTTAGTGTTGTCTTTCTCCTAGACCGGTTGCCAAACCAACTTTACTTTTATAATATACATTAAGAGCTTTAAAGGTTTAGGCTATAAATTCTGACAGCTACTGGTATTGAATTTAGTGTTGTCTTTCTCCTAGACTGGTTGCCATACCAAGGCTTAAGAGCCCAGTCTACCATACTATTTTACCTGTAGAATAATCAAGCTAAGATCCAATTACCGTCGAATTGATAAGACACGGCAACAAGTAGTCGTAACTGAAAATGAACCTATATTGCTGCAACTCTACTGCAGAATGACAGGGTATTTATGAAACTCAATCATAGAAACCAAGCAGCCAATACGAACTCAAAGAATGGAATCACCCAAATACATGAATGGACTATTCTTGATTCCCATAAATACCAATTGTCTTGGACACTGCTTGAGTTGTGCTTAGCCAGTTGCTGTTGTTCAAACTAACAGTAGACAGACTGACTGACTTCAATATTACCCATATCCGAAAGGGAAAAGAAATGGATTCATGCCTTTTCCCCAAGGAGATCAGTGCAAAGTGAATGTAAACCGCCTCGGACAGATTTTGAACTCAAACTTACCTTCTCCAACATCATCTCCTACAAAAGACATTAGAAATCAATGAAATAGAAAAATTTCTAAATAAATAAATTCATAACAAAAACGGCAGCAATGCCGACCCACAAAATGTTCATTAGATCAGTGGTTCTCAACCTTTTTTATTTTAATGTGCACCCCCCCTTCAACCCAATGGTAGTTCTTTGTCGCCCCCACCCCCACCCCATGCCAACTCGAGTTTTTATGAAATAGAAAAATTGGTTATTTCCTATAAGTCTAACATGATCAAAGGGGAACTACTCTTGATTGAAATTATTTATTTTTTATCTACTAGGAAAAAAGAAGACAGGGTTAGGGTTAAGGTTTAGGGTTAGTTTAATGGGAAAATAAATAACTTATCAGTCAAGAGTGGTTCCCTTTGTTTATGTTAGACTTATAGGAAATAACCGAAAAATTTCTAAATAAATAAATTCATAACAACTGTTATCACAAAAACAGCAGCAATGCCAACCCCCAAAATGTTCATTAGATCAGTGGTTCTCAACCTTTTTTTTTTTACTGCGGCCCCTTTCAACCTAATGGTAGTTCTTTGTGGCACCCCCTCCCCATGCCAACTCAAGATTTTATGAAATAGAAAATTTGAAATAGAAACTCTTAACTGATAAATCATTTATTTATTTATTGATCTACTAGGAAAAAAGAAGACGGGGTTAGGGTTAATTTAATAGGAAAATAAATAATTTATCAGTCAAGAGTGGTTCCCCTTTGTTTATGTTAGACTTATAGAAAATAACCGAAAAATTTCTAAATTAATAAATTCATAACTAGTACATATATGATAAAAAGAGTTGGGTATTTGCCATAAGAGAAAAGGTCAGGACAATCGTATAGGTGCTAGGGTTTGATATGATCAGCTGATTGGATGGGGCCACACCGACTGCCCATCTAGCCAAAGTAAGGAACTGCTCAGCCACATAAATTCTATCTTTAAGCATCACAAGTCGCCACTCACAGCCAACAGTTTGCCGCATTGGTGGTGGAGCCGGTGTCTTTCCACTATGTAGAAGTGTAGTCAACATGTTCTATAGCCCTAGCTGACAGGGCAGCAGGTTTTGGTGGTTTTATATCGCAGTGCAAGAGTAGCAGAACCATATAGTCTGATCTTGGAGCCTCTTGGGAGAAAAAGATATGGAAGAGATTGGTAAGGAACCGATAATGCTATATACATCAGATGCTTATTATCTGCTTTAATGAACAGAAGGAAAAACAAAAGAAAAAGAGAAAGGCAATGGGAAGAGAGAGAGGGTGAGAATGAGAGAAAGAGAGAGAGAGAACTGAAGAAAGAAAGAGGGGTGGACAAATAATGATATATATCGAACACTTAGAGAAAGAGAGAGTGAAAGAAAGAGAAAAAGAGAAAGAATAGAGAAAAGAGAGAGAGTGAAAAGAAAGAGAGAGTGAAAAGAGAGAGAGAGTGAAAAGAGAAAGAGAGAGTGAAAAGAGAAAGAGAGAGTGAAAAGAGAAAGAGAGAGTGAAAAGAGAAAGAGAGAAAGAAAAGAGAAAGAGAGAAAGAAAAGAGAAAGAGAAAGTGAAAGGAAAGAGAGAAAGAAAGAGTGAAAGGAAAGAGTGAAAGGAAAGAGTGAAAGGAAAGAGAGAAAGGAAAGAGAGAAAGGAAAGAGAAAGAGAGAAAGAAAAGAGAAAGAGAGAAAGAAAAGAGACAGAGAGAAAGAAAAGAGACAGAGAGAAAGAAAACACCTATTTTTAGAGAGAGGGTCGTACTCCTCTGCAGAGGATACAGTCATCCCCACCATGAAATGCACACACATATAGATAATAAATTTGTATTATGACTTACCATGTTTTTCAACACTGTCTGTAATGGGTTTTTCTTCAAGATCCAAGCGTCGTTTGTAAAGATTGTGTTCTACATCAATCTGCTGTTCCCCAGAGGCATCCATTGCATCTGTACTGAGAACTAGAATAAAAATAGGAAAATTAAAACATGTACTGTACTAGACAAATAAAAAAAAGTCATTATATATAAGGGTCATTCCATGTCAAATCATCCAGGCCATATCATCCAGCCACTTCAATTCTTCTGAAATTTTGTCTAACTTCACACATGTCGGTAGCAGCAATCGGGAACTCCATCAGAAACAACTGCCAAGACTGAGCATGTAGACCTTACTTTTGGGATTACCCTCATATATATATATATATATATATATATATATATATATATATATATATATATTATATAGTGATGTTGATAGCTTTTTAATTTAGTGCATCCTGGGACTGACAGATTTGATTTGAATTAAAGCCGTCTAAATCCCTACCTTGTACCCCATACTGTGTAATTTGTTTCCAATAAAATATTGAAATGTATTTACAGCTAGCTGGAAATGGTGGGAGGAGAAAGAAAAAAACACTGGGATACATGATTTTTATGCGTCCTTTTAGATTTTTATGTGTTAGTGATGGATACCTATCAGCATAGATACATATATATATATATATATATATATATATATATATATATATATATATATATATATATATGCTGATAGGTATCCATCACTAACACATAAAAATCTAAAAGGACGCATAAAAATCATGTATCCCAGTGTTTATATATATATATGTATATATGCAAAAAAAGTTCTGGGCACACTGTGCCATGGGGGAAATTTGGTAGGCAAAGAGTTAAACAAAAAAAAAACAAAAAAAAAGAGAAAAAGAAAACAAAACAAAAACAGCATAATAGATATGTAGTTTAGAAAAATCTTTAAAAAATCATTTTTTTAAGTAAAATCATTTTTAAATTTGTTATTTCAAAATTAAATAATATCAATTGTTAGGTTTTGTAAACAAAACAAAATTTTAAAAATGTTCCCAAAAGGAAAAATATACCAAAACCATAGAAAGTATATATATTATCAGGTACATTTCTTAAACTTAGTTTTGTTTATAAAAAAAAGTTTATAAAGACCACCAGAAGTAAATGAAAGGAAAATAATAAAAATTATTAAAAAGAGGTGCTCTGAAAGTAATGCCTACTTTTAGACGCTCAGAATTGCGGAGACATGGAATAAACTACCTGCATCTGTTGTCGGCTGTCGGAGCACTGAATCTTTCAAAGCCTCCATACCCATACATGCATATTACTACTGTGAACTATTCATGTTCCTGTGACATTGCACCTGAGCAATCTATCTATTTAGCATTCCCAGTTGTTGTTTTTTATTTGAGGTTATTATTGTTTAATAATATTATATAGAGCTCTGTAAATGAAGTTCAGAACTGTTTGAATTATGCAAATATCCCCAGTGGTTCAAAAGTTATGAGAATTTAAAGCCCCAAAATTGGGGGTACAAAAATGGACATGATTTTGTTTAAAAAATGTCAAATCACGGATCAATTCAAAACAATTCACCATTTCTTTATTTTTGGAGCAATTTTGATAAAACTTGGAATTCTTATGTAAAATTATATGTTCTTCCTGATTCTGCAATCAAATTGTATGTATCTCTTGCTCTAACCCATTATTTAGAGAACAAGAGGTACAGATATCAACATTAAAAAAAAAAGAAGTTTACCACAAGATTATTCAACATTTTCATTTTAATACTGCGTGTATAGTATTAATAAATAACATCACTTTGAACTTAAAAATACCTTTTTAAATACTTGATTTGACATATTACATAAAAGAAATAGAATACCTATTTACATCAATTAAAAAAAAAAAACAAAGCTTGTCCAGCCGGTGTGTAAGAATGTGTTTTGTTAACATTTTAATACTATATTGTAAGTTCGTTTATTCCAAAACTGAATGTTTGACAAAAAAGCCTGATGGTTAACCATGATGTAAATATCACATATTATATATCAAAATAATTCTGAGACTATCTTCTATTAAGGATATAGTGCTTTTTTTTTTTTTTGCTTAGCTTATACTTTTTAAAAGAACTTGGTTTCACTTCTGAAGGTCAAAGAAAAAAAAATAACCTACACGATATAGTATAAAGTATCTACTAATTAAGTGTTCAATTTCAAGAATATTGATAAAGATTATCCTCTTTGATTTTGCAATGCAAACTAACAACTAAAATTTAGGCTTGAAAAAAAATTCATATTTTTTTCTTTTCAACTTTTCGAAGCAAAATACAGTTTTAAGTTGTTGTAAAAAATAATTCAATGGATAATTCCATGGAAATTACATATTTAGAAAGATTATTTTCTTTCCAACCATATAAATATTTTTAAGGTTGGATCAGAAATACTTAAAAATAATTCAATGGATAAAAACCCATGGAAATATTTAGAAAGATTATTTTCTTTCCAACCATATAAATATTTTTAAGGTTGGATCAGAAATACTCGAGAAATTGCAAATTAAACTGATTAAGGTCGCAAATTTGTCAATGTCTGCTGATATCAGCTAACTGCTGCCTTGCTAATCTATTTATACTTATATAAAGGGTAGTTAGTGTGTAGTATGTATGTCTGGATGAAACTATGAAAATAAAACAATTAACAACAAAGTACATATATATATATATATATATAAACATTAAATATCACCAGTTCTTGATTTTTGTGCAAAAAGTATGAAGTTTTGATTTATATTTCGAAGATATTTAAAAATCAAAATATACATAGAAATAGCATTGAAATTTTACTTTAAAATGTCCAGCATTTGTAAATCTCAAAAGTAAACAAATCAATACACCAGAGTTTTTTTTTCCCCTCTCCCCACTCTATGCAAGCGATGCTGGGTAGCTGCTTCTAGTAAGTTAATAAGAAACTGTTTTCTTTTTGTTTTTTGTTTTTCTTTTTTAAGTTTATAAATACAGCTAGAAGTAAACAAAAGCAAAATAAGGAATAAAAAAAAAAATTTGGACCATATTAGCTTTAGGCAAATTCTTTTTGATCTCGATTAAGAAAGGACATGTTTTTCATTTACACCGTCAATATCCGGTTGTTGGTTAGGGGTTAGGGTTTAGTTTTTTTTTTTTTTAAAATCTAAAAATCGTCTGTTAAAACAACCGGATATTGACGGTGTAAATGAAAAACATGTCCTTTCTTAATCGAGATCAAAAAGGGGTGCCTAAAGGTCATATGGTCTAAAAATTATTTTTTTTAAAAAGTGAAAAGTACTCACATGAGCAAGCCAGTCTAGGAAAAGTGATATCGACATGAATAAGAAGTTTGTGTCCTCGTGATGTGTCTACAAACAATTCTGGATGAACCTCCTTTGTAAGATAATAGTTCAATTCCGATACAAATAAGATGAACATGAAGATAGAACTGATGAGGGTAACTGAAAAAGAAATTATAGAAAATTATATGAATCCATATTATGTGACAATAAGTAAGTAAGTAAAGTCGTCGGGGTGTCCTAATGTCGGTATCAGCCATACAGCGAGGGAGTCTATCCCCTTTTCACTAGTGATAGACCAAGGAGATTATTTTATTAATTCTGATACAAATAAGATGAACATGAAGATAGAACTGATGAGGGTAACTGAAAAAGAAATTATAGAAAATTATATGAATCCATACTATGTGACAATAAGTAAGTAAGTAAAGTCGTCGGGGTGTCCTAATGTCGGTATCAGCCATACAGCGAGGGAGTCTATCCCCTTTTCACTAGTCCTTGACCAAGGAGATTATTTTAGCGCCATGCCAACCGTCAGCTCTTCACTTTACCACACAGATCCTCGTGCTACTCATACGCTGAGTTGGCGAGGACTGGTAGTGGTATCAAACTAGGAACATTAAGGTTCCCAGTCGAATACTCTACTGACTGAGCTAAACCGGCCCTTAGACAGACATAAAACTGTTACATTTTAATAGAATTCTGTTGGTTTGTTGGGTTTTATGGCATGTCAATCCTTGTTGGATTATTTTAGGCCAAAGACATTCTGTTTCATTCATTCTTGTTGGGTACTCAATTTTTTTAATATTCATTTTTTGATCTATTTTACTCATACTAACAGGTACTAGCACTCCGGGTCAGGGTGGACCTGGGAGTAATGGTGATTAAGGGGTACTTCACATTCTCCAGAGTTCCAGAATGTTCCATGAAATGCTAATTAGAATACTTCACTCTCTCCTAAATAGAAGCATCAATATCATCATGGACTACTGTTAACTAATAAATGCCAATTGGAATCCTTCACTCTTTCCTAAATAGAAGCATCGATATCATCATGGACACTGTTAACTGTAAAATGCTAATTGGAATACTTCACTCCTTCCTAAATAGAAGCATCAATATCATCATGGACTACTGTTAACTAATAAATGCTAATTGGAATACTTCACTCCTTCCTAAATAGAAGCATCAATATCATCATGGACTACTGTTAACTAATAAATGCTAATTGGAATACTTCACTCCTTCCTAAATAGAAGCATCAATATCATCATGGACTACTGTTAACTAATAAATGCTAATTGGAATACTTCACTCCTTCCTAAATAGAAGCATCAATATCATCATGGACTACTGTTAACTAATAAATGCTAATTGGAATACTTCACTCCTTCCTAAATAGAAGCATCAATATCATCATGGACCACAGTTAACTATAAAATGCTAATTAGAATCATTCACTCCTTCCTAAATAGAAGCATCAATACAATCATGGACTATTGTAACCAATGGGAACCCAATGTGTTTGTGAGTTGTCTAGAAACATTAAAAATCAAAATATACTCTATATATATGTTTGCAATAAAGAAATCAGTTGGAACGCATGTATTAAACCAATAACATAATACGAGAGTTGGCTAAAAAGTTCATGATGACAACAACATCATAATCTGCTTTTGATGACTTTTTTTTAATTAATGGGATCCAAGCACTGCAACACTGATGGAAGAAGCGTGCAGACCACAAGGAGGATCTACATTGAAAAATAAACCCCATTTAGTCTTGTTCCATGAGAGTGTCTTGGTTAGCCTATGAATTTTTCATTCAATATATTTCACTAAAACAGATGTCAGCATTTTCAAAAGAAACTTAACCAAATAATCAATGTTGTGACAACTGCTAAAAGTTATAAGTGCAAATGAAAGTTAATTCACAAAAACGTTTCAACGGACATCAAATATCAATATATTGATGTTATTGTGTGTCTGAAGTAACCGAACTAGGCAAGAAAAAATAAAAGATCATAAAATTAGGGGACAAATAGCAGCTGCTTTGCTTCTTCTTTCTATCATTACAATTGACAAACGATCCAATGCAACTATCCCACTGATGACACTCCTCTTATAGTATGTGGCCTACCTTTTTGATTCTTTTTTTTTTTTTTGGTTTGTTTTGTTTTACGGCATATCAACCTCGGTGGGTCATTTAAATGCTGACAAAGTTGTGAAATAAATTCATTCTTAATGCATAATACAATTTTGTTTATAAACTCATGTTTTTCTATTTAACCCATAGATGGGACCCTAACAGGTACTACCACTCCGGGTCAGAGTGGACCAGGGAGCAATGGTGATGAAGGGGTGCTCCACATTCTCCAAAACTGGAACCTCACCATCAGATAGAGTTTAACGTCATTCCCAGGACATGTAGACCCTCAGTCACCGCCTTCTAGCACCCATATGATAAAAAGGGGCTGGGGATTGCCTAAGGGCAATAGGGTTGGGAAAATCATATAGGTGCTAGGGCTTACGATGTAACCAACCGATTGATCAGGGGGGCCTCTCCGACCGCCTGTCTAGCCCAAGAAAGCTACTGTTGCAAATTTTCAAAACAATGGAAAAATCTGAATTTTGTATGTTGATAAAGCTTTGCTTTCTGATGGGGAAAAAACTGTTCAAATAAAGCAATGGCTTAATAAGTGTTATTCAGACTCTGCTCTGTTAGAAACAATGGTTAAGAGGTGGTTATGCTGACTTTAAACATGGTTGTACAGACATAAATGATACTGAATGCTCAGTTTGCCTAAATTCGGTAGTTGTCCCGGAAAACACCAAAAAACTCCACAAACTCATTTTGGTCTATCGTAAACTAAAGTTGCATGAGATAGCAGAGGAGTTGAAGATATCAGAAGGCAGTGTGTTCACCATTTTACATGAACATTTGTTAATGAGAAAGCTGTGTTCAAAATGGGTGCCGCATTTGCTCACAGTCGATCAAAAACAACAATGTGTCAATGATTCAGAGTCTTGTTTGCAACTGTTTCAATGCAACAAAAAGGAGTTTTTGCATAAATATGTGACAATGGAGGAAACATGGATCTACCACTTCACTCTGTAGTCAAATCGGTAGTCTGCTGAGTGGACAGCAGCAGGTGAAAGTCATCCAAAGCGACCAAAGACACAAAAATCAGCAGGCAAGGTTTTGGCCTCCATATTTTGGGATGTGCAAGGTATTTTATTCATTGATTACCCTGAGAAAGGAAGAACCATCAATAGCGAATATTATATAGCATTATTGGTGCATTTGAAGGAAGAAATCGCCAAAAAACGGCCACAAATGAAGAAGAAAAAAGTGCTCTTTCACCAAGATAATGCACTGTGTCACAAGTCGATCGCAACGATGGCAAAACTACATGAATTGCACTTTGAATTGCTTCCACACCCACCCTATTCTCCAGATCTGGCCCCCAGCAATGACTGGCTGTTTGCAGACCTCAAAAGAATTCTCCAGGGAAAGAGATTTGGCTCCAATCAAGAAGTGATATTGGAAACAGAGACGTATTTTGAGGCCAAAGATAAATTGTTCTACAAAAGATGCATCGAATTGTTAGAGAAGCGTTGGAATCAGTGTCACCTTAGAAGGAGACTATGTTGAATTTTGCCTAAAAGTTGTTGTTTTATTGAGTGATGTTTATATATATAAGAGAGAGAGAGAGAGAGAGTTTGTGTCTTGTACAAATTCAATTTTTAAAAAAAATTTTTAAATGGGGAAGAGCGTAAAATTAATTTGCCAACAAAAAGCGAAAACATTTCCTGCCCTTATTTACACTGTTTTTCCTTGACGGTTTCAAAGAAAAACCTAGCATAAATAAGGGCAGTAATCTGGGATGACACAATGTTGACAGAACCCAATTTCTATTACACAAATATCTCATTGAATGGATAATCTACCTAAGAGCTTCATAATAGGATTATGTTAAAATGAAAACAATTTAGAGACATGCTTCAAGGAGTTAATAAATCCTTTAATGGAGTTGGGAGCTTTGTTTTCTTTTCTTATTATCTTTTTCATTCATACAAGTAGCTGAATTGATTCAGTTTTCATTTCGTAGGTTAATATTGAAAATCTCATCAACAAAAAGAGACAATGTTCTTAAATCTTTGTCTACTTTAAACTGCTCGCCACACTAGATTAACCCACTCCTTCATTTTAAAAGAAGAACCTCCACCTAAATGTTCATGTGGAAACCGATACACAATAAAACATATTCTGATTGAATGCACACACCTCTCCCACACCCGAATAAAGTTCTACAATGTTGACAGCATGGACAAACTATTTGGAAAAATAGATCCCAAGAGGATATTAAACTTTTTGAAAAGAACCGGCCTCTTATCAAGGATGTAAGTTCATAGGCCTACAAAAATCACCCACTCACTCTCTTGATGTTAAAATTCTCAACAGAAAACTTGATTACAGCAAATAAACCCCTATACATTTTTGAATACCTAATTACCAATAGAAGTATTTGGCATAAAATAACCCAAGGGGTTGACATGCTGTAAAACCCAACCAACCAAACCAAACAGTGGCTCTTTCAACACACCCAAGCAAAGTAAAAAAAACTGATGGTTAGTTCATTATAATTGAGTAGAAGGACTCAGATTATAATCTTATTATAATGGAGATTGTGTGTTTTTCTGTCTGTAACCGAAACTATATTACTAATCGAGTCACAATTAACATAGTTATTTACATCACATTCTCCATGATTTTATTTTTAATTAAACCTCAATTATTAATAAAATTGCTTCACCTTTTTATTAGTGTTGTCCATATCTACATACAAATAACATGCAATTGTATTTATATATACAAAAAATAGCGGTTTGCAGTGTGAATGTGAAAACTAATTTGCATATTGATATTAAAAATGTGATTTTATTAAATATGTGCTTAGTATTATTGATTTCTAACTGTTTGGTTTTATTTTAATGAATATAAGCAAAAATCTCTTCAATGAATCTTAAATGAAATCCATTAACAAGAAAAAATAACTGTCATTTTATTCTTTATTTCCTGATTTAACTAAATAGTTAAATAATTAAAATTCAGCAATGAAAGACGGGAGTGATGGAAGAGTAAGTTTCATTTCTATTTTTCTATTATACCCCCACTCTGTTTCAAATCTTTTTATCTGCCTTCTTATTAGACTTTCTAATTTAATACGATATTTCATTACATGGAACTTAAATACTTGCACTCGGAGGGTGCATATATTTGCTAGTAATAATAATAATAATACTTTATTTGAATATTTAGGGAACAGTTTAGCCCAGTTGGTAGAGCATCCGGCACAGAACTACAAAGTTCCAGGTTCAATACCGGCCCTCACCAACCCAGTGCATGATTAGCATGGCTTGGATCTGTGCGGTAAAGAGGGGAGCAGATGGTAAGTGTGGCGCTTCACCCCAGCATAAACACTTTCTGCTCTAGCGCTAGTGAAAAGGGGATAGACTCCCTCGCTGTCCGATGATAATAATCATTAGAAAAAAGAAAAGAAAAAAAAAAAACGATCATAAAAAATGATAGGAAGCTAGCTTAGCAGACCATTGTTAGTGAATTCGATTCTCACTCGGCGCCCCATACTTCTGGCCTTGTACCACATCTCATCTAAGCTTAGTAAATAATTACATAGAGTTTTTTGTTTTTTTTCTGTTTCTCGAAAAATATGCATTTATTTAGGCCGACCAGTAAAAATCTACATGAACCAGCTCTGCACGGATACTGGATGCCGTGCGAAAGACCTACCATGAGCAATGGCCGATAGGGACGGATGACGAGAGAGGGAGAGTGAGAAAGTCATGGGAATCCATGCTGTCAGCACAACCTACTGATAATTGGACACACAGCACACGTGTCTGTTATGTGATATATTACCTCTCCTCCCTAGTGTTTTTCAGCAATAAAATATTTCTTAAAATAACTTTTCTACTAAAAAAAAAAATGAAATAGCTTTTAAAACTACAAATTTTCTCACAGCTGTTTTTCTTTCATTATTTATTTATTTATTTGTCTTAAAAAGACAACACAGAAATTATCTACGTTTTAACAAGAAACAAAAATAAACTTTAAAATAAGTAAACAAAAAAGCACTCTTTCGTTGCATGTCGGTTAAGCAATAAGGGGAAGCAATTCCCTTTTTTTTTAAATAGAATATTACAGAACGTGTCAAAGGTGTATGCAAAAGTTTCCAGCATCCTCTAAATAAATAAAAAATATGAATTGAAAACTGAATTTTCACTGAAAATGTTTATATACACAACTAACTTAGAAACTAAAGGGTTTTTCTTATTAATTAATTTTTTGTCATATTTTTGCTGACATTATGAATTGTGAATTTGACACTGAGGGCGATAGAAGCTTTTTGTATACAACTTGATAAATAGTTTAGAACTATTATTAATTAATTAAGATCCTCTTATTTCTCGATTTTACCGACATACAACGAAATATCGCCCTCTATCCAATTCTTAAAGATACAAGAAAAACTGCGGATTGATTTTTTAAAAAATACCAATAGCGTTCATTTTACGATCACAAGCAATTTAGCATGTAGTGAGTTCGATTTCTACTATAATCCAGTTTTACCCCATCGTCTTTTACCAGACTCGGCTTACTAAATAAAGCCAATTATTATACAACTTTGTTAATATAATTACCTTTAAAAGAGGGGCTATTTCAAACGTATTTTTTTTTTTTTACAAAGATGCGTTTAAATCAGGTACCACCAAAATATGTGCCTATTTTCACTTTAAAAACGAATTAAAATTGATTATTTAAGGTCAATTTTTTGTTTAAGTCGAAAAATAGTAACATAATGAACATCAGTAAAAAAAATTTTTTTTAAAAAAGGCAAAATAATATTACATATGTAATTTATTTTTAATACATTTCAAACAATTAAATTCGTCCCAAAAACGGCTAAATGAAGATTTATGATTCACTCAAAACAAACCCTCTAAATTGTAAACTTTAAAAAGTTTTTTTTTAATATATCTCATTTACTACAACAAAAACATTAGTAAAGTTTCATTTTTGTTTTGTTTTTATTTCATAGAATTTTACATTAAAAATTATTCCATCTTGTTTCTTGTACACAAAAAATTAATTTTTAAACTCAAGTCATATTTTACTAAAATACTCATGTTTTTTGTTTTTTTTTAAATTGCCACGAAAAATATTTTTAAAAGGGCAAATGAAGCTATTAATACTGTCCGATCTATCTGGGACTAAATAATTTTGTGGGGTCCTAGTTTGAGATAGGCGTGGTTTTTTAATAATCCAATTCCTCGATGTAATAAGCATAACTAATTATTAATTAATTTACTAATTAATTAGAACCTTTCACCTCTACCTAGAAGCATCAGTAGACCATCGTTACAACAGGAGCCCAATGAATTCACGGGTCGTCTTCCTTTAAATTCCTAAAAAATGAATCGGTAGACTGTGAATTCAGGACTGAGGTTAAAAAAAATGTATAAGAACTGAATCACTACGCAATAACTTCAATTAATGCTGTCGTTTAATATATTTTTTTAAACTTATAAATGAATTAACGTAAGTTATGTTTTCCTTAGAGTTTCATTTTCATTAAAAGTAATTAATCCCAGTTGAGAAATTAAAATATATATATTGGACTTCATTTCATATTCCACTAACATCTGTCCAGTAGATTATGATAACAAAAATTACGCCCCTCAATTCACAGTCTACCACAGAATCACTTTATTATAAAGATGATGAAAGCCTTTCTTCATCTTTATAATAAAGTAATGGTGTTAAATATAGGTGGGGTAAATTTCACAGGGTAAATTGGTGGTACCTAATGAAAGGGGTAATTTAGTCGTACTTTAAAAAAAAATTGTTTAACAACTTACAAATGATCAATTTAAAAGAAAGTATATTACTGGAATTTACGAGTTAGTTTTTAAAGGAGTTTTTTTTTGGGGGGGGGGAACAAGTAAGTTAGCAACAACAACAAAAAAATCCTCAAAATACTTATTGATAAAATTCCCTAATTCAAATTTATCTATTTCCAAAAAGATGAAATTCAATTGTCTGTGTCGGCAGGGTTAAAAATATCCAAACCAATCACTTGCTTACAAGTGTAAGGGGGCAGCATTCGATATATATAAGTAGTTTTAAACAATTGACATAAACAAAACAAAAAATCATAGCAGTCTAGTCTATGATTCCATTTCTTTCTTTCTTTAAAAATCCTTTAAATACCACAAAACTTTTTTTTCTTTTTTTGTTTGACTTTAAAAAGAATAGGAAAAAAAAAATCGATTCAACCAAAACAATTTCATTTATAAGTGTAAGGAGGGATAAATAAATAAAATAGTAGTAAAATAAATAAGATATAAAACTTAGTATAATTAGTAGTATACTTATATTACAAATAGTAAAGTAAAATTTAATAAATTAATAATAATAATTTAATAATTATTTAGTAGTAAGTAAAATAAATAAGCAGTAAAATAATTTAATATTGTTGACACAAACAAAACATCATAGCAGTCTAGTGCATTTTCTTCTTTTTTTTTAAATCCTTAAAATCCCACAAAACTTCTCTTTTCTTTCTTTCTTTCTTCTTTTTTTGTTTTGTTTAAACAATAGAAGAAGAAAAAAAACAATAATCGATTCAACCAAAACAAGTTCATTGAAAATTAAAAGCGAATTAGAACAAGAATTAAAGATGTTTGTTTAGTGTACAAAAAAAAATCACATTGTTTTCTGCTCGCTACTAACTAAGAAAACAAAAAACAAATTTCATAAATAAAAAATAAATATCTTCAGTTACTAGTATGTTAGTAAAACTTATAAACTTGGTAAATTTACTTACCAATTGCTCCTGCATATGTTTTTACACGAAAATCTTCCAGTGTTTTGGGGTAAGCATCAAATTGTCGAAGCCGGTTGATAAAGTCTCTATTTTCCATAACTAAAAATGATAACGCGTGCTCGACGTAAATTAATAATATAAGATCGATCCAAATATATATAAATCTATAGCCTTTTTATTTAATTTATTTTATTTTATCTTTTTGTTTAAATTTAATAAAAAAAATGTTCACACTCAACTTAGCAGGAAGTAAGTCAAACAAAATAAAATAAAAAAAAACAAAAAAAATCACAGAATTTCTTTCTTGACACCTGGAAGAATCTGATTGACGTATTTGTCTCTCCCTAGCAATTTAAACGAACCAGGTGTGTAATTGAGCAATAAGTCAGTAAAGTCGGGATCATCAGTAAGATCCCTGCCCTCTCAAGTAATAGTCGGCAGGGGGTATAAGGGGCGAAAAAAATAACGCCACCTGAATCAAAAAAAAGGACCAGCTCAGACCTAGCTATTTTGGAGGCGTGATGGCACGATAAAACTTGAGAGTTCAGAAACAAGGGAGTTAACTCTAAAGTTATCTTTTTTAAATTACGCTCCTTTTGCTTATCGAAAAAGTAAAGTCAATTCGACTAAACATACACAAATACACACACAAAGTAGAAACACGTGGTTTAAAAACGAATACGCTGATTTATCAGATCGAATGAGTAATACATGTATTCTTCTTAAACTAGTAGAACCTGTGGATATACCACAGTATGATAATATAATTATTACAGTGTTTGATATGTTTCCTTAAGAATTATTGCGAAATAGTTTAATATGTAAAAAGTATAATTAGTATAATAATATTTGAATCACTCTCACTCAGCAGCACCTGCCCCCATTGTCTAAAAAGGGCAGGCTGAGGCACCCCAAAAGAAGAATGCAGAAGGGACCATGCACTTTTTGCACTGGCCACCACATGAGCTTTGGTTTGTGCAGTGCATGTATGGGAATTAAAACTGTAAAAGGATTAACTCTCACTTGTGGGGGAAATTACCGCAACTTTCAAGTTCGGACACTGAATGAAAAGATAAGACAAGACAAATATATTTAACAACAAATTTAATATGTATAAACAAAAAAAAGGGAAAGATAGATTTAAGGATAGTTTTTGCAAATTTTGGTGTGATTTGCGGAGAACTTAACTCAGAGTCTGGTTAACAAAGTTCTTTGAAGTGAAGTGTGACCCACCGACCTATCGGCAGAGGCGGGTTGAAATTTTGTATGTTTTGCTGGTGACGAATTTTAGAGGTTGATTTTAGGGAAGCTGTCTTTGAGTTGCAAACCCTAATTGAGTTGAGATGATTTCTGTAGTATAATTCTTTCAAAGTTGAATTTGTCGAATTTCAAGGTTTGCTCATGGAAGCGAGTGGCAACTAATTTACCAATTCAGTCTGAGGGAGTTAACTCATTCAGGTCCTTACAGATTTAAGCCGAACCGACCACTGACTGTTTTCTTGTTAACAGTAGGGATTGATGACGTAGCAGAAGGGCACTGGAATCTGGAATATAGGATTTTATCCTATAATGTGTACTCAATTTTTTTTTTTAAACTCAATTTTTAAAAACACATTTTTTAAACTCATTTTTTCCTATTTAACCTGTAGATCAGACCCTAGCAGGTACTACCTCTCTAGGTGAGAGTGGATCCGGGAGTACTGGGGATGAAGGGGTACTCTACATTCCCCAGAGATTCAGAATTGGAACTTCACCATCAGATAGAGTTTAACGTGATACCCAATACATTAGGACCATCAGCAACCGCCTTCTACTACATATAAAATAAAATGAGTTGGGGCTTACCATAAGGGCAATAGGGTTGGGATAATCATATAGGTGATAGGGCTTGATGTGACCAGCCGATTGATCAGAGGGGGCATCTTCGACTGCCCGTCTAGCCTAAATGGAGTGTTGCATGACATGGACTGCTCAGTCATCAGAGTTTCATTCTTAAGCCTCATGGGTGCCCACCCGCAGCTGGTGGTGCCATTGGGAGTGTCAGCCCTCTGTAGAGGTGCAGTAAGTGTATTCTATAGCTTCAGCTGACAGAGCAGACTGCAAATTGATATCAAATCCAAAATGTTTAGTATAGTTGGAGCATCAAGTTAAATCTAATACAAAACATCTATTGTATAGATACAGTGACTTTGCTCTATGAAATATATGATATGCAAAGAATGGAGAGAAAAAAGGTATGAAAGCCAGGGTCACAGAATTACTTCCATGCAATATATATGTATATATATGTATATATATATATGAGGAAGTTACAGATTAGATAAAATCCGACAAAATGTGATTAAAAGTTGAGGAACAAAAGTGGATAAAACACAAACAATTTCAATCAATTAATATTTCGTCTCTGTGTATTTACGAAGCTTCATCAGAAATTTCTGATGAAGCTTCGTAAATACACAGGTGTTTGTTTCTCAACTTTTAATCACACACACACACACACACACAACACACACACACATATATATATATATATATATATATATATATTCTAGGCATATTATAAATATATATGCTTTTTGAACATCATAAGATCACATAAAAGAAAAATACCTCACACTAAAAAGGCAAGAAACAGGTGATATCCCACAGAGACTATTTTGGATTCATATTACACAGATGATTTGGCACTTGGAGTCAGGTGAGGAAATGGTTATCTTCATAGGAAATGGACGATTGTTTATTATTTTATTCCAAATAATGGCCCCTAAAGTTTATATATATATATTATATATATATATATATAATATATATATATATATAAAAAAACTGTAGGGGTTCTATCAAAGCTAACGTTTTGCATATTTTTACTTTGTTCCGCAAAGCAATAAGTTCAAGGTGAACACTTTATGGTAACAATTTTAAATTATGTAACATATCTATAATAATGATAATATTTATCTTTATATATAATTAATTTTTCTTTTATATATAATTAATTTTTTTTTAATACCCACTTAAAATTCAAGTCAATCTAGAATTATTGATAAAGAAAAATAACACTTAACCATTTATAGTCTAAGTATTTTATTTTATCTTATTTTATTCCATCTATTTAAATTTTAAAATATATTTCTTAAATCATTCATCAATTTAAGTCTGAGTAAATAATCCATACATTTCTCGAATAAATAATTTTTTTAATTTTTTTATTTTTACAACTGTAAAAATTTATTCAAAAATATTTCAGTTGACCGTTTTTATCTTAAATTCAAAAGGATACAATTGTTGCATAGCTCAGTTGGTAGAGCGTTCGGCTAGAAACCACAAGGTTCCTAGTTCGATACCGGTCTGTGCCAACTCAGCGTATGAGTAGCACGGGATATGTGCGGTAAAGTAAGGAGCTGATGGTAGGTGTGGCGCTCCACCTCAGACGCCAAAAAACAATCTCCTTGGTCTAGCGCTATTGAAAAGGGGATAGACGCCCTCACTGACTGACTGATACCGGCTTTAGGCCACCCCGACGACGACTTATAACGGAAATAGGATAGACAGCATGAGATGGAAAAAATTTGAATTACTTCTCAACATAACTTTACAAAGGTAAGACATTATTTTATCTTCTCCAATATTTTATATAATAATTATATTAATTCAATGCTTCAATAGAGAGACCCATAGGATGTGAAGAGGGTTTTTCTTTTCCATTAATGACCTCTCTCAAAAGTTATTATTATCATTTTTTTCTTTTGGGAAAGGTCCCTCAGAAAATATCTTTTTCAATTATTCTATTCATTCCATTTATTTTTTATTATATTCATTAATTCATTTTTGCATTAATTCTTAACTAAATAATTTAGAAGCATATGCAAAGACTCATATTATATATCACAATAATTCAGAAAAAAAAACTCATGCTTTGATGTCTAGTATATATATATATATATATAATATACCAAGCGTGTTGGTAGATCCTTGCGGAGAGAAAAAAACCCGGCAGAGAGTTTGATTGTAAAAATATACTACCAAACATCAACCAGGAAGAAAAAAATTTTTGAAAAAAAGAAAAGACCAAGATATTCGTACCAACAAAAAATAATCTATTGGTATAGTATTTGGCCAAAAGAAAAAACAATTTATATGTATATATATGTATATAAGATATATATATATTCATATAACCGCTAGGAGAAGCTAATTTGTAAAAAGTGCTCGATACCTAAGTAGAGCCAAGTAATAAAGATAATCTACTGAGTCAGACGAACCTACTATTAGTTTCGCATAAAGCTCTTCAGGGCTAAAATCTGACACTCCCGACTCATCAGATGCGAATATATATATATATATATATATATATATATATATTCGCATCTGATGAGTCGGGAGTGTTAGACACTTTGTCTAAGCTCCCTGAAATAGACTATAATGCTAAATCTCTAAGTCTTTTGTTATTTCTTTACTTATATATATATTTGGGAGAATATGTGCTTAAATGAAGTCGAACCTATTTTTTGAAATTTAATTCATTAATAATTAATTAGGCGGGATTAAACTATTTAAATGTAAGGCTAAACAAATCGAGAAAAATCAATCTCTGTATGTACATTTCGGCCTATTAGGCCTCATCAGCAGAGCTATAGATACGAAGACCGCCCCGTGTGTGATTCGAAACCTGTCTGTCAAATTAGCAGGCAAGTGTCTTACCTCCACACCAAACGGACTTAGCAAGATTTTCTTCGCTTTGTTAAGTAGTAGTATTTATATTCCTCTTAAGTGACCTCTACACGAACTTACGAGACGTAAACAAACAGACGATGTTTGTGATATGGCTATTTTCAGCCGACAATATTTGGGAGAATATGTGCTTAAATGAAGTCGAACCTATTTTTTGAAATTTAATTCATTAATAATTAATTAGGCGGGATTAAACTATTTATATATATATGGGAGAAATGTGAGGAGGTTAATCCGACAATATGTGGAGAAAAGTAGACAAACACGGGATGTTATGGAAAATGGATGTTTATTGTCATTCAATAAACATCCAGTTTCCATAACATCCCGTGTTTGTCTACTTTTCTCCACACACACATATATATATATATATATATTTCTCCTGAAATAGTCTATTATGCTTTCAATGTAAATCTTATTTTTTCTAATATATGCATCGCAATAGGTTGGAGGTATTGATGCACACTATGCATTATTTAAAAGATTGGACCCTTCTTCATTCATAAATGTGATGACAGGTAGAATGGATGACTAGAACCCACCTGAATCATGGAAGAGAATAACTTATATCATGATGATCTGTGCCGGCCATCAAAATAAGGAGATTATGGTTGCTGCCCAATGCTCCCTGAACACTGTGAAAACAATCAGGCATGAACTTGAGAATTGCAATGGAGACTAAGAGGTTGTGGCTAGAAGGAAGCGACATAACAGACGATCTGATTGCGTTCGTACAGCAGAATTCCTCACATTTTTTCACAGAGGGTATCAGGTTGAATTCAGATGCCTACGTGGAGTTGCTAAACACTGTAGTCAAGTCCTGGATAACAAGGGTAGCCACTGGTAGGCCATATGTATGGCAGCAGGATTTTGCCCTCTGCTACACCTCTGGGAAAAGTCAAAAATAGTTTTTACGACTACACCAGTCCCAATGTCTGACCTCCGAACTCCCCAGATCTTAAGCCCATAGATTATTATGTATGTGGCGCTGTTGAGAAAGACTACAATCGCCATGCCAGTACTACAAAAGCCCAGTTAATTGACAGAATTAAGGTAATTTTTGAGACCCTTCCCAGGGTAACTGTAACATCAGCTTGTTCCAGGTTTCAGAGCAGGATTGAGGCTGTGATCAATGCTAATCGCAGTTATTTTGAGTGAAACTTGTTGACAGTAGTGTAATTTCCATGCCTGTTGAATTTCTTTACAATCTATTAAATTTTGTAGTTACCAAGCACTTTTTCTTTTTCCTCATGAAACTGTCAAATTTCTCCTGAACACCCTGTATATACACACACACACACACACACATACATATATATATACACACACATATATATTTATATATATATATATATACATATATATATATATATGTAGTATATTAAGAAAGATTGAAAAAACACAGGTTTAAATGAGTTAAGTGGTGAGTTTATTGGCCGACACTGCAGTGTTTCAATCTATTAATTAGATCATCTTCAGGGCATTTGTTTGTATATGGAAGGTAATAAGAAATTTTTTATCACAGAATAACGAGAAAAGTGAGTGATAGTCCTTGTTTATCAGTCTGTTTAAAATTTGAAGTTTGAAAAAAGAACGCTGAAAAATAGATGGTTTGAAATATGACGTCAAATATTCTCTTTTACGGTGTGAGTATGGGATTGTGTAAATGTGTATATCGAAAAAAGCATTGTGCATTTTTTAGGTGTGTTTGCGCATGTGTGTATAAATCTTTTGCTATAAACGACATCGGAACAAACCTCAAGGTTGTGTGTGGTGTGTGTGTGTTTGTGTGTGTGTTAGAGGTTAGGGTTAGGGTTAGGGTTAGGGGTTAGGGTTAGGGGTTAGTTTTATAATTTTTTAAAAATCTAAAAATCGCCTGTTAACAAACAATTGGATATTGATGGTGTAAATGAAAAACATTTCCTTTCTTAATCGAGGTCAAAAAGGGGTGCCTAAAGGTCATATGTTCCGGAAATTCTTATTATGGTAGATATTTTTTAAATATTTCTCCTAGAACAGGAATATTAATGTCAAATATTAACCAATTGGAGTTTTTTGCTAATAGATTAATATATTTTTGGATCAAATTGCCTAATCAGATTGATATATCTGGGTTAAGGGATATATTATGAAGTTGTAGTAAGGTATATTCTCGTAGGTAAATAGAAGCTGGTGCATCAAATAGCAGGAGTAGCAGTACGTCTTCAGAGCAGTCGGCGTGGTAGTCTTGCTAGTAGGCTTGTAGTAGGCGTTTGTACCACCATAGTGTCGAGTATTTATGGAGGACACTATCCAATCAGATTATAGTGAGTGGGTACCGAGGTATTTGCATATTCATTACATCACAGATCAAAAATAGCAACAGTGTAAAAAAACAAAAAAAATTGAATTGGATAATTTCAGAAATAATGATAAGAAAAAGAATTTGTGAGGGCATTTTTGAGAACTATCGGATTAATTACTTAATAGAATTTGATTTGTATATAGATATTGTATTAATTGTGAATATGTTCTGTGCAAAGATACATTTTTAAAGGTTGATGTGAGAAGATAGAAAAAAAAGGAGAGAGGTTCAAGGAGGCATAACAAACAAACAAACAAATGATGATGATGATGATGATGATGATGATGATGATGATGATACATTTACTAGAGGAACTGGAAATCAGAGGAAGAATTGAGACCATCCAGAAAACAGCATTGTTGAAATCGGCTAGAATACTCAGAAGAGTCCAAGAGACCTGAGGAGACTTGTTGTCACTCAGACTGCAGTGAAAGACCATTAGCTTATGCAGATGTGAAAAACTCACAAGGAGTGAAAATAATAATAATTTAAAATTTTAGACTTAACTTTTATTTATTTATTTATTTTTGGCAATATACCTGATTAGATTTCCATGGGTACCAATTGTTAAACCATGTTTCTTCTTCTCTACCCAGGCTTTGCTGGGAAGCAGCTTCTTGTTTAACATATAATAATATAATAATAATGAAATTTATTGTGTACAGTGCTCAGGTGCACCACAACTCATCAAAGTCTCATGTCAAGTACACAGAATAATGTAGTGTCAGGAACATGAACAGTTTACAGTAGTAATATGCATGTATGTGTGCGCGTGTGTGCATATGTATGTGGAGAGTGGCATCAGGTATAGTGTTGGCGGACTACAGGAAGCATGGAGGCTTTGAAAGATTCAGTGCTTCAGCAGCCTACAACAGACGCGGGCAGTTTATTCCATGTCTCCGCAATTCTGAGCGTGAAAAAATGTTTTGGAAAGTCATGTGAGCAGTGCTGTTTTCTGACTTTTTTAGGCATGCCACGTGAAAGATGGAGATCAAAAAGGTGCTCAAGGTTGCTGTTGTTAAGAGAACTATCGGATTAATTACTTAATAGAATCTGATTTGTATATAGATACGTATTAATTGTGAATATGTTCTGTGCAAAGATTCTTTTATTTTTTAAGGTCGATATGAGAAATTAGAAAAAAAGGGGTGATGCCCAAGGAGGCATAACAATTCAATGTAAAATGAATTTTTGAAAGATATTGACTGAGGGTGTGGGATTTAAAAATTCATTGTCACAGAGTTTGTACCCTAAGTAAGTAATATCAAATTCATTAAAGGAGTAAAAAATAAAACAATTTGAAATGGAAACTTTGTTCTGATAACTTGAATATATATTAAAATAAAATAAAAACTATATATAAATATATAATACCAGGCATATATTCATTAAAACTTGTTTAAAAAAACCCAATGAGGATCGTCTAATGTTGCATGCTCAAATTTTGAGTGTATTTATTCTATGTTATGACGATTTTGTATCATGTGACTTAAGCAGTGACATAGTTTTTGTTACAGACAAATAAAGAGCGAATCTCCATTATTAATAGATTTTCTTCAATTTGCAAATTCTAATTTCAGAATCCCATCAGGCTTTTAGGCTAACTGACCATCCAGGTCTCTTCCTGGATTGTGCTCATGGGACTGACCATTGGCACTGACTCTTGGCATTGACCACTTGTCCAAACTTTCAGTCAAACACACACACACACATATATATATATATATATATATATATCTAACTAATCTAAACAAAAAGTGTTTACCTTATGCCAGAACAAAGGGCATTGAAATAAACACAACTCAAGAAAATATGCCTAGCAGATCAAATTGTAAGATTTAAAGTGATATTATACTTGAAGATACAAACTCCGACAAAGGTTGAAGGACAAAACATTTAATATGGTACAGCACATGGATTAACAGGGTACATAATACATAGGTGTACATAAACATACATACAAAAGTAAAAGGGAAAAACATAAAGGTACAGACATGAGACTAAGAATAGTCCATGCTGTATAAATCACTTACAGTGATTAGTCCGGCATTGAGGGCCGAAGCCCCAACGAGGAGGGGGTAGACCAGAGTCTGCCTCGTAGGTCGAGCAACAGGGAAAAGAGAGGAAGAGACGTTCAAACCAGCCGCTTAAATATCAAAAACCCCTAGCGGGAACCAGCAAACTAAACGGGCAGACAACTCTCCAGGCCAAATACAAAACTAACGCCACAAAATAAACAAAACTAACAGATCCATGTACTGTGAAAATAAATAAATATATATATATATATATATATAATCGAATGCACTTGGTGTAATGGTTAGAATCGTAGGAAATGGACTTGTCGAGCCGTATTCAAATCCTAGATGAGACTGTTTGCATTTCACATAGCACTAATACTCTTGGGAAGGTATGTATCCAACTACTCTCACCCCAGCTATGGGTAAATAGTATGGTAGGCTGGGCTCTTATACTCGGCTAGGTAGCCTGTCTAGGAGAAGGAAAACACTGAATTCAAACCTGTTACACTCCTCAATCAATTATGGATCCAATGGATTGATCAGATGGTTGGATTTTATGGCATATCAACCCTTGTTGGGTTATTTTATGCCAAATACATTTTGTTTGATTCATTCTTGATGGGTATTCAATTTTTTTAAAAAAGAATCAATTTTTTAAATTTTTTTAAAAAATTTTATTGGATCCATAGATGGGACCCTAACAGGTACTACCACTCCGGGTCAGAGTGGACCTGGGAGCAATGGTGATGAAGGAATACTCTACACAGCTCCAAACTGGAACTTCACTACTAGATGCAGTTTAACGTCATACCCAGAACCCTAAGACCCTCAGCCACCGCCTTCTAGCACATGTATAATAAAAAGGGTTGGGGGTTTGTTATTAGGGCAATAGGGTCGGGATGCTAGGGCTTGATGTGAACGGCTGATTGATTGGAGAGGGCCTCTCCAACCGCCCATCTAGCCTAAGTAATAACATTTGCTCAGCCACCAGGGTTCCATCCTTAAACACCACGGTTTACCACCCACGGTCAACAGGTAGCCCCATTGGGGGATTTTACCCGTCTGCAGAGGTGCAGTCAGTGTATTCTACAGTCACAGCTGACAGGACAGAAAAATATTGGGACAACATACTGCCATGTTGCAATGATAAGCAAGCTAGTCCCGCAGATCAATTATTATGGAATAATGAGTACAATCCTCGTTGGATGCCCCATACTTGTGATCTTGTGTAAAATCCTACCCATGGTGAAGAGGTTGGGTAAATAATTTTTTTTTATAACAATGGCTGACAACAAAGAGAAGCAAGCGAGTTGAATCAAGTGAAAATACTCAGTAATTATCAATTAAGAGTTATCTCCCTTATAAAATCATATTTATGGGTCAGCAGAACTCTATAACATTAAACTGTAAACTGGACTGTAAATTGCTTTATTCTATCAAAACATTTTTAATGCTATTATGTTAGCAAAGGTTTTGCTGTGAAGTGCTATTTTTACACAGAAACAGATAAAATTTGGATCATTATGATACAAATTTTCAAATGCTAATGATCATTAGCTCCAACTATTCTCCCTTGTTTATCGTTAGGTACCACCAATTTTCCCTGTGAAATTTACCCCACACCCACCCTATATTTAACACAATATAACTTGCATAAAGGTTAATATTATCTTGAGAATTCTTTGTCCATTCAAAAGAAGAAACATTAAAAAAACTGATGATTTTTTTTTTAATTTCATCTCACGGAAATAATGAAAATTATGATCGAAAAACGATGTTTACATTTTTGCACCATTAAATCAATTGAAATTTAACGTAGCCAAAAACAAGTTATGACTATAGGCTTTTTTAAAAAATTCTATGGAAAATCAATTTTCTGGTCCGATTTTCACGAAAATTTCCATGATTACTTACCTTTTGATGAAAATATGTCTGAAATAGTTTTTTCTTAAAATATATTAGGGGAAATATTTTTTTTACGAGGTCTACCCTCACCTTTTTTATTCTATGAAATATGAAAAAATGAACGAACAAAAAACGATTTTTACTTTTTTTCTATAAAGATAAGAGTCTGAATAATTATATCAGAAGATTTTTATAAGTTTCTATGCGAGAGCATTTTAGTAAAAGAATCATGAATATAGAATTCTGCTAAAAAAATATCAATAAAGAAATAGACCCTATTGTAAAATAAAAAAACCGGAGGCTTTTACTTATTTTTCAAGATAACGGTGAGTAATTTTCCCCCAATTGGATAATTTGATCTTTAAATTAACTGTTTTTCTTTGTAACAACTCTTTATGTTCGTTATTTCTTTTTTGCAAGATTTTTGAAAAAAAGTTAAAAAGTATTTACGTTTCTTCCTTCAATATGGCCTAAACTGATCACGTGACGTATTTATCTTTTTTATTTATTACTTTTCTGAAACAAGGGAAACAACTCTGGAATTAGCCGATAATAGAACTAGTCATCTCCTTTAACCCAATTTTTTCTTTTTTTTTTTCTTCCAATTTATAAGTAACCATGTCAGTCGAACACAAGTATCATTGTAGTGAGGAACCACACACAAACCGAAGCTCATGTGTGGCTAGTGTTTAAAAATTGCATGAATCACCTTGGCATTTCTCTTTTAAGGTGTCTCAGACACTGGGCAATAAACCCAGCCCTGCCCCTTTAAATCGTGGGGCAGATGTTGCCTGGGTGGATAGCCGCCTGGGATAATGCTGTTATCAAATATCTTACTGGTCCAAGGACACAGGACCCCCCAAGGCTAAGTAAATATAAGTAAAGTGGCCTATTGTCAGTATCAGCCAGACAGATCTGTTTGAAAATGATTAGCATTGGATGGGAATGCTTGAAACTGTAAGGTTCAAAGTCATAATTGAACATACAACTCCGACACATTTCTGAGACAAAACATTTTATATGATACAGCACATGAATAAACAAGATACATAAACAATGGAAGATAGAATAGTGTACATAAACATACATACATAAAAGTTACTGACAAGATAATATAAAAGTACACATAATATAAAGGTACAGACATGAGACTAAGAATAGTCCATGCTGTATAAATCACTTACAGTGACCAGTAGCCAGCGTTGAGGGCCAAAGCCCCAACAAGAAGGGAATGACAATTGTCTAACCCATGTGGGTACCTACGAGGAGAGGTAGAAAAGAGGAAGAGAAGTTTGAAATACCCGCTTAAATACCAGAGGTCTCCTAGTGGGAACAAACGACAACCAGCGGGCATATAACTCCTCAGGCAAATGGGAAAATAACCCCTACAAAACTATATAACTGTGTGCAAACAAATGATTCTTATTTGATAGCATTATTAATATTTGATAGGAATACTTGATACCATTTATGTAAAAAAAAAAGTAGTCAGAAGAGTGGCCTATTGTCGGCATTAGCTGGACAGTGAGGAGAGTTATCCCCTTTTCACTAGCACAACACCAGGGAGATTGTTTTTAGCATCTGAGGGGGAGCAGCACACTTACCATCAGCTCTCCACTTTACTGCACACATCCAAGCCATGCTACTCCTGTGCTGAGTTGGTGAGAGCCAGTATCAAAGCCTAGAATCTTGTGGTTCTCTGGACTTCATTAAAATTACTTAGAAAACAAGTGGCTCATATGAGCTGAAAATTACTTTATTCTTCAAATTAGATCATTTCAACTGCATTGTACTAGCAAAAATGGGTAATTTGAACATTAGCTACATAAATGAGAGTAACCTCTCCTTGTTTATTTCATTTTGAGGAAGCCATATGTTTTGGTCAGCCATTTTCATTTCACCTTCAATCGAAACTGAAAATACGAATTTGTTCGAATCAATACAACTGCATATTTTAACATGAAAATATCATAAAATGTGTTCTTAATTGTGCTTGCACATTATTTGAAATTAACTTAATTGTTATTAAGAACATATTTTATGATATTTTCGTGTTAAAACATGCAGTTGTATCGATTCAAACAAATTCGTATTTTCAATGTAGATTTACGGTGAAATGAAAATGTCCGACCAAAACATATGGCTTCCTCAAAGTGAAATAAACAATGCTCTTCAGGGCTAAGATCTTAGCCCTGAAGAGCATTAAGCAAAACTTTTAGTAGGTTCGTCCGACTCATTAGATTTATCTTTATTATTTGCTCTACTTAGGTATTGAGCACTTTTTACTTATTAGCTTTAGTCTCCTGGCGGTTTTGTATGAATATATATATCTTATATATATATATGCATATAAATTGTTTTTGCTTTTGGCCAAAATATTGTACCAATAGATTATTTTTGGTTGGTATGATTATCTTGGTCTTTTCTTTTTTCAAAAAATTTTTTTCTCCCCAATTGATGTTTGGTAGTATATTTTGACAATCAAACTATTTGCTGTTTTTTTTTCTCACTGAGAGGATGTACCAATAAGTTTGGTATATTAAATTATATATATATATATATATATATATATATATATATATATATACTAGATAAAACGTGACCAGTTATGTCACCCATTGAGCTCTGGGTAGATAATTGTGATTAGGGAAAAGTGTTGTGGCCTGGTTAGACACAAGAGAGGAAATGAGTTAAATAAATATATTAACAAAGAACAGTAGTACAAACTTATACAAATGAGAAGGTTACTCGCAAGCCAGTCTTATCAGCTATCCGCTGAAATATTGACTCTCTGCTTAAGAGCAGAACCTGCTGTTGTTTATAGTTGGAAGAGTTCATGCGTGTGTGGTAAATTACCATAACAAAAAGCGAGTTTGCAAAGCGAATTAAAATATTTTTTAAATACTATCATATATAATGAGGTAATCAACATATATATAGAGAGGGGGAAAGTGAGAGGCAGAATGTGTCGTAAAAGACAGGTCAGTTTTTGATTTAATTACAAATCATGACTAATTAGAACCAATTAAAATGGAATTTCTTTTCAAACATAACTCAATTTTAAAACCAAGGAATATTTTAGTATGAATTTTATGCCATTAAACTAAACAGGAAAAAAGCCTTCAGTAAGCTATCATTGATTCACTCAGCTTTAGTATAATAATAATAATAATATATATATATATATATATATATATATATATATATATTATATATATATTTGGGAATAAAAAGGCCTTAAATACCATGGGTATCGTGGTTATGGGCCATTTCCACTCACGAGTATGCTCACGAGCTTCTTCAGACCACTGATATATTTTATATAAAAAAAAGGATTTATATATATATATATATATATATATATATATATATATATATGGATGTATATTTTGGCAGCATTTTTTCTTTTATACATGTTTTATACAGCAGACATTTCATGTCTGACAAGTTTTTGTCTGGTCAGTTTTTTGGACCATATTACCTTTAGGCACCCCTTTTTGATCTCGATTAAGAAAGGACATGTTTTTCATTTACACCATCAATATCCTGTTGTTTGTTAGGGGTTAGGTTGTCCTTTCTTAATCGAGATCAAAAAGGGGTGCCTAAAGGTAATATGGTCCAGTTTTTTTAATGTCAGACATTAAAAAGCTGGCCAGACAACTTGAAAAAATCATTAAAAACGATCAACAAAACATGTATAAAAATTTATATATATATATATATATATATATATATATATATATATATATATTGATTTTCTCGTTAAGGAGTTATATTAGTTTCTTCTGTTGAGAGGTAGACTTTCTTGTTGTTAGTTTTTCTCTCAATTTATGTAATAGGTTCTCCATGGGTGGAGATATTATGTCCCTGGCTTCTTTTGCTGCCTTATCGGGTAGTGTCAGTACTGCTAAGTTAATTGTATTTTTTTTTTTTTTTTTTTACTTTCATGCAGTAACTTATATCTTAACTTATATCTTAACTTATATCTCAACTTATATCTTAACTTATATCTTAACTTGCCTGAATTTGAGTGCAAATCCAGTGTTGGGTCTATTTTACAGTAAATAAGGTTTATTTCCACCCACATACATAATAGCAGCAGTTCTCGGCCTCACTAGTTAATTCTGAGGCGAAGATAATTTTTTTTATATATACATAGAGGAAATTATGTATATATAATTAAATTATCATATATATAATTAAATTATCAAATTGGAAAGACATGGCTTTAGAGGTGACCATGTCCTCTTGTAACATAATAGGGAGATAGAAAGAGAAGAGAGAGAGAGAGAGAGAGAGAGTGGGGGAGGCCAGGAATGTAATAGATTCATGTAAATTAGCATGGAAAGTTTTTAGGAGGAGGAATATAAGAATTCCGTGTAGATTAGCATGGAAAGTTTTTAGGAGTAATATAAATTTCTTGTTCTTATGTGTTGTCTACCTGTGCTATTCCAGTAAAATGACAAAGTCCAAACTGATGGTGACACCTGTGAAGTGAATTAATAAGTTGTTTGTGTCGAAAGACAATAGCTGTTAGAATGTTTATAAGATCAGGTAAAATGTAATTCCCATGTTCATATGACAGGTGGTCAATAAAGGAACACTGGGTCCGAGTCACTCAAAGGGAGAGGGGCGTCATCAGTGGGATGGTTGCATTGGATCGTTTGTCAATTGTAATGACAGTTGACAAATAACAGAAAAGTAAAAAAAGATGGGCTTAAAGCAACATGCACTGTAGGTGGTTTGAAGAAGAAGAAGAAGAAGAAGAAGAAGAAGAAGAAGAAGAAATGAGAATAAGAAAAGAAGAAGAAGAAAGAAAGTGTAGTGATGAGCAGAAGAATAATAGAAGTAAGAAAGGAAAGAAAGGTATGCAACATAATCTGAGTCCTTCTGCTCAATCATAATGAACTAACCATCAGTTTTTTGTACTTTGCTTGACTGTGGTATCACAGTGGTGGGAGATCCTCTGTGAGTGGCTTAAAGTAGGCAAACAGTTAATACTGAATCAAGTCATTTTGATTAACAAAGAACTCAGGTCACTTACCATACCTGCTGTTGCTTAAGTGGTCACCCAATTAAGTACTGAACAGGCTCATTGCTGCTAAAGCCCTTCTTGAGTAAGAAGGGAAATATAGAAGATAGAAAGAGATAAAATAAAGATAGGAATGAGAAAAGAAAGAAAGAAAGAAAAAGAGTGAAAAAATAAGGAAGGAATAATAATGATGATATGAGAAAGAGAAGGAGAAAAGAAGAAGAAAGAAAATGGGCAAAAAGAAGAGAAGGAATAAGAATATGATTATATGAGAAAGAGAAGGAGAAAAGAAGAAGAAAGAAAATGGGCAAAAAGAAGAGAAGGAATAAGAATATGATATGAGAAAAGAGAAGGAGAAAAGAAGAAGAAAGAAAATGAGCAAAAAGAAGAGAAGGAATAAGAATATGATGAAAAAAAATAAGGGAATGAGAAAGGGAAGGAGAAAGAAATAAAGAAGAAAAGAAGAAAAATGGTTTGGTTTGGTTTGTTTGTTCTATAGCATATCAACCTCGGTGGGTCATTTAATGCCGACAAAGTTTTGAAATAAATTCATTCTTAATAGATACTCATTTTTTTTATAAATAAATTTTAGTATTTAACCCATAGATGGAACCCTAACAGGTACTACCACTCCGGGTCAGTGGATCAGGGAGCATGAAGGGGTGCTTCACATTCTCCAGACCTCCAGAACTAGAACCTCACCATCTGATAGTCTAATGTCTGACCCTCAGCCACCACCTTCTAGCACCCATATGATAAAAAGGGTTGGGTTCACCGTAAGGACAATAGGTTTAGGGAAACCATATAGGTGCTAGGGCTTGACATGGTCAGCCGATTGATCGGAGGGGGTCTCTCCGACTGCCTGTCTAGCCTAAGTAAGAGTCTAAGAGGAGTGTTGCATGTCATGGACTGCTCATCCCCCAGGATTCCATTCTTATGCATCACAGGTCACAACCCACAGCCAACAGGTGGCCCCATTGGGGGAGTCTTACCCCTCTGCAGAGGTGCAATTGGTGTATTCTAAAGCTGCAGGTGACAGGACTGAGAAGAAGAATGAAAATGAACGAAAAGAGAGAGAATAAGAATATGACAATAAGAGAAAAGAAAAAGAAAGAGAATAAGCAAAAAATGAACGAAAAGAGAGAGAATAAGAATATGACAATAAGAGAAAAGAAAAAGAAAGAGAAGAAGCAAAATAAAAAAAAGATTGAGGGAATAAGAATATGAGAATATGAGAAAGAGAAAAGAAAAGAAAAAAAAAGAAAATGATAAAAAAGAAGAGGGAAAATAAAAATAAGATGAGAAAAAAAATGAGGGAATAAAAAAGAAAATGAACAAAACAAAAGATATGTTATACAGGGTGATTAAAAAAAAACAGACTTTTTTGAAAGTCAGGCCTCTCTTTTTTTTTTTTTTTGGGGGGGGGTCACCCTGTATATATATATATATATATATATATATATATATTTATGAATAAAAAGGCCTTAAATACCATGGGTATCGTGGTTATGGACCATTTCCACTCATGAGTATCTAGCGCCCACAAGCTTCTTCAGACCACAGATATCTTTTATTTAGACAGGCACATGGCCAAACTCATCTTATATTTTGCTCTGTTTACAATAATGAAACATTGAGCTCTCAACGGAACCTGAACTCTACAACAAACTACTGGTAGAGAATAGGACCAGCTTAGAATCACCTTGTACCAAGAAACTTGGTACCACACCAAAGTATATATATATATATATATATATATATATATATATATATATATATATGCAATGCTCTTCTAAGGAATGGAGCACTTTGTGACGGCCTTTACACGCAAAGCGATGTGTGTATTAAAACAGTTAAAATCCCCTTCCCATTCTGTAAGTGAAGACAGCCTAATGGTTACGGTGCCAGACTGACACCCAACCGATCGGATTTCAATTTCGGCTGTAGGTAGCTTACAAAATGTCTAGCCACACTGAGGAGACTTGATAAGTCGAAACACGTGTCTGTGGATGACCCTATATATATATATATATATATATATATATATATATATATATATTGACCATGTATATATATATATATATATATATATAACTCTGTGCATATATATATATATACTGGGTGACCCTAAAAAAGAAAAATGACAGGCCTGACTTTTTTTTTTAAGTCTTTTTTTAATCACCCTATATAAGATCTGTTTATTAATTAACAAAACTGACTATAAATTTAAAAAAAATTTCTATCCTCAACTTAATTACAAATCAATAATGGAGGCACATGGTGTAATAGTTACTAATATAGGAAATGGACATGGCAAAATGACTTCTATTGGAGGCACATTGTGTAATGGTTACAGTCATAGAAAATGGACTCATCGATCTGAGTTCAAATGCTGGACGTGGCTGTTTGCATTTCACATAGTGCTAATACCCTTGGGAAAGGTATAAATCCAACTATTATCTCTCAGGTGATGCGTAAATAGTAAGTCAGACTGGGCTCTTTAACCTTGGCATGGCAACCAGTCTAGGAGAAGGAAAACTCTAAATTCAAACCTGTTAAACTCTGCTTAAGAAATTGACCTTGTGTCACATGCTGCTTGTGTCGAGGCGTTGGTAGATATATAATTACAAATCAATTTTATCCACTTCAAAATAGTTCCTTTGGAAAGCCACACATGAAAAAAAAAAAAAGATTGTTGGAATATCTTATGGTATAATATGTACTCAAAATTCCTACTTATATTTATGAACTTTCCCAACATTAGCAGCATGCGTTTCAGGTAAAAATTAGCTAATCAGAAATTATATAGAATGCATTTAAGGTCGTTGGTATTTGTCTTGAAATCAATTGCAAAATGGACATTCTGAAACCAAGACCTACAGAGGAGGATTTCCAGGAATACAACAGACTTTCTGCTACAAAGAGTATCTACTGAAACTACACACTTTTCTACCTAGGATTTCAAGGAATACTACAGACTTTCTGCTACAAGGAGTATCAACTGAAACTACACTCTTTTCTACCTAGGATTTCAAGGAATACTACAGACTTTCTGCTACAAGGAGTATCAACTGAAACTACACTCTTTTCTACCTAGGATTTCAAGGAATACTACAGACTTTCTGCTACAAGGAGTATATACTGAAACTACACACTTTTCTACCTAGGATTTCAAGGAATACTACAGACTTTCTGCTACAAGGAGTATCAACTGAAACTACACTCTTTTCTACCTAGGATTTCAAGGAATACAAGACTTTCTGCTACAAGGAGTATCAACTGAAACTACACTCTTTCTACCTAGGATTTCAAGGAATACTACAGACTTTCTGCTACAAGGTGTATCAACTGAAACTACACTCTTTTCTACCTAAGATTTCAAGGAATACAAGACTTTCTGCTACAAGGAGTATCAACTGAAACTACACTCTTTTCTACCTAGGATTTCAAGGAATACTACAGACTTTCTGCTACAAGGTGTATCAACTGAAACTACACTCTTTTCTACCTAAGATTTCAAGGAATACTACAGACTTTCTGCTACAAGGAGTATCAACTGAAACTACACTCTTTTCTACCTAGGATTTCAAGGAATACTACAGACTTTCTGCTACAAGGAGTATCAACTGAAAGTACACTCTTTTCTACCTAAGATTTCAAGGAATACAAGACTTTCTGCTACAAGGAGTATCAACTGAAACTACACTCTTTTCTACCTAGAATTTCAAGGAATACTACAGACTTTCTGCTACAAGGAGTATCAACTGAAACTACACTCTTTTCTACCTAAGATTTCAAGGAATACAAGACTTTCTGCTACAAGGAGTATCAACTGAAACTACACTCTTTTCTACCTAGGATTTCAAGGAATACTACAGACCTTCTGCTACAAGGAGTATCAACTGAAACTACACTCTTTTCTACCTATGATTTCAAAGAATACAACAGACTTTCTGCTACAAGGAGTATCAACTGAAACTACACTCTTTTCTACCTAGGATTTCAAGGAATACTACAGACTTTCTGCTACAAGGAGTATATACTGAAACTACACTCTTTTCTACCTAGGATTTCAAAGAATACTACAGACTTTCTGCTACAAGGAGTATCAACTGAAACTACACTCTTTTCTACCTAGGATTTCAAGGAATACTACAGACTTTCTGCTACAAGGAGTATCTACTGAAACTACACACTTTTCTACCTAGGATTTCAAGGAATACAAGACTTTCTGCTACAAGGAGTATCAACTGAAACTACACTCTTTTCTACCTATGATTTCAAAGAATACTACAGACTTTCTGCTACAAGGAGTATCAACTGAAACTACACTCTTTTCTACCTAGGATTTCAAGGAATACTACAGACTTTCTGCTACAAGGAGTATCAACTGAAACTACACTCTTTTCTACCTAGGATTTCAAGGAATACAAGACTTTCTGCTACAAGGAGTATCAACTGAAACTACACTCTTTTCTACCTAGGATTTCAAGGAATACAAGACTTTCTGCTACAAGGAGTATCAACTGAAACTACACTCTTTTCTACCTAGGATTTCAAGGAATACAATACTTTCTGCAACAAGGAGTATCAACTGAAACTTAATGTTGAGGTGCCACGCAGGAAGCAAGCCTCCCGTGCGGTGGTTTTTAAAAATTGCTTAGATTTCATCAGCATTCCCCTTGAGGGTGAGGGGGCAGGTGTTTTATTATAGATTTAAAAAAAAAATGGTACAAATGCAGAATAGCATGCAAGAGATAATATCATTAGAACCGCATTTATGTATAATATCGGAAATTCAACAGAGAATTATCTTCCCCTGCTGCTAGGGGGCAAATCGCCAACAGGAGGTTGGTGCGAGAATCAAACCAAACCTCACTTATCAGGGAGCAGTCAACGAGGGAAGTCACAAAAATAAGCGATCCCTAGACTTTACTTATCACAGAACAGTTACCAGGGAAGGACGTGAAAATAAGCGTCTCATCAGAACTCTACCACCAGCACTTTCTAGGCATTGTATCAGCAAACGTTCTAAGGCTGATACAATAGCATACTAATAGAAGGCTGAAGAACGAGAAACGACCTGACGAAGAGTCTTAACAACATCCAACCAGCGACGGGAATACCCCTGTTATCACCACTTCTCCAACGAACAGTATTTAACCTCACAGATAAGTCTGGTAGCAAATACCATTAAAATTTACAACAAAATTTCTGTACCTTTTGATAATACAAGTGTCTGCATTTTATATTGTATTTGTTTCTTTCTTTCGTCCGAAGTAGCCAACTACGGAGAATAAGGGCTCCAACGAATCCCTGTAATTACTCTTAATAAATAGCATTAGATTATGGAAACTCCCGAACCCTAATCCTAACCCTTATCCTAACTCTAACTCTAAAACCAATCCTAACCCACACACTAACACTAACACTAACCCTAGCGTCTTAAAGATTTTGTTTGTTTTGTTTTGTTTGTTTTGTTTTGTTTTACGGCATATCAACCTTGGTGGGTCATTTAATGCTGACAAAGTTGTGAAATAAATTCATTCTTAATGCATAATACAATTTTGTTTATAAACTCATGTTTTTCTATTTAACCCATAGATGGGACCCTAACAGGTACTACCACTCCGGGTCAGAGTGGACCAGGGAGCAATGGTGATGAAGGGGTGCTCCACATTCCCCAAACCTCCAAAACTGGAACCTCACCATCAGATAGAGTTTAACGTCATTCCCAGGACATGTAGACCCTCAGTCACCGCCTTCTAGCACCCATATGATAAAAAAGGGTTGGGACTTGCCATAAGGGCAATAGGGTTGGAAAAATCATATAGGTGCTAGGGCTTGATGTGACCAGCCGATTGATCAGAGGGGGTCTCTCTGACCGCCCATCTAGCCCAAGATAGGGCCAAAGTGGAGTATTGCAAGTCATGAACTGCTCAGCCACCTGGGTTCTATCCTTAAGCATCACGGGTCACCACCCACAGCCAACAGGTGGCCCCATTGGGGGAGTCTTACCCTTCTACAGAGGTGCAGTCGGTGCATTCTAATGCCTCAGCCGAAAGGTTTCGTGTATTTCTGTGAAATGCAATGCTTTTTATACGTAATCTAATGATAATATTTCTTGCGCGCTATTCTGCATTATTACCAAAAAAATAATGATACAATAATGACATCTTTAAAGTATCCAACAGTGAAAATACTTTCAAATGTTATTTGAAGTAATAACAAAAGTTAAAAAAAAAGAAGTAAATACGCAAGTTGTCCCACTTAAGACTTTAAAAAAATAGAAAGAAAATAAAATTAACCAAATAAAATAAAGTCTGCACCACATTTAAGGCCAGAGTATGTCACAAGTTTTTTTTTTCAGTCCGACGAAAGTGGGTGTACGGTACGTACAAACAATTCATTCGTCTCTTGTAGAGAGGAGGACAAATATTGTCTATTAATATTTGATATTCTTTATCAAAAATGCACAGTAACTGGCGAGATAAACAGGTAAGTATTTATTTTCAATCTTTTAATTTATTTAGACATTTTAAACTTACTGTATTTGATAATGAAAAGAGAAATGACCTTGTTTTGTTTTTATTTTTATAGTGTGTTTGTTTTTTACCGTTTGATCCTGAACTTTATGTTGTGATGAATTACTTAGGTTTCTTTTTTTTTTTTGCTTAAGATTTTTAGTGTAAATTACGCTTACGTGAATTGATTTTTTTAAAAATTGCAAAGTAAATAAGTAACTAATTAATAAACAAAATATTCTCTGCTTTTTTTTTCGGAATATGGGGAGCCTCAATAAGGTTAATTTATAAATGGGGTATGAAAATGTTCCCAGTGTCGGCATTATTTACAGTAGATAAAAGAGCAAAATCCAGTGAAAAAATTGCTTTAAATAATAGAATAAATAAAATGAAAAAAAAAAAAAAAATCAGCAAAAGTTTTAAAAAAACGAAGAGGTCTAGTTTTCAAATACAAAGACACTGAAAACTTTCTTTTTTTTTTTTTCACATGATTAAAATTTAAACTAATTCTTTAAATGAGTAGGGCCATCGTCTATTTATTATTTACCATTCCGAAAAATCGTCCGAATTTTTAAAATAGTTGACTGGGCAAAACAGATGGTTAACTTTTTATTTATTTTTCCCCCACTTTTTTGTACTTAACTATTAATAAATTTTTTGGTAAATAAATGTTAGGTACCACCAATTTTCCCTGTGAAATTTACCCCCCCCCCCTATGTTTAACACAATGAAACTTGCATAAAGGTTAATAGTATCTTGAAAAAAATTTTTTGTCCACTTGAAAGAAGAAACATTAAAAAAAACACCTGATGATTTTTTAAAAAATTTTCAGCTTACGGAAATAATGAAAATTATCAACAAAAACAATGTTTATATTTTTGCGCCATTAAATCCAGTGAAATTTAACGTAGCCAAAAACAAGTTATGACAAGAGGCTTTTTAAAAAATTCTATGAAAAATCAATTAATGGTCACGAAAATTTCCATAATTACTTACCGTTTATTGAAAATATGTCTGAAATAGTTTTTTCTTAAAATATATTAGTGAAAATATTTTTTACGAGGTCTAATCCCCCCCCCCCATTTTATTTTATAAAATATGAAAAAATGAACCGGCAAAAAACGATTTTTACATTTTTTTCTATAAAGATAAGAGTCTGAATAAGTATGTCAGGAGATTTTTATAAGTTTCTAGGAGAAAGTTTTTTGGTAAAAGAACCATGAATACAGAATTCTGCTAAAAAATAACAAAGAAACTGACTCTGTTGTAAAAAAAACGGACTGTTTTATTTATTTTTCAAGATAACGGTGAGTAATTTTTCCCCAATCGGATAATTTGATCTTTGAATTAACTGTTTTTCTTAGTAACAACTCTTTATGTTGGCTATTTAATTTTTGCGAGATTTTTTTTTTTAAGTTCAAGAATATTTACGTTTCTTCCTTCAATATGGCCTAAACTGATCACGTAACGTATTTTGGTCGTACCTAATAAATGTGGATGTTGGACTTGGATTGAAAAGAGAGAAGGGTTTTCCGTTTTACATTTATCTATTTATTTATTGACTGAAAATTTCTGTAAATAGAATTTAAGTAATAGAGAGAGAAATTAAAACACCTATTTAAAAAATCCTTAAAGTTTTGGATTTGGATTTTTGATTAGAAAATTTGATAACTGATAGGTACCACCAAAATACGTTACGTGATCAGTTTAAGCCATATTGAAGGAAGAAACGTAAATATTTTAAAACTTAAAAAAAAAATCTCGCAAAAAAGAAATAACAAACATAAAGAGTTGTTACAAAGATAAACAGTTAATTTAAAGATCAAATTACCTGTCTGGAGAAAAATTACTGACCGTTATCTTGAAAAATAAGTAAAACAGTTCGTTTTTTTTACAACAGAGGCAATATCTTTATTGATATTTTTTTTAGCATAATTCTGTACTCATAGTTCTTTTACTAAAAAGCTCTCGCATCGACACTTATAAAAAATCTTTTGATATAATTATTCAGACTCTCATCTTTATAGAAAAAAAATAAAAATCATTTTTTATCCGTTTATTTTTTCTGATTTCATAAAATGAAATGAGTGGGGGTAGACCTCGTAAAAAATATATTTCCCCTAATATATTTTAGGAAAAACCTATTTTAAACATAATTTCATCAACAGGTAAATAATTACCGAAATTTTTGTGAAAATTTGATTCTTAATTGATTTTTTATAGAATCTTTTTTAAAAGCCGGTAGTCATAACTTGGTTTTAGCTACATTAAATTTCAATTGATTTAATGGTTTGAAAATGTAAACATTATTTTCGTTCATAATTTTCATTATTTCTGTAAGTTGAAATTTTTTTTTAAAATCCTCAGGAGTTGTTTAATGTTTTTTCTTTTGAATGGACAAAAATTTTTGAAGATAATATTAACCTATTTATTTATTCTTCTTAGAAAAAATATTCATCAACATTTCTTCTCATTTGGAATACTGTTGCTCCTTCCACAGTTTTTGAATTTCAATTAATTTTGGGCAAGGCAATCCTTAAAGAAGGCCTGGCAATCATTTGACTGAGGTCGGACATTTGGAGACCTAAATTACTACTGAATAACAATTACAAAGACATTTTTTAGTAAGGAATTTGTTATTAGTGTACAGTAATTACTTAATTAGCAATTATGAATAATCGGGAAGCAGCTTACAATTATTGACTTAGTTTCATAAAATCAAATGTACAAAGAAAAAACAAAAATAACCTGTACTATAGGCTTGTGGGGAGTAAAATAAAATAAAGAATACAAAAATAACAACCTCCCAGGAGCCCTCTAACAGGAAGTGCAATTTGGGCATGTGCAGAAAAAACAAAAATAACCTGTACTATAGGCTTGTGAGCTTGACTGATGAATTATTTATTTATTTTCCCATTAAACTAACCCTAACCCTAAACCCTAACCCAGTCTTCTTTTTTCCTAGTAGATCAATAAATAATTTATCAGTCAAGAGTGGTTCCCCTTTGTTATGTTGGAGTTATAGGAAATAACCAAATCTTCTCTCCAAGAAAAAGCTATGAACCTAGAAATAAAGTCTGAAGTCTAAAAGTATCTTTTGTCTTCAAATCCAACCAACCAACAGCATTCAAGAACATTATTAACAAAAAAGACTTTTAATTATTAATTTTTCTCTTATACAACTATGTATAAATAGGTACCACCAATTTTCCCTGTGAAATTTACCCCCTCCCCTATGTTTAACACAATGAAACTTGCATAAAGGTTAATAGTATCTTGAAAATCTTTTGGCCATTTGAAAGAAGAAACATTAAAAAAACTCCTGATGATTTTTTAAAAAAATTTTCAGCTCACAGAAATAATGAAAATTATGAACGAAAAACAATGTTTATATTTTTGTACGGTTAAATCAATTGAAATTTAACATAACCAAAAACAAGTTATGACTATAGGCTTTTAAAAAAAAAATCTATGAAAAATCAATTAATGGTCTGATTTTCATGAAAATTTCCATAATTATTTACTTTTTGATGTAAATATGTCTGAAATAGCTTTTCCTAAAATATGTTGGGGAAATATTTTTTACAAGGTCTATTTTATTTTATGAAATATGAACAGATAAAAAACGTTTTTTATTTTTCTTCTATAAATATAAGAGTCTGAATAATTATATCAGAAGATTTTTATAAGTTTCGATGCAAGAGCTTTTTGGTAAAAGAACCAACAAAATTATGCTAAAAAAAATATCAATAAAGAAACTGACCCTGTTGTAAAAAAACGGTTTGTTTTACTTATTTTTCAAGATAACGGTGAGTAATTTTTTCCCAATCGGATAATTTGAGCTTTGAATTAACTGTTTTTCTTTGTAACAACTCTTTATGTTCGTTATTTCTTTTTTGTGAGATTTTTTTTTTAAAGTTGAAAAAATATTTACGTTTCTTCCTTCAATATGGCCTAAACTGATAACGTGACCTATTTTGGTGGTACCTAATGTATAAGTATTATTGTACTTTCTGTTATTTTCTAATCTATTAAGTTTGCTCATTAAATAAATATTGTTCTTGTTTATTCATTTATATCCATACAAACTTAAACAACAAAGTGTCCTGGTTATTTCAGTTACAACAAAAATTGTTAACAAGCTGTGATTTCCAAACTGACTACTACAAAGACAACCTTCACAAGTGGAAGCCATAGCTACCCCATCCCCACCCCGGTAGACATTCAAACAGCTGTACTCCACATCAAAATTAACCTTCTGTCACATCATGCTTGTGGGGAAGGGGTTGGGTAAATACGTATTTGTAGTTAAAATGAACGTAGTTAACAATTTTTCAATGTCAATGAATGAAAAAATAAATGTCACGTTCTCATGGGTAACCCCGGGTACCCCCCCCCCAAATAAATAAAAAAACTCGCACAAAAAGAAGTTTACATGATTAACATTTATGGACTTTCTTTTTTTTTTTTAAAATGGATGAATGAACAAATATGTCCCTTTCTCATGGATTAACCCCCCCCCACATCACAAAAGTCGATAAAGAAGTTTACAGTATTGACGTCATTGAAATCTTTTTTTTCTGCTCTTTCTTCTACTTCTCATTTTTTCTTTTCTTTTCTTTTTTCTCTTTCTTTTTTTTTTTCTTTTTCTTTTTTCTCTTCTTCTTTTTTTTTTTTCTTTTCTTTTCTTTTTCTTTTCTTTTTTTTTCTTTTTTCTTTTTTCTCTTTCTTTTTCTCTTTTTTCTTTTTCTCTTTCTTTTTTCTCTTTCTTTTTTCTCTTTCTTTTTCTCTTTCTTTTTTCTTTTCTTTTTTCTCTTTTTCTTCTTTTTCTTTTTTCTTTTTCTTTTTTTTCTTTTTCTTTTCTTTTCTCTTTTTTTCTCTTTCTTTCTTTCTTTTTTTCTCTTTCTTTCTCTTTTTCTTTTTTCTCTTTCTTCTCTCTTTTTCTCTTTCTTTTTCTTTCTTTTTTTTTTTCTTTCTTCTTTCTTTTTCTTTTTTTTTCTTTCAAATCATCCAGGTAAACTAAGTATACCTTTCAGTTTTTTTGAAATTTTGTTCATTCAAACCCAATATGTGCGTCCCAGGATGCACTAAATCAAAAAGCTATCAGCATCGCTGTATAAACCACATATATGTAACAGTGAATCAGTTGTAAAATAGCTTGGCAAAATTGGTTGGTTGGGATTTTTGGATTGGATTGAAATATAAAATCAGTGCCATCAACACAATAAAAAAAAAACTTAATATTATCTGCGTTATTCGGACTATTGTCCTCATCTTTATTGTTATTTGTACAAAGTTTCGGCTGATATACCCTCCGGCCTTCTTCAGGTATTTCTTTTCGGATTCGGGAACCTTCTTTTCGGACTCGGGAACCTTCTTTTCGGACTCGGGAACTTATTTGTACAAAGTTTCGGCTGATATACCCTCCGGCCTTCTTCAGGTATTTCTTTTCCGATTCGGGAACCTTCTTTTCGTACTCGGGAACCTTCTTTTCGTACTCGGGAGCCATCTTTAAATAGAGAATAATATAAATATGTAAATAGCTGATTTCGTTGTTGGGGTGGCTTAAAGTCGGTATCAGCCAGATAGCGAGGGAGTCTATCCCCTTTTCACTTGCACTAGACCAAGGAGATTATTTTGAGCATCAGAGGTGGTGCGCTAAACCTACCATCAGCTCCTCACTTTACCGCACAGATCTCTGTGCTACTCATACGCTGAGTTGGCGAGGGCCGGTATCGAATCTAGAACCTTGAGGCTTCTACTGACTGAGCTAAACTGGCCCTCAGTCGATAGAGTACCTGTCAAGAAACCAACCTGTCAATATCAGGAAACAAATTTTCTTTATTTGTCTGGATTTTTGAGATGAGGCTTGATGTGAATGATTTTGATTTTTCGGACTGTTGTCCTCATCTTTATTGTGGTATGTATAAATACAACGTTTCGGCCACTGTATCTTCCAGCCTTCCTCAGGTGTTCCCTGTCATTGCTATGCTGGGATACACAAGGAACACCTGGAGAAGGCGTCCGAAATGTATTTATACATACCACATTAAAGATGAGGACAACAGTCCGAAAAACCAAAATTATACAAATTTTCTTTATTTTATTAATTTTTAATTGCTAAAGTTCAAATTTTAGAGATTGTCTTTCTTAAACACCCGGAAAAATTTATGGGTCCCAACTAAAGTTTCTTAATAAATTGTAGGGTTTTTATTTATGATCTTTGGAAACAATTAAAGCCGTCTAACTCCTACCTTGAAACCTATCCTGTGTAATTCGTTTTTAAGAAACTATTGAAATGTATTTACAGTTAGCTGGAAATAGTGAGGGAAGAAAAATAAAACACTGGGATGCATGTATATGATTTTACTGCATCCTTTTAATTTTTGTGCATCAGGGACGCAGGATGTGTACCTATCAGCACCTCTGTATATATATTTACCAACACCCCACACGAGTAGGATGTGACACAAGATCAATTTTTTAAGTTTAACAGGTTTGAATTCAGAGTTTCCCTTCTAGACTGGTTACCTATCCAAGGTTAAAGAGCCCAATCTGCCCTACTATTTACCCATAGTTGGAGGGAGATTAGTTGGATGCATATTTCCCAAGGGTATTAGCGCTATGTGAAGTGCAAACAGCCTTGTCTAAGATTTGAACTCTGGTCGGCAAGTCCATTTCCTATGACGCTAACCATTATGCCATGTATGTGGTATGCAAATCTAACAATTTGTATTTTTCAATTTTTTTTTTTTCCAGGCTTGGGGGGCATTAAAATTGCCGATGTCTTCACCATCAGATGAAGCGTGTAAAATGTTTGATGCATCAGTAACTCAGGTGAGAATTTTTTTTATAGGATTCCCAACATCTTGTATGAGGTGGGGCTTGGGGGTGTGAGGTCTGAAAAGAAATTAATGCTCTCTGAGTCGGGAAATGTTATTTTATTACTTGTTGATTGGGTAGAGGCACGACTTCTTCACAATTTGAATAAACTGGGAAATTTTGGTAATTTTGAACTTTAAGTGACTAAATTATTACCATAAAATTGTTTTGCGCATTATTTGAAATGAAGTTAACTGTTACTAAAAACACATTTTATGATATTTTGGAGTAAAAAAAATGCATTAAAATGGATTTGAAAACCGGTGTGTTTTCTCCGTGAAAATTACATTGAATCAAAGATGGCTGCCATTGTTTATAAATTCTTCTTCTCCAAATTCATGGAAAAAGAACAAAGGAATTCACTCTCATTGCTTCATCAGTTGATTCATTTTATATAGGTACTGCCAAAGTTGCCGTAAAATCCGTATTTACAAAACAAATTACCCCCCCCCCCGATTGAAAATAAGAATTACCAAAATCAGGGAATTATCTGATTTTAATGAAATTTTCAGTGTTGATTTATCAATGAATGAATTTTATAATGCATCAGTTATTTTATTTCAAATCTTTCTGATTTGTTTTCAGGTCACTTAACTTTGTGAATAGAATGGCGTGAATAGAAGAAAAAAAATACATTTTTAAGGGAGCTATCCTGGTAGAAAATAATTACCGAAATCAAAAAAATCGAAAATAAATTAACTGATGAAGCAATAAGAATGAAGTCCCTTGTTCTTTTTCCATGAATTTGGAGAAGAATGCATGTAAATAATGGCAGCCATCTTTGATTCAACGTAATTTTAATACGCTGGTTTTCAAATCCATTTTAATGCAATTTTTTTACTCCAAAATATCATAAAATGTTTTTAGTAACAGTTAACTTCATTTCAAATAATACACAAGTACAATTTTATGGTAAGAATTTAGTCACTTAAAGTTCAAGATTACCAAACTTTTTTCATTTTGTGTATTTTTGGCTGCTTGGTTGTTTTTATGGCATATCAACCCTTTTTGGGTCATTTAATGCCGAATCAATTTTGATATCAGGTTGCTTACAGTACCTGCTGTTGCTTAAATTGTCACCCATTTAAGTATTGAACAGGTTGATCACTACTTCAGTGATTTCAATGTGACTTGGCCATAATCTGTGTATTTCTGTTAATTTAAATGAAGTTTAATTATTTTTTTTTTGTATAATTTTAAGCTCAGTTTATACTGCCTCAAGTTTTATGATTGCCCTGTTCACTGGGGCTGTAGAAATCGCTGACTACACCTCTGCAGAGGGGTAAGCCCCCCTCTCCCAATGGGGCCATCTGTTGGCCGTAGGTGGTGACCCATGATCCTTAAGAATGGAATCCTAGTGACTGAACAGTTCCTGACATACAACACTCCACTTTGGTCCTTACTTAGGCTAGACAGGTGGTTAGAGAGTGTCTCTTTGATTAATGACCAGGTTCTATCATGTTAATCTACATCACTGATTTGGTGATATTGTAGCGTAGTTTCGTATTTGCCTGGGAGAGTTGTCTGCCCGGTTTAGTTTGCTGGTGCCCGCTAGGGGGCCGTTTTATATTTAAGCGGCTGGTTCAAAATGCTTCTGCCTCTTTTCATGTTCCAGTAACCACGAACACATGGGGTAGATTTTGGTCTATCCCTTCTCGTTGGGGCTTCGCCCCCCCCTTACATTACTGTAAGTGAATTATACAGCATGGACTATTCTTAGTCTCATGTCTGTACTTTTTGTATATCTTGTACCATTCATGAATGTGTATTTATCTTTCTACATCTAACTTTGTTTTACCTATTATGTATCTCGTCTTATCCATGTGCTGTGCCATATTAAATGTTTTTGTCTATCAACCCTTGTCGGAATCTTGTATTCAAGTAAATATAACTTTGAACCATTTCTTACAACTGGTGACCCCGACGTGATGAACACATTTTTTGAAGGCTTTGAATCTTTTCTTACAATATCATCATCATAATGTCACCCTTGTAGCATGGATATCCATAGCAATCTCTCGCCAACCATCCTATCATTCATCACTCTCAGGAGGTCCTCTGCCCAGTATCCAGTATTAGTGCAGAACTGGTCAATGTAGGTGCTGGATGGCTCACATTGACATGCCCATGTGCAGGTTTCCACAGGAGAATGTCACTTATGAGTTCGTCCTTTCTTGGTGAAATATGGGGATTCAATTTACAATCAAAGTTTTCATATATTTGTTTAATCAGTCCCACCCATGATATCATAGAGAGGCATTTCTTTATGAAAATCTGATGGTTTGTGCATTGTAACATTTTAAATTTATTATTTTTGGGATAGTATGTTGGCTGGTACGATGATGATTCTGTTGGTGGGATTGAAGGATCTCTTTCTGCAATGATGTCTGCGGATCAAAAATTTGGTGAGATGTATATTGGATGTATCTTATAGTATATGTAGTAATATCTTATATATACTTATATTGGATGTATCTTATAGTATATGTAGTATGTACTTACTTATATTGGATGTATCTTATAGTATATTGTATGTATATTATGTATCTGTAGTATATCTATACTTATATGTACTTTACTTATATTGGATGTATCTATACTTATATGTGGATGTATTATAGTATATTGTAGTAGGTAGATGTACTATGTATCTTATAGTATATTGTAGTATATCTAGGTATATTGTAGTATTATGTATGTATACTTATATGTACTATATTGGATGTATATGTATTATGTATCTATAGTATATCTATACTTATATGTACTGTATCTTATAGTATATGGGTATGTATCTATATTGTAGTATATCTATACTTATATGTACTATTGGATGTACTTATATATGGATGTATCTTATACATATTGTAGTATATCTGCGTACCGTATACTCATATTGTACACAGATATACTTATCTTCTTTATACTAACTGGATCTTATCTTCTGTATCTGTTGTTTGTATGGCTATTATCTTATCTCTGGATTCTGCTATCTTCTCTGAGCTGGTAAATGTTATTCTTAGCTGGGTCTATCTGTCTGGGTTGGTAGATGGCTTCTTCTGTTTCTGAATCTGAATCGTCTTGGGTCATTGCAGAGTTTTTAATTAACGAACACAAGACTTTGCTTTAATTAGAGCTCTTTATTATTTTATAAGATTAATCCCAGATCAACAAACACGTGTTTGAGAATTTAGTTTTAATGAACAGATCACCATTGTGACCATTCTGTTCAGTGCTCAACTAAAACCCGACTTTCCTAAACTCTTTGTCACATTCATCCTGGCAAACTGGAAGAGGAGGTCAAATGCAGGTCAAAATCTGTCCATCATTTTTCCTGTGTTTTTCCATAACCTTTAGTTTTGAGTTAAGGTACACTTATCATACCCAATTAATAGGTTACCTAAAAAAAAATTCTTGTTTCCCTTTTTAAGATGGAAATTTACATCCATAAGACAAATAACACATACTAGTACAAATTTTCTTACAAAAGTTGATATATATCTTATTATAATTGTTTCGGTGTCTCTCTGTATGTGGCCGAAATTACATCACTGCTTACATCACAATACCCTTAGGAATTGTGTAAGTTTATCAATGAGTATTTAATTCATAGTAAAATTTATTTATGTAATACGATGTTGGTCGGGGTGCCAAATGTAATACTATGATCTGGTCACGGGACCAAATGTAATACTATGCTGTCGCGGCGTCGAATCTAACGCGATGGGTGTTCTTTGACCCACAGGAAAGTTGAAGTGCTTGTTCCGGGCTGTACCTGAAAATGACCAAATTCCCCAAGGTTGTTCCACAATTAACACGAATGCGTTTTTAACAATAAAAGACCTTTATTAATCATACAGTGATTAAAAATCATGTACAACCACAAAGGGGTATCGAGTTGAAGTTGAGTCGGTATTTTGTGGACTGACTGGCGATATATGCTGGGTTCTGATTCAAATTCAGGACTTTGAGTAACAAGATGACAAAGCAAGGGCTGTGAGACGGAGCTATCAATCTGGCCAAGAACCAGCTCTCCAATGTGGTCAAGAACCAGCTCTCCAATCTGGTCAAGAACCAGCTCTTCAATCTGCCTGGGACCCTTTTGGGTCCTCTTTTATGGATTCCAAACCCCTGAATCCAGGGCTCTGATTGGCCAGCCAATCGAAACACCGGAACAATGGCCCTACAGTGTAAACATCAGGAGGTGTACGAAACCCCACCCACGCGGTCGCATTTGATTGGACGGCCAATCAAAATCATGGCCCTGGGTTACACATCTTGGAGGTGGGCAACAAGTCTCTGCCCCAGTTTTCTGATTGGTGAGGCACCTGATAATATTTTTGTTATTGTATAAATGGTCCTGTCAATTGCTATGATAATTCCCAGAAACTGGCCTAAGACCACCCGGGCAAATTATCATCCCCACTAAATCAACACTTTTAAGATTTAATCTTTCAAAATGTCTTTGTTAAATAAATTTTTCTGGTCCTATGCAGTCCCCACAAGAACAACATTAGATATGGATGTCAGCAGTCATAAAAGCCAGACATTCGTTTTTATACCAACCACTTTTAGCCTGGATAAATTGGTTCCTATCTTTTGGAGTCTCCATGTAAATGATAATATGATAAAACAGACTTTTGCTTTACTCAACCTATTTCTGCCATTAGGATTGGTTTTGTTCAAAATTATTTATCATCTTGTTTCGACGCTACAAGAATGATAATATATATTTATATGAAAACATTTGTATAAACAGAAAGTCATTTGTGTTATATCAACCATCAACCGACTTTTAGTCATTAGAATTTCTTTGTGTTAGAGTAATTAATTTTATCTAGTGTTGACTTTACCACACCACTGACTTGTACTCTAATCTAAGTCGCTTGTACGATTCTAGACTCAATTGTTATTTTTAAGTATCTAGTCAGACATCGCCAGTCACTCCTTGACACCGCTCTGGTGTTATATTTATACATTGAACAAATCTTATTTATCAACAATGTTTCTATGAAAATCTGAGTTAGATTTGCCTCAAAACAGCCCATGTTATTAGTGCCCTTAGAATCCTTCAATGTGTCTTATATGTCACTAAGAAATAAAGGTTTACATAATATATAGTGTGGTTAATTTGCTTACTGGTTTTAACAAAATCAGATTTAATAAATAATTACTTGGTGTTATTGACCTCTAATATTATTGTTTTATTCTCCAACATATTAAAATCAATCATATGAATGATTTTATATAGAAACCAATTAAAATATAATTGAAATAAGTGTAATCTTTTTATATGCATTCTTATAAATCTTGTTAGTCTTTCTTTAATATAATTTAATATATTTCATTACATTTAAACTTAAATGCATATGCTTGGAGGGTACATATTCTTGCTAGTATATCTAAAGTATAGAAAATGGCCATTATTTCCTTTAAACTTTGCTTTTGTGCCCTGGATAACACTATGTAAGACAAATTTTGTTCCTGGATAGGATGTGTTATTTCTTAATTGCTTATGTTACAAAAGTATAGAAAATGGCTTTTCTGCCCTGGATAACAAATTATGATGATGGATAGTACGTGTTATTTCTTAATTGCTTATGTTGTAAAAGTATTAAAAAAATGATCATTATTTGTTTTTGTGGCCTGGATAACACTATGTAAAACGGATTTGTTCCTGGATAGTATGTGTTATTTATTAATTGCTTATGTTGTAAAAGCATAGAAAATGACCATTATTCCCTTCAAACTTTGCTTTTGGGGACTGGATAACACTATGTAAGACAATTTTTTTCCCCCTGGTTAATGTTATTTCTTAATTATTTATGTTGTGGTAAAAGTAAGTAACAATAATGGTGTATATATAATAATCTTAATGTAAAATATAATTGAAATAAGTGTAATCTTTTTATATGCATTCTTATAAATTTTGTTAGTCTTTCTAATTTAATATATTTCATTACATTAAAACTTAAATGCATATGCTTGGAGGGTACACATTCTTGCTAGTGTATCTAAAGTATAGAAAATGGCCATTATTCCCTGCTAATGTTGCTTTTCTGCCCTGGATAACAAATTGTGATGATGGATAGTACGTGTTATTTCTTAATTGCTTATGTTGTAAAAGTATAAAAAAAATGATCATTATTTGTTTTTGTGGCCTGGATAACACTATGTAAAACAGATTTGTTCCTTGATAGTATGTGTTATTTCTTAATTGTTTATGTTGTAAAAGTATTAAAAAATGATCATTATTTGTTTTTGTGTCCTGGATAACACTATGTAAAACAAATTTTTTTCCCCTGGTTAATATGTTATTTCTTAATTGTTTATGTTGTGGTAAAAGTAAGTAACAATAATGGTGTATATATAATAATCTTAATGTAATTTGATATTTTTTTGTAAAAGTCATGGGCCATGTTTTAAAGAATGGGCTTGAACTTCTCGGCACTGGACGTAAACCCCAACTGGACCCTATTTTAAAAGCTGACATTGACTTAATGATTACCCTGTCCGAACAATCAGGGGTCACAGATTGGGAATTGAAACATGTGAAGGCAATGCATCAATGGTCAAAAGGGTAAGTTTACTAAATAAACTAATAAAAATCTGTTTGATTTACTTAAGCAAACAGTTTGTCAGTTGGTAGTAGTCCTTTCTCAATAATATTTATGTATTCTTTAACACTAGTAGGACCTGTGGAATATACCACAGTATGATAAGTTAATTATTAAAATGTTGGATATGTTTACTTAAGAACTTAAGGAGAATTTATAACTTAACTAGTGAGACCTGTAGATATACCACAGTATGTTAATTCAATTATTATAACATTTGATATGTTTACTTAAGAGCTATCGAAAAATACTTCAATATGTAAAAAGTATAATAATCTTGATTTAATACTCTCACTCTTTTTTTTTTTTTTCCTTCTTTCCTTCTTTTCATCATGTTTGATTGAAACAGATTAGCGTTATCGCTTCCGTGTGCTCATTCCCTCTCTCTATCTTCCTCCTTCTTTCTTTCTTAAATTTTTTCTGTAGCATGTCCTTTTTCTTCCCTGTCTTTCTTTATAATAAAAACGGAATGGTCTCTTATTTAGCTGAAATGATGACATTCATAAGAAATAAGAATTCAATGGATAAGCAACACCAGATAATCAGGATTTACATTTTTGCATTTCATCTTGAATGATTTGGACAGGATGATAACAGTCATATGCCATAGACTACATGTCTACTACATGCGTCAGCAATATATTAAATGTCAAGTGGTGGTCAGGACCATCCTGAAGAGAACAGGACTCCCTGGCATGCATGAATACTTGTCCAATGCAACTTGAGATGGGCTGGCCACTTAAACAGACTTGGGGATGACAGATTACCAAAGACAGATCATGTCCTCTCAACTGAGAGAGGGATCACGTGGAATCGGTAGACCAAAGCTCAGGTACAAAGACATCAAGAGAAACCTGAAGGATTTGAACATCCCCATAGGCAGTTGGCAAGACTCAACCAGAGACCGATTAAATTTGAGGAAAATGATTCGTGTGGTGTCATCATCGGATACGATGGACAGCAATGATTGGTTGATTGCATTGTATTTGTTCATCAACTTTAGAAGACAAGAAAAGCTTCCATTCCATTTCCATGTTTAATCATTGTTTTCAATAAATTCTTATCTGATCTTCTAAAACAATGTTTGGGAACATCTATAGTGTTACAATATAAACGGACCAAGTCACCAACAGGCACTCACAGATGAGTTTTGAAAGGAACTGAATTTTGCTTTTCACTGGTTGTCCGTAAACAAAATCAACAAAAATCATAAAAATGAAAGGCACGTTTTTATTCTAAAATAGTTTTTGATTTTAATTAAAAAAATTAGTTATTTCATGTTGTTGTTTTAGCATATGTGAAAAAATTAATTTAGCACTAAAGATTTTATTTTCCATGTACCTCTACGGATAGTTAATAAAAAAGATTTATAAAAAGTATATTATAAGGTTATAATAAATATGTGAAATAAAATCTTTAGTGCAAAATTAATTTTTTCACATATGCTAACACACAGCAACATGAAATAACTAATTTTTTATTAAAATCAAAAACTATTTTAGTATAAAAACATGCCTTTTTTCGTTTTATCAGCTGTTGATTTTGTTTACTGACAACCAGTGAAAAGCAAAATTCAGTTCCTTTCAAAACTGATCTGGTCTGGGGTGCCGTTGGTGACTTGGTCCAAATAAACAATAGAGAACCCTAGCCCTCTCAGCTGGGGCTTTAGATGATAATGCACCTCTGCAGAGGGGTAAAACCCAACCCCCAATGGGGCCACCTGTTGGCTGTGGTGGTGACACATGGAACCCTGGTGGCTGAGCAGTCCATAAAATGCAACACTCCACTTTGGACCTTACTTATGCTAGACACACCCTCCAATCAGTTGGCTAGTCACATCAAGCCCTAGCACTTACACGACTGTCCTGACCCTATTGCCCTTATGAGGGTCTTATTGTCCTGGGTATGACGCTAAACTGCATCTAATGTTGAAATTCCAATTTGGAGCTTTGGGGAATGTGGAGTACCCCTTCATTGCCATTGCTCCTAGGTCCACCCTATGGGTTATATAGATCAATAAATAAATTTACAAAAAATGTGTTGGTTATTTCCTATAAGTCTAACATAAACAAAGGGGAACCACTCTTGACTGATAAATTATTTATTTTCCCATTAAACTAACCCTAAACCCTAACCCTAACCCCGTCTTCGTTTTTCCTAGTAGACCAATAAATAAATAATTTATCAGTCAAGAGTGGTTCCCCTTTGTTTATGTTGGAGTTATAGGAAATAACCAATGCATTTTTAAAAAATTGAGTTTGAAAATAATTGAATACTCAACAAGAATGGATAAATCAAAATGTCTTCTGCATAAAATAACCCAACAAGGGTTGTCATGCCATAAAGTCCAACCAACCAACCCTTGTTTTTGTGGTGAAAAATTGGTCTTAAAAAGTTGTTCATTACACAAGTATGCAGGGTACTCTCAGTGGGGGTTGGTTGGTTGGATTTTATGGCATATCAATTTTTGATGGGTTATTTTATGCCAAAGACATTTTGTTTTATTCATTCTTGATGGTACTCATTTTTTTTTAACTAATTTTTTTCTATCTAACTCCTAGATGGAGTCCTAACTGGTACTACCACTCCAGATCAGAGTGGACCTGGGAGTAATGGTGATGACGAGCTACTCCACATTCCCCAGAGCTCCAGAATTGGAACTTCACAATCAGATAGTTTAATGTCATACTCAGTACTCTAAGACCCTCAGCCACACTGGGGAGGGACCTGGATTACATTTTTCTTTTAAAAAAAACTTTTGCAATTTCTAATTTAAAATTTTAATTTTTTTTCTCTATTTTTCAGCAACATGACAAAGGCTGCAGTCATTTGGGAAGATATATTATCCGAAAATCCAAAAGATATTCTTGCACTCAAATTTGCACACGACACATATTTTTATTTGGGATACCAGCCACAAATGCGAGATTCCATTGCCCGTGTGTTGCCTCATTGGAACAAAGGCATACCATTGTATAGGTAACTGTTTTTTTTTTTGTTGTTTTTTTCTTCTTTTATTTGTTTCTAATTTCATATAAAAGGCTGTCTGATCTTTATTGACTATTGTAAATCTACAATTTTTTTTTTTTTTACTTATTTTATGGATTTTTTATAAAGGTTAGTTTAGTACGCCACAAGTTCAGACATGCCTTTCTGATTTGAACTATTATATAGATTACTATTTGCTTTGTTGGTTGTTTTTGTTGGACCATATGACCTTTAGGCACCCCTTTTGCGATCTCGATTCACAAGGACTTGTTTTTCATGTAATCAATGTACAGTGCATCTAGTCCAGGAAGATGACTTTGGAATTTGAACCACCTGAGCCTCCAGCTATGGGTTAAATAGTCCCGTTACAGTTTTTGGACCATATGACCTTTAGGCACCCCTTTTGCAATCTCGATTCATAAGGACATGTTTTTCATTTACACCGTCAAAATCCGGTTGTTTGTTAACACGATTTTTAGCGTTTCTTTTTTTTTAAATTATAAAAACTAACCCTAACCCCTAAACCTAACCCTAACAAACAACCAGATATTGACGGTGTAAATGAAAAACATGTCCTTTCTTAATCGAGATCAAAAAGGGGTGCCTTAAAGTCATATGGTCCCAGTTTTTCTACAAGGATAGCTTTGTCATTTGAACCCCCTGATCCTTCCCCAGCTATAAGATAAATAGTACCACTAATGTTTTTATACAAGGATTGCTTTAGCATTAAATAATCCACAATAGTTGATATGTCATTAAACAAAACCATCGTCTGGTCTACTGTTAATTCAGGCCTGTTGGTTTTAGAGAGATCTTAGTGTTGTGAAATTTTTAGATAAGAAATTATCAGTATTTATATAATTATCAACTGGAGTAGTCACAGGTCAGGGCTCAAGTCTCAAATCACAGCTGGTGATAGAGAAAAACAAATCTTTAGTACTGGTGGGGTAGGGGTGGTAATGCAAAATTATCACCCATAAATAAGTACACCCCTACCCAGGGCTCAGTGCAATATGTTTTGGTGCCCTAGGCAAGCTTTTAGATGTAAAGTTTTGATAAACTAATGTAGTTACAGTAACCCATTACTACATTGATTCTAACTCTGGAAACACCATTGATAACATAATTTTCATCTTGTGGCTTTATTACTTCATCCATTGCAAATAACCAATTATTATTATTATTACATTTCTCAATTAAGTCAATAAATCTTTGACATAAATGTCAATGAAACAATATCCACCATAGTTTACCATTCATTTTTATTTTTATCCAAGTTAGCCCTTCTTTCTTTCTTTTGAGAGGGTTCATACCTTTCCCAAGGATATTAGTCTCAAAGTGACTGGATTTCAAACTCGCTTATTTAGAGATTTGTATCCATCTGTCTTGCAAGCTTAGTAAGTTCTAAGAATCTCGACTTGGAAGGTGGTTTAAATAGCAGGTTGGGCTATTCCACTTGTGTATTTGGGCAAGTTCACTTCCTGAATTCTCCTTGTAGAAGAACAGCAGTGCTACTATTTAACCCATAGATGGAAGGATGAGAAGGTTACTTCATCCATTGCAAATAACCAATTATTGTTATTAACAGAAATAAAGTAAACAAATAGTAACATTACAAATATGACTGTATTTGTGAAGGAAAGGTACAAGGCAATTATAAGAGTTTATAATTGGGTTAACAGTTTATTCTGGGTTAGTAATAATGTGAGAGTGTACAATTATTATGTAAATGTCTTTGAGAGTTGCCAGAGGATTTCTCCTGGCGGGGATATATTTTTAGGTAATACAAGGAGTTTCAAATACACTTATCTTATTTGTATTGGTCTTAGCAATGCCTCGAAGTTGTCCGGTAAAGTCGCTATGGTTCTGTTGTCCGGTAAAGTCGCTGTGGTTCTGTTCTTCTGCTAGTGCCAGCTAGTTCTGTACCCTTTGCCTGCCGGGTCTGTACTGCTGAGTCAGGGTTCTATCCTCTGCCCCCTATTGTCCGGACTTCCGGATGCGGGCAGATAACCCAATTTCCGATATTATTACATTAAGTCAATAAATCCTTGACATAATGTCAATGAAACAATGTTTTGTTAATTTTTTTTCTATTTTAGGGTGATCTTTTAAAAATAACGAATTACAGTGGTTCATTGAGTAACCAGTTTATAGTGGTCGCTGATTTATGGTGTTGTTTTGGGTGAAGTATGTAATAATCTTCATACAATGACTGTTATTTACACAGTAGATTGCAACCAACAAAGCCTTAATCAGATTATGACTCTGGGTTCAGGCATGGTTTCGGGGCCGAAGCAACATTACCACTAACCCAGAGCGCCCCAGCAGTATCTCATGATACCACCAGACTTTGTCAGTTTGATGTCACAATGTAGGATTGCCATATCCACGCTGATGCGGTTAGAGCTTTATCCTGGATCTTTTTGATGTATTTCCTCTTGTCTGGTGGAGAAAGTCCAAGTTTAGACAAAAATGCCAAGGTTGAGTTGGTAATAAATCCCCGGCATCCAACTTCGATAGGAAATACATCCGTTATCCATCTGTTTCTGATGCATTGTTCTATATATATATTGTTCTATATATATATATATATATATATATATATATATATATATATATTAGTAAATACAACAAACACACTATAAGGTTATAGAAATAATAAAAGTGATATATCCGGGTTAAGGGATATATTATGAAGTTGGTATTTGGTATATTATCGCAGTAGTAGCTGGTATGTCGAATAGTAGTATGTCTTCCAAGCAGTCATGGGGTAGTCTGGTGAGTAAGTTTAGGCTGGTAGGCTTAGGCACTTGACCATCACAGTGTCGAATATTTATACATGACACTGTCCAATCAGATTATAGTGAGGGGGTACCAAGGTATTTACATATTCATTACATCACCTCCCCCTGAGTTAAATTCTCCGTGAAATTTAGTTTTAATATTTTTTCTTCTTAGGGTCTGGACTTAATCGGTTGATTTCTTTCCTAAATCTTTTTCGCCTTGGTCCTCTTTGCAGTGGTAGTGTTCTACACACTGGTGCCTCTGGCCTTGGGTTCAGGGATACATCCATTGGTGAATGTTGACTTATTGGAATGGGAATTTCAAATGAGTCATACAAGATTTCCATTGGAATCTCTTCAGTATTTTCCGTGACCTCTGTAGTGTGTCTGGGTCTCAATTGATTCCAATGTCGTTTGCACTGAAACTTTTCACATTTTATGTCATATATGACCTGTCCAATTCTTTTGGTTACCATTCTTTCTTCCCAATGCATTTTTCCAGTCCTAAAGTTCTTTAAGAAAACTTTGTCACCTGGTTTATATGCCTTAGCCATCTTGTTTTCTATTTTAGCAGTTTATTTCATCAGATTAGGCAATAGTCTGTCGAACACAGAGCGTATTTTTCTTATGAACATTAACTCTGCTGGCGATAAACCTGAATTTGTATTCGGGTTTGGCGTGATTCTATAAACTGCCAAAAATTTTTGAATACTTCTTTCATTAGTGTCCATGTCTTCATTTTTTTTCCAAGCCCTTTTAAAAGTGTCTACCAATTTTTCTGCTGATGGTAGAGAGTACGTATTATCCTTCAGACAATTATTCAAGCCGGTTGAAAAATCAGCACACATTCTTATTTTTCGATTTTTCTTTTTTAAATAATCTGTTTGTGAAGCCCAATCTGAGTAATCAACTTTTGATTTTGTGCACAGACCTAGTCCTTCTGCAAAAATGTGAGGGAATTCGTTTTTCAATATTTTTTAATAAAACTTTCTGTTTTATTCGGCTTGTTATTCTCTATAATATCAACTTTGTTACAGAAAGAATTTATCGGTAATTCCCATAAATTAAACAAAACCATCCAGTCTGTGCCAAAAAAATTCATTGAACCAGGGAGCGCATATATTTTTCGATTTGTGAATTTTTCCCATTAACGAAACATCACATTTTAATTCACCTTTGAATTTAAGTCTCTTACCAGAGACACCCTTCGCAATTTTATTTGTTCTACGTAACTCTGGACAACCGATTTTTTTCCAGGTTTGCTCACTTATGACCGAGATATCACTTTGTCTTTCGGTGTTGTTAGCCCTTGGACAAAAATTAGGCACTTGAACATATCGCTTGATAATTCTTTTAATTTAAACGCCTCACATTACGCGTTAACCGTACCCGCATAAATGACAAAATTCATCGTCTTCTTGTTTTACAATATTTAGGCACTTATACCGTGTATGAAAAATGCTATCTCTTTTATCAAAAATCTTTGATAAAATTTCTATAGTTTCACTAAATGTCATTTCTTCTGGCTTTTTGGTGAGAATTAAATTTGCATATTTTGTATTTTCCTCGGTTCCTAATTTCTGCAATAATAGCGTGATTTTTTCCTCGTCAGTCCAATGCTGGCACCTTTTCATAAATATTGCTTCATATCTATGGAAGTACGCTGGGAACATTGACCCAGTATCAGTCTCGTATTTAAATTCAGATAGTGAATTTGAAATACCTTCAGCCGAAAAAAATCTAGAATCTGGTTCTTTGGTCGACCTAGATAATAATCCTTCCAAAAGTGTTTTATTACTTTTTTCCTGTTGTTCAAATAGTTGTTGCATTAATATTTGTTGCTGTTGCATGAATTGTTGGAAAACCTGGAAAAAAAAATTTTGTTTTCCAGTACTGGAAAACCTTGAAAAGATGGGGGTATTTTTTCAAAATCCTGGAAAATTTTCGGTTTTTTGTCCTGGAAAAATTGAATTATCTGAGACAAAATTAATGTTATTGTTACCGTTAACAAATATAACTAGTAAAATAACAAGGACGCTTTTTATTTTTTTTGTTTTGTTTTTGCTCAATGAACCTACCCAACATTCCCAAACTGGTCAAAATATTCATTAAACAGTAAAAATGCTTCTGATTGGCTATTTTGAAGTTTCGCTTCATCATGTAGCAATATTTTGATTTATTTTTATACGACACTGAACAAGTCAAGAATTTGTCATCAGACTAAAGATAATAAGGTATTCGTTAAAGAAAAGGTTAAAAAAATAAATTATGTTTAACAAAACTCCCCCTCTACCTCGTAAAATTTAGAACATTTAAAAAGAATTTTCTGTACTTGTATAGAATAGCACACACGCAAAATTTTGACTGAAAATGAACAATTTAAAAAAAATAAATACATTTAAGAATTAAATAAAATTAATGTTCACTCAAAAAAAAAAAAATTAGTTAAACATTTTTGGAAACACTGGAAAGTAAAAAAATTTCCTAAGACAAAAGTTGATAACGATTTTAGTCTCGGTAGTTTGTCGGGATGTGGGGTTGGGATCAAGCGACTGTCAACAATGTAGGATTGGCAGTGTTACTGTCCTTTATCTCTCT
>CM042164.1:38702589-38782589 GCA_023376005.1 Doryteuthis pealeii
ACATTTAAAGAGAAGTAGACGATTTTCGGAGCAGCAACACCGAATACGCCCCGCTCCTTAGGAGTTTAAGGCTGGCAAGGGCTGGGCGTTATTGCTAGCGTAGGTTACCTGATGAGTCCGTCTTCTCGAAATCAGTGTGAGTGATGGGGAGAATCACTGCTGATATTGTGGAGTTTGGATAGTCCTTTGCAGTTGGAGACATGGTAGCTTCAAACGACAATTATTTCAAACATCGCCCCCATGAGCTTCGGTTTGTGGGTCCACATTAATAGGGCCTTGTGCCTAACCTGTACACGTGGGGTACAAGGTAAATACCATCTAGATTACATAGTAATTTTTGGGGAGTCCCTGTAGTGTAGTGGTTTACGTACTGGATTGCAACATTGTAATAAGCAAGTTCAAACGGGTTTGGTTTGGTTTCTTCATTTTAATTATATACCAACCAGTCATCCTTGTAGAAGAATAGTAGTGCTGCTTTTTAATCCATAGCTGGGGACACAAGTTTGAATTTCAGCTGGGCTATTACATTTATTTTGGACTAGTACTCTTGGGAAAGGTATGAATCTTCTTATCCCCTATCACCAACTATAGGTTAAATTGTACCACTCCTGTTCATATACAAGGAGGGGAGATGTGTGGTGTAATGGTTATGATCATAGGAAATGGACACGGTGACCCCAGTTCAAATCCTGGACGAGGCTGTTTACATTTCACATAGTGCTAATGCCCTTGGGGAAAGATATGAATCCAACTATTTTCCCTCCAACTATGTGTAAATAGTAGGGCAGACTTTGGTTAAGAACTCTTTAACCTTAGTTAGGCCACCTGTCTAGAAGGTAAACTCTGAATTTAAACCTGTTAAACTCCTAAGAAATTAGCCATGTGTCACATGCTTATGCAGAAGGGTTGGTATATATATTATATATATATATATATATATATATATATATATATACTAGAAAAAAATGTGACCCATTGGGTCACCTATTGAGCTCGGGTTAGATTGTTGGAAAAATCACACAACAAAATTATTTCTTTAATTTAAAGTATTTTTTTAACTTTTCTAAATTTATGAGTATATTTTGATAAGATAAATAGCTAAACTGTTTAAAATGATTTTTCTTTCATATTTTTTATAAATTTGAATTTTTTAGATATATTTTTTAATTTTCGACTTAAGGCCGTTTTTAGAAAAAGCTATATATGTGGGCAATATATAAATCAACTAATTTATATTAAGGCATCTGCCTTTATTAGGTACCACCAAAATAGGTCATGTGATCAGTTTGAAGGAAGAAACGTAAATATTTTTGAACATTTTTTTTAATCTCGCAAAAAAGAAATAACAAACATAAAGAGTTGTTACAAAGAAAAACAGTTAATTCAAAGATCAAATTATCCGATTAGTGAAAAATTACTCACCATTATCTTAAAAAATAAGTAAAACGGTCCGTTTTTTTACAACAAAGTTTTGTTGTGTCCAACCTTCATTCTGGCAACTCTTCTCTTGTGGTGATGCTAATGCCAAGTTGTATAGCAACCCCTCCTCCATTCCATTGGACGGTCTCAGTACTTTTTGATCATAGCTTGTAATTTGATTTTCTGTATTTGTTTTCTTTCTAACTTTTCAGGCTTTGTCTCTCAATAAACGAGATGCTTGGGCTACGCACGCTGTGTGCCATGTGAATGAAATGTTAGGCCGACAAAAAGAAGGCAGTGACTTCCTTGAAAAAACAGAAGCAGATTGGGCCGTAAGTTTATTGATTTTTTTCCCCCCCCCCTCCCCGTTACACGTGAGGGGGTTAAATTGTCGGTTTCATGGACATCTGGATCCTCCACCCCACACTTTGTGGTTTATTTTGTATATAATTCAACATTTGACATTCTTATATCAATTTGATGTAATCCTTGTAAAAGTTTCTTTTAAGCTTTTCAGATTAAATTCCATAAACCATTTGGAATATTTGAAAACAAATTGGTTTATTGTAACACCACCGGCGGGCTGCGAGGCCTCTTTGCACATTGTTCTGCATCTCTCCTGCATTCACTGCATTCCTGAACTCCTATCACTGGCCATGATTCCGTGTCATCTGCTAGCTAACTTCTAGGACCTGTCCACGTTGCAACACGCTCAAACACCTCGCAGGGGCCTTCCCGCCGAGGGGTGCACAACAAACAAGTATTGCAAAATAGAAAGAGACAAAACAAGACAATTTCAGGTGAACTTCAGAATGGTCAGAGAGGTATATAGTTCTTGCATTCATTCTTTATCGCTATCCTAACTTCTCCCATTTTTGTCGAGAGGGGGGCACCCCCTGTTCCTTTGGGGACCTCTGCTAACACTGGCCTCTACTTCACTAGTCTCAAAGAGGTCTGTTCCTTTCGCTGACCAAGAGCTAACTGATCTCCCTGGGGTCCAGAAACTAACTCTAAACTTTAAAAAAATCTCCCAGAGTCCCCAATTCTCGTTATCAAAATCTCATCCACGAGATTTGTGTTTAACCCCCACGTGATTTGAAAAGTCTTTCTTTGTGTTTAATATGGGTCACATTTTATTACTCTCTGAACTCTTGTTAACTCTAAATCTTGTTTAAAAACCAGACCTTCTGTCTGGCCAATGGCCTTTATCACATTTTTCTATCTATTCTAAATCTTTTTCTTATTTTTATGGTTTCTCTGACCAACCATTCACATACCTTATTAATACCTATAATACATGTATACACACACACATGTATGTATGTATGCACATACACACACATACGATCCACACTGAACACACACACACACACATATACCCATCTGTTGGTGGTCTTACTCTATCTACACGACACACATATTTGTACATATATGTGGTTTGACTTCTACTTATGCATTCAATATAACTAACTATGCATTTACATGCTTGCACCCATTGTTGTGTTATATTATGATATTTTAAGAAATGGTGAATTGAAATACTTTTATTATACAGGTGGGGGTTGAATTAACAGTTTCATGGACACTAGCTTGACCTATGGAAATTCCATGGTAGTTGATGATAAAAATTATCCATCATCTTATGTCTCTGCTCTTCCTCCTACCTTTTCCTGTATTTCCTCCATTCATTTATTTCACTGAAATAACATCTGAGATAAATTGTTGTAGATTTCTATTGGCAAAATTGAAGGGCAGAGCTGTGGACGAGCGGATTCCCAGCCTCCACAAACAAAGCGCATCAGGATGTGTTGGCCTGTGTGAAGGGGAGGAATGTGGCGAGTGGCTACAGATATTTGAACTCCTACCTCCTCGTAGCTGAAATGCTGTTGGCAAAGACCCGGATGAGACAAGTCAGAATTTGCATAAAGCGTGGCCGAGCAATTATAAAAAACGGAGAGTGGCTGATACTGGACAGAGAGAAAAAAAAGCAAGTTTGTTAGATCAGAAGTGAAATTCGATGACTGCTGTGTTTGGGGTGTCAGGAAGTGAGAGTAACGTGCTCAGTTGGTAGAGACTGTGCTGACAATGAAAGGAATTACATTTTGTTTGCGCCCTGTCGTCTGGGGTGTTAGAATGCATTGTCTGCACCTCTCCAGAGGGTAAGACTCCCCCAATGGGCCACCTGTTGGCCGTGGGTGGCGACCCGTGATGCTTAAGGATAGAGCCCAGGTGGATGAGCAGTTCATGACATGCAATACTCCACTTTGGCCCTATCTTGGGCTAGACGGACGGTCAGAGAGGCCCCCTCCGATCAATTGGCTGGTCACGTCAAGCCCTAGCACCTATATGATTTTCCCAACCCTATTGCCCTTATGGCAAGCCCCAACCCCTTTTTATCATATGGGTGCTAGAAGGCGGTGACTGCGGGTCTATATGTCTTGAGAATGACGTTAAACTCTATCTGATGGTGAGGTTCCAGTTTTGGAGGTTTGGGGAATGTGAAGCACCCCATTCATCATCATTGCTCCCTGGTCCACTCTGACCCGAGTGGTAGTACCTGTTAGGGTCCCATCTATGGGTTAAATAGAAAAATGTATTTATAAAAAAATTGTATTATCCATTAAGAATTGATTTATTTCAAAACTTTAACGGCATTAAATGACCCACTGAGGTTGATATGCCGTAAAACAAACCAAACCAAACCATCTTTGTGGCTTCGAACTCTCTGTGGACCACTAGAAATGTTCTGTGGACCACTAGAAATGGTCCAGCTGGACCACGTTGAGAATCACTGGTTTAACCTAATGGCAATGAAAGAATATAAAACAAATAAAAATGATAGAAAGAAAACTCTACACAGTAAATATAATGTAAAAGTTAGGTATTATTAAACAAATACATACATTTTAACAAAGAAAAGTAAAAAGTAAAGGAGAGTTTATTATTCTCAGACAGCCTCAGGGTAAAAAAAAATTGGGGTGTAAAAAATGATTATGGGAACGTCTCTTTCAAGAATCACATTGACATGCCTTTGTCATCCAGTGAAATTGAGGAAACTCGGAGAGTCTTGAAAAAAATTCCAATTTGATGCCATAGCGATTTTAAGGATTGTTTAATGAGTGTCCCTATGTTGCTAGGCAGGTTTCTACCTATGAGTTAGGGGTTAAACTTGGACAGGGATGGGTCTGAACAGAGAGGAGATGAGTGGTCTGTTTGTATTTCCATGACTCAAGAATTATATGTGTCTCATTATTATTATTATTATTATTAGTTATATATATATATATATATATATAAAAAATTATATATATATATAAAAAAAAATAAAAATTACCACTCTGATGAAGGTCGTCAAAATCTCTCTGTGTACGGAACATTTTATACATTTTTCCTATTATTATTATCATCATCATTTCAACTCCATCTGATTATTTTAATAATATTAATAACGTAAATCTGTATACATTTTGATAAACAGACCGAAACACATGTGTAAGTGATATCGATTAAAAGTGATATCGATAAAATTCATTTTTATCCATCTACATTTCTTTTCTTTACTCATTTTTTCCTCATATATATTCTTTTTACTTTTAGTCCTGTGGGATGTTAGCGTGTCATAATTATTGGCATTGGGCACTTTATCACATTGAGAGAGTAAGTATATATTCTTGAGAATAATTTTTACCACATATTCTTGTAACTTATTTTTATCATTTTATATTTAGCAATCTGCAAAACTATTGAGGCCTATTTTGTAATTTTACTCAGTAATTTTTACTGTTAAGGATTGTTGAAATCTTTCTTTTTGCACATAGAATATATTTTTCTCTCTCTTCGCATATCAAAGTTAAATATATTTATCTCCCAATAATATGAAAGTATTGTGTTAAGAAATCTAACCTCAATGATGTTGAGGACGACTGTAAATATCAAGTTGCTGAACACATGGTAATTCAATACAACCACCAATGTTTAAAGATCAATATAACATTTTTAATGTTTCCTTTATTACTTACATGTATCACGGAATAATATAACGATTGTGATTTGCATATACAGGGTGATCAAAAAAAAACCCCCAAAAAAAAACTGACTAAAAAAATTTTAACACCAGGTAGTGAATGGGTAAGAGAGAGAATAAGAGGAAAATAATTTATAGAATTTAAAAAAAATGTAATCCTTAACTTTTGAGTGTTTTGAAATATAATTCTATTTTTCAAAAACTGTTTTGTACATATGACAAAAATTTAAATTCAGTTCCTAATTGCTTGTTTTTCTTAATTGCTTGTTGCATTAAAGCGATGAAAAATATTAATCTAATTTATTTTATTTTTTACCCCTAAAAAGTAACAATTAAAAGGAGCTAAGTATTAAACGTGTGTCCTTATTTATTTAGCTCTATCGGCTGAGGCTGTGCACTATGCCGACAACACCTCTGCTGAGTAAAACCACTTTACAATTGGGCCACCTGTTGGCTGTAGGTGACAACCCGTGGTGTTTCCCGAGCAGTCTATTACTTGGGCTAGACGGTCGGTCGGAGAGGTCCCTCCAATCAATCGGCTGGTCACGTCAAGCCTTAGCACCAATGATTGTCCCTACCATATTGCTCTGATGGTAAAACTGAATTTAGTGGTGAGGTTCCAGTTATACACCTTCATTGCCATTACTATCAGACCCACATTGACCCGGGGGTAGTACTTGTTAGGCCCACCAAGTACGACCACTCCAGGTCTCATCTATTGGTTAAATAGATAAAAAAGGAGTTTTGAAAAATATGTTTAAAAAATTAATTAGAAATAATATAAATACCCAGTAATAATGAATAAAACAAACATGACTTCGGCATAAATTGTTTTAAAATCTCAATAACGTGTTTGTTTTAGTATGTATTTTTACTTCAGACAAAGTGTCCGTTTTCGTAAATTTTTTGGCAGAATTTAATGTTTAAAATGTATCAAAAATTAATTACATATGTAATATCATTTTGCTTTTTTACTGATGCTCATTATGTTACTACTTTTTTGACCATATATAATCGATTTAATTAATTTTAATTTGTTTTTAAAGAGAAAATAGCGCTTGAATTGTTGATACCTAATAAAAGTACATAGTAAATATCATTTGCCTTTCTAAGACCACATGCTTCAAGTTCAAAGCCTGTGCCGACGAATGGGTGGAAGGATTTTTTTTTATTATTTATTTTAGAACTCGTTTTTTTTTTTTACAGATAGGAACCGAGTCTTAACGCTACTTCAAATTTTGATTTGTGTCGACAGGAGATGGGGTGTGAGGGTCTCGATTTGTGTTGACAGGAGATGGGGTGGGAAGGTAGTTTTTTGTTTTTTTAGAAATGAACATTCGTATTTTTTTGTACAGTAAGAGACTGTGTCTGCCATCTTGGGAAGTTCAAAACTAAACTCCTGTCGACGTGAGTAGGGTGGGGGTGGAGGGGTGTGTATAAGGTATTTTTTAATTTTTTCTTAATTATTGAATTATATCGCTTAATTATTAAAAATCAAAAAACAAATTTTGTGTGTTTAATAGTTATAAGCATATCAAGTAGTATGTGAGATTTCAAATCTGAATGACCTCTTGTTTGTGGGTTATAAGTCGACATGTAGATACCAAATCATACCAAAATTTCTTTTATATATATATATATATATATATATATATATAGATATACAGGGTGACCCCAAAAATACAGGCCTGACTTTGAAAAAAAAGTTAATTTTTTGGATCACCCTATATATATATATATATATATATATATATATATATATATATATATATATAATAATATCTTTTCAGCTAGTATATTAGGTCTGAGACCTGTCAGCTGTTCCTTACAAATATTCATTTTAAATCCATATTCATTTTAAATCCATATATATATATATATATATATATATATATATATATATATATATATATATATATATATATATATATATATGAATTTAACATTTTGAAAAAAACAATTAGTAATTATTATCTGCTGACAGAATCTGTTTCGACGCCTTAGTAGAAGGGTCATCATCAATTGCTCGTTGATGATGACCCTTCTACTAAGGCGTCGAAACAGATTCTGTCAGCAGATAATAATTACTAATTGTTTTTTCAAAATGTTAAATTCATTCTGTCGGATTAATTTCCATTTATTTATATATATATATATATATATATATATATATATATATATTGTAAAAGTAAAGTAGGTGGTGTGGTCTATTGTCGGTACCACATGGACTATGTGGGAATTTATCCCCTTTTCCCTAGTGCTAGAACAGGGGGGATTGTTTTGCATCTGAGGTGGAGTGCTACACCTATGATCAGCTACCCACTTTACCGCACAGATCTGATTTCGGGTTGCATCATGTGAAGTTATGTTACCTCTAAAAAAAACGTGGGGGCGGGGACAAGACTTTTGGACTACCCTATACATATAGGGGGGAGAGTCAGAAAGTCTTGTGACCCCTACATATACATATATATATATATATATATATATATATATATATATATATATATATTTTTTTTTTTTTTTCTTTTTTAGTGGTAAGATAATAAAGTTGATGGAGTAGCTTATTGTCGCTGAACAGTGAGAGATTCTATCACCTTTTCACTAGCGCTAGATCAGGGAGATTGTTTTACATCTGAGGTGGAGTGCTACACCTACCATCAGCTCCTCACTTTACCATACAGATTCAAGCTGTGCTAATCATGCGCTGAGTTGACGGGGGCCAGTATCACATTTGGAACCTTACAACCTGCATATTCTTCTTGTAGTTCAATATAAGTCGTCGGGATGGCCTAATGTCAGTATCAGCTAGACAGCAAGGGAGTCTATCCCCTTTTTACTAGCACTAGACCAAGGAGATTGTTTTTGGATCTGAGGTGGAGCACCCGACCTACCATCAGCTCATCACAGATCCCTATGCTACTCATGTGGTTCCTAGGTGGACGCTCTACTGATTGAGCTAAAGTGTGTTATTTTTCATATTTCATCAAACTCCCCACCCCCACCCCCCAAAAAAAAAACCTGAAAAAATGTTAATTCACTTCTTGGTTTAGCCAGGAACTTTTCAGCAGCCCTTCTGTATTATATTTGAAGTCGTTTTTTATTTAATTTAATCAATTCATTTTTTGACAGATATTCTGATTTAGTAAATATCCATTTCTGTTGTTTTATTTCCATTTAGGAAAATTACGAAGATGCTGTTAGCATATACGAAAAATCTGTAAGTAACCCTTGAACCAACTTTTGATGAAACAAAAAAGAAAAACAATTCTGTGTTTGAAACATCCATATTAGTAGCATAGGTAGCAATATCTCATCTACAGAAAGTGACATCAATATACGCATAAGGAAGGCATCGACTATCATTAATAGATTATTGATCATATGTAAATCAGAACTCTAACCAGTCCATGACCTGGGTACTAAGTGGTCCCTTGAGAGGCAACACTCCACTTTGGCCCTTACTTGTGCTAGACGTGCAGTCAGAGACGTCTCATCTGATCAATTAGCCGTTCATGTCAAGCCCTTGCATCTACATGATTGTCCCAACCATATCTTATTATAATGGAGATTCGATGTCTGTCTATAATCGAAACTACATCACTTCTTACATCATAATACCCTCAGGAATTGCTCAAGTTTACCAATGAATTTATAGTCAAAATCATTAATACATAGAATAATAATAATGAAATAATAATGAAATGTATTGTGTACAATGCTCAGGTGCACCACAACTCATCAAAGTCTCATATCTAGTACACAGAATAATGTATTAGTGTCAGGAACATGAACAGTGTACAGTAATAATATACATGTATGTGTGCGCGTGCGTGCATATGTGTATCAGGTATAGTGTTGGTGGACTACTGGAAGCATGGAGGCTTTGAAAGATGCAGTGTTTCGGTAGCCCACAATGGACGCAGGCAGCTTATTCCATGCCTCGGCAACTCTGAGTGTGAAAAAATGTTTCTGAAAGTCATGTGAGCTATGCCGTTTTCTGGCTTTGTAGGCATGCCCACGTGTGTTAGAAACATGGAGATCAAAAAGGTGCTCAAGGTTGCTGTTGTTAAGATGATTAATGACTGTATGAGCGTTTACCAGGCCAGATGCCGGAGTTTCAACGAATCCATTCCCAGGGCAGAAAGATGTTCAGAATATGGCAGATGCCTGAGGGAGGGTATTCGTTTGGTTGCACGTCTCTGTACAGTTTCTAGGAGGTTAATGTTCTGAGCAAGATAGGGGTTCCAGACTGGTGCAGCAAATTCCAAGTGTGGTCGCACCATAGCTTTGTACAGCTTTAAATAGATAGCCGGTGAGTGGCTGACAAAAGGTCTTGCTGACTTACGCCAGGACACCCTCGGCCTTCTTGACAATTTTAGAGATGTGTTTCGTCCAACATAAATCACTGCTGACAGTAATACCCAGATCACGTTCACAAGAAGATTCCTTGATATTAGTGTTGTGGAGGGAGTATATGTATGATGGGTTTTTCCTCCCAAAATGCATGGTGGTACATTTGTCCACAGCCAGCTTGAGTTGCTAGTCGGTGATCCATTGCTGCACTGGGTCCAGGTCGGACTGCAAGAAAGATCTGCAGTGTTTAGGATCTGTCTTTTTTATCTCGAGGAGTGATGACATGTTCATACGTATCTTGCAGAAAAAGACTTCTTGCTATGATTGGTTCAAGTCAGCACAAGCAATTGCTGAGAAGTCTGAGCGAACATAGACCATTACACCACCACCACCACCACGATTGGAGCGATCTTTGCGAAATAGGTTGTAGCCAGTTACGTTGAAGACCCCATCACATTGTAGGGAATGAGCCCATGTTTCCGTGACTGTTATGAAATCAGGGTTGATACTTTTGACGTACAAATCGAAAAGATGTATCTTGTTGCATGGACTGCTAGCGTTCAATGACAACAATTTATACCCTGATTTCAGCTCATGATGATGTGCAAGGGGTGTCAGGTTGTTCCGAGTTAGTTTCCCACAGATTTTGATGAATAAATCTTATTTATTAATGATGTGTCTATGAAAATCTGAATTAGATTTGCCTCAAAATTGACCAAGTTGTTAATGCATTTAAAATCCAGCAATGTATCTTATATATCACTAAGAAATAAAGGTTTACTTAATATATGATGTGGTTAATTTATATACTGGTTTTAACAAAACCAGTTTTAATAAATAATTACTTGGTGTTATTGATCTCTAATATTATTATTTTATTCTCCAACGTATTAAAATCAATCCAATGAATGATTTGATATAGAGACCAAATAAGATATGATTAAAATAAGTAATATTTTTTTATGTGTGTTCTTATTTAATTTTGTTAGTCTTTCTAATTTGCTATATTTCATTTCATCAAAACTTAAATACTTATGCCTGGAGGGTGCATATTCTTGCTAGTTCTTCAAATTGCAGCTTATACCATAAAAAATAATTTTTATTGTAATTGTTTATAAATTTGGAGAATTTGGTAATAAATGTTGTCTTTTAATCTTCTGGTATAAATTCTTCATCAGGTTCATCCAAGATTTGCGGCATCTGGTGCCATGTTGGATATTGTTGATGGTGCATCGTTGCTCTTTCGACTTGAACTTGAAGGTCAGTTGGATTTGCTCTTTAACAGATTTTAATTATACTTCTCTAGAATTTTAGGGTAAGATGAAAAATATTTTTGTATTTTAGGGTAAGATGAAAACAATTATGTGGATTTTAAGATAAAAAGAATTGTGACTTTTAGGGTAAGATGAAAACAATTATGTGGATTTTAAGATAAAAAAATTGTGACTTTTAGAGTAAGATGAAAACAATTATGTGGATTTTAAGATAAAAAGAATTGTGACTTTTAGGGTAAGATGAAAACAATTATGTGGATTTTAAGATAAAAAAATGTGACTTTTAGGGTAAGATGAAAACAATTATGTGGATTTTAAGATAAAAAAATTGTGACTTTTAGAGTAAGATGAAAACAATTGTCATAATTCAGGAGTTTGATTAATGTTTCTTCTTTTGAATGGACAAAAAAATTTCAAGATAATATCAACCTTTATGGAAGTTTCATTGTGTTAAATATAGGGGTGGGGGGAGATTTTCACAGGGAAAATTGGTGGTACCTAGTGAATCTACTTTTTAAAATCTTTTTTTATTGATTTACAAAGCTATATTTATCTCCCAATAACATCAAAGGATTGTGTTTTAAAAAAAAAAAAAAAAAAAAAAAAAATGGCCGCAGTGGTGTCGTGGACTGTAAATTACTAAATTCTGCAATTTCTCATTTCTAATTTTTTTGTTTAATTCCCAGGAGTGAACTGCGGTGAAAAGTGGAGAGAATCATTTGAGATTTTCCAATCACATATTGATGATCATATTCTTAGTTTTAATGATGCTCATATTATGATGTCATGCACAGGAAGTAACAAACAAAATGAATGCCAAAAACTTCTAAAATCCTTGCAAGATTTTATCAAGTAAGCCGATTTGATTATTCAAAACTTTTCATAAAAAATTCGGTTATTTCCTATAACTCCAACATAAACAAAGGGAAACCACTCTTGACTCATAAATTATTTATTTATTTTCCCATTAAACTAACACTAACGCTAAACCTAACTCTAACCCCGTCTTCTTTTTTCCTAGTAGATTAATAAATAAATAAATAAATAATTTATCAGTCAAGAGTGGTTCCCCTTTGTTTATGTTGGAGTTATAGGAAATAACCAAAAATGTTATTTTCATTTTTCAGAAATAATTCTTAAATTCAAAATTAATTAATAATTTTTTTTTTCCCTGAAATTTCAAATTGTTATTCAATGCTGGTTTATATAAAGAATAAATCTGACAGTTTCATTAGCATGTTTTTCTCAGTGACTGAATGGGCTCATTTCACTGGGTGGTGGTTGACTGGGTGGTGGTTGACTGAGCCTGTTTCTTTTCTTGGCTAACTGGGGCCATTTTGCTCGGTGACTGATTAGGCTCATTTCTAATTTTTATTTCTCTGAAATTGCAAATTGTTATTCAATGCTGGTTTATATTAAGACTAGCAGGACCTGCGGATATACCACAGTATGATAATTTTATTATTACAACGTTTGATATGTTTACTTTCTCTCTCTCTCTTTCTTTTCATCATCGATTGAAACAGATAAGCATTATTGTTTTTGCATTCTCATCCCCTCTCTCTATCTTTCTCCTACTCTTTCTTTCTCTCTTTCTTTATAATAAAAATGGGATGGTCCATTATTTAGCTGATGTGACGACACTCATAAGAAATTAGAATTCAACAGATAAGCAACACCAGATAATCAGGATTTACATTTTTGCATTGCATCTTGGACGATTTGGACAGTCTGATTTTTAACCAAAGTGTGTTGCAGGATGATAACGGACAGAAGATTTAGGAATATATAGATTTAATTTGACATTTTTATTAGCATGTTTTTCTTTTGACTCGTTCTTAATTGATTTTATTTTTCTTTCTTCCAGAAATGGAGAAGGTGACAATTGTCGTATTAGCCAAAATGTTGGTGAAAAAATATGTGAAGCCATTTTGTCTTACAAAAATGATGAATTTGCTGCCGTTGTTGACACTCTGATGCCGATTCGATATCAAATTCTGACAATTGGAGGAAGCAATGCACAGGTAAGTTTACAGAGAGAAGGTATTAAATAAGCTTAGTCTGGCTCAAGGCCACGATTATAGGGTACCTAGTGAGCACTAGTTAATTGGTTGGTTGGATTTTACGGCATGTCAACCCTTGTTGGGTTATTTTGTGCCGAAGATATATTTTTTTATTCATTCTTGTTGGGTATTTTTTCAAACTCATCTTTTTTCTTTTCTTTTTTTTTTTCTCTTTTTTTTTTTTTTTTTTTAAATTGCTAAACATTTTTTTTTTCTTTTTCAGAGAGATGTGTTTAATCTGTTGCTGATAAATGCAGCCATAAAATCTCCTTTAAAAAAGCATCACCAATTAGCTCAGTAAGTAAAAGTGCACTGTATTTACTTATCTATGACCTCCACCATCTTGACCTTTTTTTTTATTCTCCTTATGTGATGTCATTTAAAAAAAAACATTTTTTTTAAAATTTTCACTTTTCATTTAGCTTGTACAATTTAACTAAATCTAGTAGGATAGATTAATCCTATGCTGGAGGAAATGATGTATTTCAGAGTGGATATTTCCTGCAAATGAGGAAATAGTATATTACAGTGGAGGTCAACCTTATGCTGGATGAAAGAGGATAATATAGTGGAGGTCATCTTATGCTGGAGGAAAAAAAAATATAGTGGAGGTCAACATCATGCTGGGGGAAAAAATATATAGTCGAGGTCAACCTCATGCTGGAGGAAAGAATATATAGTGGAGGTCAACCTTATGCTGGAGGAAAAAATATATAGTGGAGGTCAACCTCATGCTGGAGGAAAGAATATATAGTGGAGATCAACCTTCTGCTGGAGGAAAGAATATGATATAGTGGAGGTCAACCCAGGTCCATTCTGACTCAGAGTGGTAGAACCTTTTAGGATCCCATCCATGGGTTAAATAGAAAAAAACAAGTTTTAAAAGAATTGACACACTGTAAAATTCAACCAACCAATCAATCAATCAATCAACCAACTTAAATACAAAGAAAAAATTCTGACGAAAGAAAAATTAGAGTGGCCTAATTTCAGCATCAGCTTGACAGCAAGGGAGTCTATCCCCTTTTCACTAGGGCTAGACCAGGGAAATTGACTATTTGCCTGAAGTGAGTGCAAAACTTACCATCAGCTTCCCACTTTACTGCACAAATCCAAGCTATGCTACTCATGTGCTGAGTTGGCGAGGGCTGGTATTGAACCCGGAACCTTATGGTTTCTAGATGGATGTTCTACTGACTGAGCTAAATTAGGCGCTGATAAAAGTATATGGCATCAATTATATGAACCCTAACCGGTTTAAGTATTGAACGGGCTATTTGCTGCTTAACTTTGGAGATAAAAACAAAAAGACTGTTTTCAGCATTAAATAACCCAACAAGGATTGTCATGCCATAAAACCAACTAACCAAATTTCCTGGTTTACATTATATCCTGTCCTATATTTATTTTCTTTTTTTCATTTCTTCTTCTTCTTATGTGAGTACAGATACAAGTCAGTATTCCTGTCTCTTACAAATGCACCTGCACAAGCCAAATCGCTGCTACATAGCCTGGAGCAGGCAGCAAGAGGCATTAGTCTCTACATGAAGTCAGTCTTGTCCAACTCTGGTTGACGAGTCCATTTCCTACAGCACACCCCTCCACACTGTACTGTATATAGTTGCAGACCATAATTGTTAAACTGACTTTAACATAACATAACCCAACAAGGATTGTCATGCCATAAAACCAACCATGTCCTAACATTCTAAAAGAAAGGCTTATTTTATACAGACTGATTTTTATTATCAGATTTCTGATACTACCCATTTATTTTTATCAGTGGTTAATTTGCTAGTCACTTGTACTCACCTCCTATCAGTACCAACCTTAATCAATCCCACTCCCCCCCACACACACACACAACCACACGCTTATTATCCCTACCCTCCATCTACAATGTTTGCCTCGTTTATTCACCAAATCCCTTTTAAATTGTAAATTTTTCTGTTGACTCTTTTTGGACAACTCCTCACTGTCAGTTCCACTAATCTTTGACCGTGTCAAACTTTAGAATAAATTTACATAAACAACATTTATCAAATTTCAAATGAAAGTACATTTATCAACCTGTCAAAATGTCAGGGAATGATGTCTGTAATTTTGTAACATTGAATATACTAGTACAAAATAAAAACATGTAAAAATAGATTTTTGAAACATATTGCCTGAGGGGTGGGAGTTAAAAATTCAATGTCAGCGAGTTTGTACCCTAAGTAAGTAAAATCATCAAATTCATTAAAGGATTAAAAAATAAAACAATTTGAAATGTAAACTTTAAATATGTATTAAAATAAAACAAACTATATATAGATATATTATACCAGTCATGTATTTATTAAAACTTGTTTCAAAAAACAATGAGGACTGTCTAATGTTGCATGTTCAAATTTTGAGTGTATTTATTCTATGTTATGATGATTTTAGATAATGTGATGTAAGCAGTGACGTAATTTTTGTTACAGACAAAAAACGGAAGCGAATCTCCATTATTAATAGAGATATGTGAAGAGAGTGTGGGTGAATGCATGCATGTGTGTGTGTGTGTGTGTTTATATATATATATATATGTATATATATATGTTATTATAATGGTACACAGTAATAACCTACTCGAGTTTCACCATAAGGATCTTCAGGGTTAAATCCACTGGATTAATCAAGATATTGATTAATTGCAGTTGATTGCACGTGTGTATTTTTTTGTGATCTTATTATTATAATAAATTTGCTCTACTCACGTATTGAGCACTTTATATTTGTTGTATCGTTGTCTTATTATTGTGAAACTTGCATCAACTAACCATTGTGACCATTTTCACCGGTAAGTCACCTTTTCTACAAATACCATATATATATTTAAAAGGGTTTTGTAATTTGCTTGAAGCATTGTGTTTATATTGGTAGTTGGTTGGTTTTGAACGCTATCACAATGCAAGTGTAAAGAAAAAAGAAGGTAACTGTGGTTTGTTTGTTTACAAACAACACTTTTTTTTTTGCATTAGAATTTCACTGTAAGATTTTTTAAAAGTTTGTTCATGTATATTTACAATCCAAAGGCATGTTTTTATACTAAAATAGTTTTTGATTTTAATAAAAAAAAAAGTTATTTATTGGTCCTAACATCCTTTTATTTAAATAAACATAAAAATATTTGTAAATAAAAACTGTTTTCATTTAAATAAACATATCTGCATTTCTCTTCTGATTAAATAAAAACTATTTTAATATAAAAATGTGTCTTTAATATAAAAATGTGTCTTTCGTTTAAAGGTTTTAAAACTTAAAAAAAAATTCCTATTGAATTAACAACAACAATATGAAATAACTAATTTTTCTATTAAAATCGAAAACTATTTTAGTATAAAAATGTGCCTTTGGTTTGTAAATATACATGAACAAACTTAGTGAAATTCTAATGCAAAAAAAAAATCGTCTGTTGTTTGTAAACAAACATCCGGGAGTTTATGGTGAAAAGCAAAACAGATCCCAGCTGGGGTGCTTATTGGTTACTTGTCTAGGGTGACAAATCATCTTGTACCAGCCTTGATTTACTGCCTTATTACTTTTGCCCTGCCCTCTGTATATGCACCATCTTTGTATATACTCCCTGAAAATAATTTCTTTTTCTTTTCTATTACAGAAATTTGTTGTACGAGAGGAAATCCCTAAAGGAAAATGCTCCAATGACTGACCGCTTGATGGCTCGGGCACTGGCTAATCATATTGAATAACTCAGACTTTTTGTTCTTTGATAAGTAAAACATGTTTACTCTTTTGATAAAAAAGAAAACTCAACAAAACAAAACAAACTGATATCTTTATCTGAAAAGGAAATAATAAAAAATTCAGTCAACAAATTCATCTTATCAAAATCAATAAGTTAATTTCGTTTGGTTTGGTTTATTTGTTTAATGGCATGTCAACTCTTTATGGGTTATTTAATGCCAACACTTTGTTCACTTGTAAATGTTTAATCATAATCAAGTGAGAGAGAGAGAGACTGAGAGAAAGAGTGGGAAAGAGAAAGTAAGAGAGAATGAGATAGAGATGGTTTGATTTATTTGTTTAATGGCATGTCAACTCTTTCTGGGTTATTTAATGCCAATATTTGGTTCATTTGTAAATGTTTGATTTCAATCAAAACAATATTTTCAATGATTTGAATGTCACATTAAGTTGGAAAGTGTTAAACTGTGAATGCACTTTTTATATTTGGCAACTTAATGATTTATTTTTTGTTAGTTATTTTATAGTAATAAAAGTCTTCCTCTCTCATTCAGTTCGTCCTCCAAGGCTTTATGCTCAGGGCTTAAACATTTAAAGAAATCAAATAGAAAAACTAAGTTATTTTGTTTGATACTTGTTTCCCTACCAGCGTGTCTGTCTCATCACAAGCTAGTCTTGCTGATCCATTACTACTGAATAGCAAGTTTGATCCACACTGGATGCCCCATACTTGTGACCTTGTGTCACATTCTACCCGTGGCGAAGGGGTTGGGTACATGATAAATTTATTAGACAGTCCTATTATTTTAAATCTTCTTAATCAGACTTTGTATCTGGATTTTAATTTTTTTAGATAAAAGATTATACAGGGAGTTTCAGAAAAATTGATATTGTTTTGTGATCTAATAACTTGACCAATTCTCGTTCAAATGATCTCAAATTTTAATAAAATCTCAAAATTCTATGTTCAATGTTTTTTTTTTCTCTTCATGTAGAGAAATATCATTCACTGGGTAAGAAAAGTCATTTAAACATTAAACATAGAATTTTGAGTTGTTTTTACATATGCTGTTAAAATTTGAATTGGTCAAATTATTAGATTACAAAATCATATTGATTTTTCTGAAACACCCTGCAATCCAATAATATAAATTTGTTCAAAACACCCATCCCAAATAATATAAAATTTGTTCAAAATCCTGCACATCCCAAATAATATAAATTTTCAAAACCCCTGCACATCCCGAATGATATCAGATTTTTTCCAAAACCCCCCTGCACATCCCGAATGATATCAAATTTGTTCCAAAACCCCCTGCACATCCCGAATGATATCAGATTTTTCCAAAACCCCCTGCACAACCCGAATCAGATTTTTCCAAAAACCCTGCAGATTTTTCCAAAAACCCCCTGCACAACCCGAATGATATCAGATTTTTCCAAAACACCCTGTATATATAATAGTTGCTAGGTAACATACATAAAAATAATTGGATCAATATAATATCAGTTTTCCTGAAAAACAAACACAAAACTTTTTAAGGCTTTTAAATATTTTATTGAGTAAAATCCGTTTCTCCATGAACAAAACATTGCAGTTGATTCAAAGACATTTTTTTTTTTTTTTTTGTTCACAACTCTGAATATCTGACAATGAATGGTTTTCTGGGGGAAAAAATATCCCCACCCCTCTATCACAATGACAGCACAAATAAAAAAAGGTTAAATCAAACTTAACGGACATAAATTCCCTGATTTTTGGTATTGTTTTTACTTTTGTCAGGGTGCCAAAAGAAAAAAAATATAAAAAATCAGGGAATTAACTGAATTTATTGAAATTTTCAGTGTTGAAAATATTATTGAATAAAAGATAAACCGTATTTGATGGCATATAGGACACACTTTTTTCCAAAAATTTTGGCTCAAAAAATTGACATGCGTCTTATACATCGTAGGTGAAGTTTGAGACCTCCTGTAGGCATTTTTATTATTATTATTATTATTATTATTATTATTATTTCCTCCTATTGAGATGTCTTGTGTATGCTTATTGCTTGTCTGTACTGCCAAATTGCTTTTATACAGCTATGTTTCTGCTTGTGTAATGCACAGCTAGACTGTTTTCAACAATATATGCTTAAATACACTAAAAAAATTTTTTCCTGATCTAACCTGCTGAAATGGGGGGGGGGTCTTATATGCCGTCAAATATGGTAATGCACCAGTTATTTTATTTAAAAACTTTTACATTTTTTCAGGTCAGTTAACTTTGAACCACGTATCTTTGAGAATCTGTGTTACACCTCAAAGATATGTGGTTCAAAGTTAACTGACCTTAAAAAAAAAATGTAAAAGTTTTTAAATAAAATAACTGGTGCATTATATCTTTTATTCATTGATATTTTTAACACTGAAAATTTCATTAAATTCGGTTCTTTCCTGAATTTTTTCGGCGGGGGTGATATACGATGGTGGAATTTAGGTTCGTTAAGTTCGATTAAGATAAAAAAAATAGAATAAAATAATATAAAGCCTAATGAAGCAATGACTAATCTGTGGGGTTGGGGTGGGGGTCGGGATTGAAGTAATTGATGGATGGAGTATGAATAACAATGAATTGAATAAATGTTCAAAAAGGTCAGTTTTTATTATTGCTAAGATTAGTGTTCAGCACTGGCATGGTGGGGGAAGATGACTCTCAGCTTCAGCCCTCAACTTTTCTCAGCCCTAGTGACCCCAGTTTCCAATGATGATCAAAGGTCAAGAAAGGTCACCAAGAAGAACGATGATGTCATCTTGCCAGGTGAAAAACAAAAGGCAAAGGGTTAAAGGATAAAATATTTTTTATTTATTCAAAAAAATTTTTTTTTTAATGTTTATTCATTTTTCTATTTATTTATTTTTTTTCTTATTTTTTAAAAGTTTATTTTAATATTTTAAAATTCATATATATATATTCCTCGAGGCAATTTGCATAAAAAAACAAAAAACAAAAAAAACAACAAAACACCATAAATAAAATAGCATTTAACACCGACACTAATATACTAACCATTTTTAATAGATAATGCATTAACCATAATACTGCTACCTTCAATAAACCCTCATAAATGAATAAACTAACAACAATAAAAGAACTACCATTATCCCTTCCAAACAAATAAAACTTGTACCACAAAACTGTTATGGGTTATTTCCTATAAGTCTAACATAAACAAAGGGAACCACTCTTGACTGATTATTTATTGATCTACTAGGAAAAAAGAAGACGGAGTTAAGGTTAGTTTAATGGGAAAATAAATAAATAAGAGTAGTCCCCTTTGTTTATGTTAGACTTATAGGAAATAACACTGTTATGATTCTTGTTGGCATTTTAGGTGCTTTATTTCCACTGTTGTATTGAGTGCAGTTTCAGTTTACTTATGGCATAAACTTTGAAGGGTTGGAGGAAAAAGTATTTTTAATGATTTGTTTTTATTAATTTTTAAAATTTTTTAAAATTTATTTATACATATATTCCTCAAGGTAATATACATTAGGGTTAGAATTCGGGTTAATATATATATATATATGTTGAAAAGAGAAAGAAAGGAAAGAAAGTATAGAATGGATAAAATAGGATATTTTAATTAATTTTACTTGCACGTGTTTCGGTCAGGAGTTTATCCATGTGTACATTATTCAATATATTATTAAATTTTTAAATAAACAAAATGAAATAATAATAATAATAGAAAAAATGAGAAATGTTCCGTACACAAAGAAATATCGACCTTCCTCAGATGGATAAACTCCTGACTGAAACACGTGTAAGTAAAATTAATTAAAATATCCTATTTTATCCATTCTATACTTTCTTTCCTTTATTTCTCTTTTCAACATACCGTCGGATTCACTTCCATTTTTTTTTACATACATATATATATAGTATCCATTTGCTGCTTTAACTTTTCCGTTGCTTTGGCATTAGTAAATTGAGTAAAAAGTTCTCAATATATTAAAAACTTAAAGCAATATTGATAACAATTATAGAAGTAGAGGAAAAGAGTTTTTTTTTTTTTTTTTTTTTAAATTAATTTATTATACCTCAAGGTAATTTGCATAAATAAAATAGCATTTAACACTGACACTAATACTAAACATTTTTAATAACTAATTCAATAACCATAGCACTGCAAGCTACAATAAACCATTTTTAACTAAATAAACCAACAACAATAAAAGAACTACAAATAAAACTTGCACCACAAAACAAACAACCACTACGACCAAATAAATCCCCCCCTGAAGATGATCAGTGACATGGTTAAAAGCGCTTGGGTAAAAAATATGGCACACTCTATCATTGGACCCTGATATATGAAAATCAAGAAAACTTGAACATCTACACTTAAAGATCAATGAGAAGAAATATTCTGTGGTCTTTAACAAAACCTGCTTATATATGTATATATATGTATATATATAGTATCCAATTGCCGCTTTAACTTTTTCGTTGCATTGGCATTAGTAAATTGAGCAAAAAGTGCTCAATATATTAAAAACTTAAAGCAATATTGATAACAATTATAGAATTAGAGGAAAAAAGTTTAAGGTCTACCATGGTTTCAATCCAAATGATTTCATCAGGACCCTATCCTATACTTAACTAAATCAATGTAATTCCATAGTTAAATTAAGGAATTACATTGACTTAGTTAAGTATAGGATAGGGTCCTGATGAAATCATTTGGATTGAAACCATGTTAGACCTTAAACTCTTTTCTTCTGCTAATATTATTTATATATTACACACAAACATTATTGAACAGGAGAGACGTCTCCCATCTGACAATTTTCTTTTCAATCCTTTCAAGCTGATGGACTAAATCTATTTAGACTAATCTTGCTTTGCTCTCAAAGTCAAATTTTATATACAATAAAAAAACACTAATGTGATAGGAACAGTCCTAACAAAATATCAGAGTTACTCCCCTTGACTAGTAGAAGATTGTTGTTTCCCATGACAGGTGCATTGTGGGAGCTAGGACCGGAAATAGGGTTTTATCTAGTACACAGATAGATTTGTACATGAGATAGCCTGTTGCACACAAGTTGAGAGCTCTTAAGTCTGTTTGTGGGTAGGAGCATTTCTCTACCCTGAGTTAAATAGAACTTTGTTAATTTCCAACAACCTGGTCTTGCATTTTCTATCAGTGCTCCGTATTTTATTTGTAACTAAAAACATAACAGAATGAGTTTTTTCTTCTTATGAAAGGAATTTGATATCTGTTATTTCTACTAAAACTCTGACAGGACTTGCTAGTCATATGGGATCCCATGGCAGAAAACAATCGCTGGCCCTTTTTACACAGGTCCTTCTGCAACAACCTTCTGGTAACTCGTGTCCTTTTCTGTGACAAAGGGTGTGGATCTACAGCACGTTAGAGTAACCATATGACGGTGCATGGGGGCAATGACAAAGATAGCTTGTAACGTATGATAGGGCTTGCAAAGATGTACCCGGCCTGAGGAGTCACGTGCTCCCATGGGTACTATTTGTGGGATCAAGGAGATGGATGACTTTTAAAATTTTTTTTATACAGGTCTTTCTGCAGCAGCCTACAGGTAACTCGCGGTCTTTCTGTGACAGCAGGTTTAAGAAGCCATATGACAGTGCATGGGGGCAACGTCAATGACAAAGATAGCTATCAGTGCTTGCAGAGATATACTTTGCCTGGGGAGTCATGTGATCCCATGGGGCTCTATGAGATGGACGCCTTCTGTAAAGTCACTATCACTATATATTTTTAAACAATTGATATTTAAAATATTTCACTTAATGAAACATCCTTTATTTTTCGCGGAAGCAGTTTGTTATATATAAACATTTATTAATTAGTCTGGCAAAAGGCCACAAAAATGGAGCATTCAACTTGAAATGACCCCACAAGCCTATTTTATTGCTATATGCAAATCCACCTTTTTTTCTTTAAGCTTTAAAAAAAAAAAAACCCCAAAAAACTGAACACACATACATACATATATATAACAAATTTTGGGTACAACTAATATGATATAAAAAATCCAGTAAAGGAATCATTTATTTAAACATGATCAACTGCCAAACACAGAGAGGGGGGGGGTAGAAACTTAAGGGCCCTTTTGACTGGTGCATTTTCAAAAGCCGGTAAATCAATTAATGGAGATTATGTAACTGTCTGTAAATTTGATCCTTGCTGGATTCCCCATAATTGTGACCTTGTGTCACACCTTACCCATAACGAACGGCTTGGGTAAATACCTCTTATGGCAAAAAGGTTGGGTAAATAAGAGCGTCCCATTGAAATGCAATGACTTGCAAGATTGTCTCGCAGATCCATTACTACTGAATAGCGAGTTCAATCCACACTGAACGCCCCATGCTTGTCACATCCTACCCCTGGTGAATGGGCTGGGTCGCACACAGATTGAACTCTTAGTATTAGTTAATAAAAAAGTAGCAGAAATAAAATTTTAAGAAAAGCATGTTCAAAATATTTACTAAATTGATACGGAAAAAAAGTTTAGATTTAAATTTTAATTGAATAAAATTTGTAGTCAGAAAGTGTTTTTATTTTATTTTATTTATTTAAAAAAAATTTTTTGGATGAATATCTGCAGAGGCAATGTTAGTTTTACATTTTTTTTAATCCGTTTTACTCAAAAAAATAATGTCGGCTGCTGGCATAGGAAAATAGTTTCTAACATATCTTAATTAGAAAATAAGATATAAAAGACAAGGGAAATAACTCTTGTATTTTTTTTTTCTTCTCCCAAATACATTACCTGATTTAAAGAGTTTTTCAAGGCCACAGATTGAAGACAAAAATTTACCTGAAGATTCATTTAATTTGTTTTTTTTTATGCGTAAAAGATTTTAGTAAAATAATTTTTCTTCCTTCTTGATGAAAAGAAAACACTTCTTCGTAATTGTACATCACTTTTGAGAATATTAAATCATTATTTAAAAAAAAAAAAAAAAAAGAAAGTAAAGAAAAAGAACTTAATTGTCTCTTTAAAGTAGACCATTTTAGAAAACTGGAAATAGGGCCATGTAGAAAAAAAAAAGTCACAGTACACAGACACACATAGGGACTTCTATATACAATTTCAGCTCTGATTCAGTCTGTCTTTACAACATTACTTAAAACGTCTTAATCATAAACCTTAAAAATACTAAATATACATGTAATGTGTAACGTCAGTTTAAAATATTATTTACTTTATTACTATAACTTAAATGTGACTTTTTCCTGTTTTTTTTTTTCTTTCTTAGCCCAAATCGTGACTATTTCTATTCACAATAAAAATTCTTAGGTGACTTTTGGGATATAAAAATTGTGTTGTGTGTACAAGATATGTAATGTATATTACTTTATTGCTATAACTTAAATGTGACTTTTTCCTGTGTATTTTCTTAGCCAAAATTGGGACTTTTTCTGTGGCTATTTCCATTCAAATCTGGAATTTGAATCACTATAAATAGTATTTTCTTCTTCTTTTTCCCTTTTAGTCAAGGCAAATGAAACTAAACAGACTTAATGTCTCTCCCTTGATCAGCATCTTGTCTAAAATGATTTATATTTGGTATTAGTACCAAATTCTACAGCATTAAAACTCTGAAATAAAAAATATTCATCTGTAGCATTCCAAAAAATAAGTACACCCCCTACACATAATTTAATATAGCCAATATATTTTCAAAACAACAAAGATGATTAGTGCTGCAAAGGGTGCAATGTAATTGGGTAACTATTTCACGCACGAGCATTAAATACTATTTAGTGTAACACAAAGTTATCTCCCTTTAACTGCAGTATTTGCAGTCATCTCTCTCTCTCTCTCTATATATATATATATATATATATATATCTATTAATAATAGAGATTGTCTGTAACAAAAACTGTCACAGCTTACGTCACAATATTCTTATGCTATATACACCCAAAATTTGAGTAAGCAATTTTAAAAATTGTTTTTTACTCTCGTCCTTTTTTTTACAGTAACGAGATGTTAACTAAAAGTTACAAGTGTAAAATTTATGTGGAAAATATTCAAAATAATTGTTTGATTATTACATGCATGCAACATTTTATTTGAGAGGGACGGGGCAGTGTTTTCATTTCAAATTGTTTTATTCTTTTCTTTACTCCTTTAATAAATATGAGGATTTGTCTTACTTATGATACAAACCCTCTGACATTGAATTTTTAACTCCCACCCTCTCAAGCAATGTCTTTCAAAAATTAATTTTTATGACGCCTGGGGGGGGTTCTGTTGCTAGTATATATAATGGAGATTCAATATATTTTTGTCTGTAACTGAAACTACGTCACAGTAATTCCAGGAATTAAGCAAGTTTTGCAATGAGTATTTAATTTATAGACGGTATCAAGTACTACATAAAAATGTAAGAGCAACTGAATTATATATAAACTAAAGACCAAGAATGAACAAAAGATGGTCCAATGTCTCATTTAAAACAAGTTTCAATAAATAGATGACTGATGTTATTGATGCATATATAGTTTTTTTTCACTTTGATTTATATTTAAAGTTATCTAACGTTAAGAGTTTTACGAAAAAAATATTTACAAACATTAAATTTTCATATATTCTCCTTTGACATTAAATTTGAAAAGGTTTGTGTATTTAACTGTATCTCGTTATGTAATTGTCTGCGCATGTCCAACACTAGGGTTTCTTTATATTTTGTTACAAAAAAGAAAAAAAAAAAAAAAGGGTTCTGGATGTTGAGAAAATCAAGATAAAATTTAACAGAAGTAGATCTTTTAATACACTAAAATTAAAATTTCCTTCAATTTTAATAAAATTTGTTTTTAATACAATTTTGTAGAATTGTGTAAAAATTGGTGTATTTATAAAAACAAAACAAAAAAAAAACATTGTTCTCTGAGAGACGTGTAAAAATTTAAAGTGCAAAATTACCCCCCCCCCATATTTAACATAATGAAACTTGAATAGATGCTAATATTTTGTGTATTTTTTTCTTTTTAGTTTAACAGTGTTTTATATCCAACAATTTCTAAACAAAAAGAACAATTGTTATAATTTATATTTTTATACCTGGGCTCTTCATCCGGGTTATTTTTTGTGTGTGAATTGAGTTATCTCCCTTAACATGATCAATCACACCAATGTTTCATTTTTGAGCATATTTTTTAGTTTTATGAATTATATAATCTAATATAGGAAACATTTTTTCTTCAAAGATTTTTTTTAAAAACATAGCCACCATTCTTGATTAAAACAAAATAATGCATTTACCAAAAATGATGAAAAAAACAAAAACAAGCCCAAAACACAGGACAAGCATCCATATTGGCCAGATTTAATCCCTAAAGCTAAAATATTGCAGAATAAAAACACACGTATATACTCATCTATTTACAGTGAAACCCAGAGAAATAGAAGTACTGTGAGGTTGTAACTTTAAAATCTTAGGTTCTAAACCAACTGTTCTCTAATATAGTGCATTATGGGATTAAAGGGAAGTAACAAGCTACAAGAGATTTTTCATTCATTGTACACTTTTTAACTTGATCTTAAAAAAAAAAAAAAAAGAAGTGTTATATATTATATATATATATATATATATATGATTCGTTTTCATGTATTTTTAGAGTGCTCAATAGGGGCATATATAAATAAATGACAGGTGAGAAAAAAACAAACAATCATTCAAAAATGGATTAATCAAAGAATTGAATTGTTATATTATATATATATATATATATATATATATATATATATATATAAATAAAAAAGGGGTTTTTTAAAAATATTTCTTTTATTTCAAAAGAATTATTTTTTTTAAAAAAAGAAAGAAAAAAATTATTTTTTATTTTTTATTTTAATAGAATTATTTAAAAAAAGAAAAAAGGTTTTAAAATTTGTTCTTTCATTCTAATAAGATTATTTTAAAGAAAAAATGGTTTTAAAAAATTGTTCTTTAATTGAAAAAAAGAAAAATGTTTTTAGAAAAAGAAAAAGGTTTTACAAAATTGTTCTTTCATTTTTTTAAGAATAGAAAGAAAAAAAAAAAAAAAACGTTTTAAAATTTGTTCTTCTATTTTGATAGAATTATTTTTAAAAGAAGAAAAAACAGTTACACCGGTCAGTATACCAGTGTGGCCTTTTTATTTTCCCTTCACACTGTAGCACCGGTTTATTGGTGCAGAGATCATGCTCTTATAGAAGAATGTAAAGAGTTGACGGTTCAAAGGTTTAAAAATTGTGTACCAACCCCTTTGAAAATGTATGATTATCAAAGGAGGACTTGAATTGTTTTTAAATGATAACAATTTTCAAGGCCTGTGGGTTGGGCTTCAAATAAAGAATTTTTTTAAAAAGTGGTTCAGTAAAAAAGAAAAATAGATTACTTTTGTAGTTTTCAAGTGAAGTTAATGGTATGACATTTATAAGGCTTCCATTAAAAAAAAAAAAACTTGAAAAAAAATTTTTTTTTTTTTTTTTTTTAGACATGAAAAAATATTCTAATGAAAAAACAAAAACAAATATATAAATAAAAATAACAAGTTAAGAAAAAAACAGAACAAAACAATTGCAGTTAAGAAAAATGACAATATGAAAAATACTTTAGAGAGGATTTAAAATTTATATATTTATTCAGGATTTTCCTGAATATATATATATATATATATATATATATATATATATATATTATTCAGGATTTTCCTGAATATCCTTCTCTGTGAAACCAAAGGTAGTTAACCTGTGTTACCAATTTGGTTTGCTAAACTGGCTCTATATACGTATTGAGTGTTTTCAATATCTATTGTTATTGTGACTCATTCAATTTCTTTTTTCCAACATAGTCAATACTATAACTCACTTGATTTTTTTTTCTTTCTCTGTAGAGAAATTCTCTTTCTTATATATATATATATATACACACAAAAAAAACATGCATGTTTTGCGCACACATACATGTACATTATTACTGTACACTGTTCATGTTCCTGACATTAATACGTGTACTAGACATGAGACTTTGATGAGTTGTGGTGCACCTGAGCACTGTACACAATAAATTTCATTATTTTATATATATATATATATAAGAAAGTTTTGTAGAAAAAACAACAAGATGTTAAAAATTCATTTCGTTTTTCCGCTTACAATGTTGCTTTGATAAAGACATATTCATAATGTCGAAACAGATTTCTGTCAGCAAAAATTTTTAACATCTTGTTTTTTATACAAAACTTTCTTACATATTGTCAGATTCAATATCCATTTTTACCTTTCATATATATATATATATATATATAATATATATATATATATATATATATATATATATATATATATATATATATTTTAAAAATAGAGAGACTTAAGTTTAAAGCTTTTAAAAACTTAAATGAGGATGAGTGCTCAGTTAACAAACTTAATGAAATGTTGACACCTATCAATTTGAAGAAAAAAAAGATTAAGCCAATACACTTTTAACCATTGATTTGTTTGTGAGATACAGGATTGTGTAAGTGCAACATCCCCCATACAATTATTTCTTTTTTTTCTAAACTGAAATTTCATCTCAATCAGAAGATTTGAGGATGTGAATGACATCAAAAGAAATAGAATGGTTCAGCTTCACACCATTATAAATGAGGAATTTTAGAAGTGCTTTGACCAATGGAAAACTAACTGGAGTAAGGGTGTTCAATACAAAGGGAATTATCTAAAAAACAAAAAAAAAACAAAAAATTATATTTCATTTAATGTTCATTTCTGTCTTGACACTTTTTGAACACACCTTGTATTTTGAAAATAAATCAATGTTTAATTCATTGTTCATTTCTATATTGGTAAATACAGCTTCAGTCTTGATAATTTTTTGACACATCTTGTATATATAAGAAGAAAAAAAATAAAAATAAAAGCTGAAAATATTCAAGTAAGAAATAATTTACTTTGATGAATTCTTTTTTTTTTTTTTTTAATCCTTATATACAAAAGTTGGATTATTTGAAAACAATCACAGAATATTCCAATTGGAAAAAAAAAATTGAATATTACACCATTGCTAATTAAGTGTATATTCATTTTTACTCAATAAAAAAGTAAACAAAAAACAACTTATATTTCCCTGCGTTCTTCTTAACAACAAAGTGATGAAATAATAATGTTAATTCTGATCAAAAAACATTAAGGACTAACAGATGTTACAAGGCATCATCAAAACATACATACATACATACACACACACTATATATATATATATATATATATATATATATAATGTTGTTCTGGTTCCAACGGGAGAAAATTTAATATTTTATAAAAAAGAAGGTCCGCAAAATGTATTATGTTCTCAGAAATTTTTTTTTATTCTTATCTTACATATGCGATACGTGTTTCTGATCTGTTGTTTTCTTCAGGCATTGAGTTATTATTTTGGCAGAATATGTCCGATATTTGATAGGTTTTGTGTGTTTCTGGATAGAAAAGTTGCAGAAACACACACAACCTATCAAATATCGGACATATTCTGCCAAAATAATAACTCAATGCCTGAAGGAGACAACAGACCAGAAACACATGTCGTGTGTGTGTGTATATATATATATATATATATATATATATATATACTATTCATTTTTCTGACATTAGTACATTAATTTTTTAAAAACTAAGGGTTGCTCTTAATCCTTTCAATTATGTTTTGAATTTCAACCTTACAAAATAATTATTTGTGTATAGATCGAACCCTGATTTAAGGTCATGAAATCCTTAATTTATAGAATTGATTTTTGAAACCAAGGATTGTTCCTTCTCGTTTCCATTGTTTGAATTCATGTTATAAGTTGGAGGCTGTTGACGATTTGGGCTTAAAAATGACGTCTTCAATACTTAACGTGTAAATAAATGTATCAATAAATAAATACATTACATACTCTTGTATAATACGACCATTGGAGTGGTAAGATATCAATACCAGAGTGATCCCAGTGGGCTATCCCCTCAGGCAACACCTGGCCCCTCAATTTATTCGTGTCCCCTTACCCTAAAAAAAAAAAAAAAAAAAAAAAAAAAAAAATTCCCCAAATTTGTATGAGATTTCACAATAGAAATTTGACCCTGTGACACTGATTCCAGAGTAAATACATCAGAAGAGAGCCAGAGGGTATATGGTCGAAACACCATGAACAAATAACAATATTGCTGTGGAAAATACAATACAAAATTTATTCATTGGTCCGAACGTCTTGTCACCCCATACATATTTTTTCTTTTTTTAGAGGTAAAATAATTACATAAAACAACCTAAAATTCTAGAAAATAATAACTTAGCTTATATATCATATAATCAAAACAAAAAATAATGAAATTCGAAACAATATATTGGGTGACAATACTTTTAGACCACCCTGTAGAGTGCAGCGTGGACTTAATGTCTTGTCGCCCCTACATATTTTGTTTTAGAGGTAAAATAATTGCATAATACAATCCAAAATTCTAGAAAAAAAACTAATTTTCAAAAATTTTCTTTTAGAGGTAAAATAATTACATAGCTTATATATATATAATTGAAAAAAAAAAAAAAAAATGAGATTCAAAAAATATTTAGGGGTGACAAGACTTTCCGACCAGCCTGACAAAAATTGTAATATTTTTATGAAGTTAATAAAAATGAATTACTAAATGATATCTACCAACTACAAGATGCAATATACATTTGAGGAAGGCTGAAGAACATATCGGCTGAAAGGTGACAAAAAAACAATAAAAATGATGATGCACATACAAAAAATAATGTATGGAATAATGAGACTATTTCATCTCAAAACTCCAGACAGCAGTTAACACCCATTTTTTTTTCTTTGTAAGATTTGTTTCAGATTTTAAGAAATTTAACATTTTTACTTTTATATCAGAAGTTCAATCATTGTTTGCGATAAAATTTGGAAATTTGAATTTTTAACAACGTGCATCAATGTTGCTAAATAATCCTATTAGATGTGCGTAAAAGTTTCCAATGTCAAACCTTTTTTTTTTTAAAGGTTAAAACTAGAGATTGAATACCTTGTAGAAAAGTAGATTTTTAATTTTTTTAGATGTTTTAAGAATAAAAAAAAAAAAAGAAATTCTGGAAACTTTTGCACATACCTAATATTTCATTTTTCCATTCAAAAAAAAAAAAAAAAAAAAAAAAAAAAATAAAAGTTTTAGAAAAATGCAAATGGTAAATAAATAAATGCAAAGGTTCTCAGTATCTTCAAACTAGAGATAGAGAATAGAGTATAAAACTGTTTAATAATGATAAAAAAAAAAAAAAAAAAAAAAAAATGCTGGAAACTTTTGCACATATCCAATACACCATTTTTTTTCCATCCAGAGAATAAAAACAAAGAAATGTCCAAGAAAAATGAAAATGAATAAATGCAAAGTCTTTCCCTGCTGCAACCTCACCCATAAGCAGTTATATATATATATATATATATATATATATATATATATATATATATATATATATATATCTATATCTAAGTTAAGAGAAAGGAAATGAATCCAATGGTATAAGTATAGATAAAAGGATATGAAAACGCACAATATGCTTTTAAAATGAAAATATTTTATATCATATTCATAGCTAATATTGAACAATATTTCGATTTATAAAAATCATCTTCAGAGCTTGTTTTTTACTCCGGACTCATCGAGAGAGAAGCTGAAAATAATTTGAATTCAAAAGGAAAACATTGATGTTCCAAAAAGTCAATAATGTATATTTAGTGTAACAGTTTTTGAAAAAATATATTTGAAAAAGAGAATTTGTCTATTGTTGAATTTGAAATATGTCTTCTTTTTTCAAAAACTGTTACACTAAGATATACATTATTGCCGCTGACCGAGAAACGCGTGGTGGATATGCTTATAATGAAACTACCGCATGACTTTTTGGAACATCAATGTTTTCGTTTTGAATTCAAATTATTTTCAGCTCCTCTCTCGATGAGTCCGGAGTAAAAACAAGCTCTGAAGATGATTTTTATAAATCGAAATATTGTTCAATATTAGCTATGAATATGATATAAAATATTTTCATTTTAACAGCATATTGTGTTTTCATATCCTTATATATATATATATATATATATATATATATATATATATATATATAAATATAAGATGACGACTTACCACAGAATAGAATATCAAGTTAATTGCAACATTGACGGCTGATACAAATATTAACCGAATAAGTCAAAGTTATAAAGAATATTAAGTGCTCAATACGTTAGTAGAGAGGATTTAGTAGAAAGGTATATATATATAGATAACCTACTTACGTTTCACCAAAAGAGGATCATCAGGGTTAATCGTAATGAATGAATCATGAAATTGATTAATTAAAGACAATTGTGAATAATACAATAATGATTATATTATTCACGTCTGCAATTGTCTTTAATTAATAAATTTATTGATTAATTTATTACGATTAACCTTGATGATCCTCTTTTCGTAAAACTTCAGTAGGTTATATATATATATATATAAAATGGACCATAAATGTAATATATCTTTTTTTTGCTGGCAATTTTGATATTTTATATAATTATACAATGAAGTATTAAAAAAAATTTGGAAATTGAAATTATTTTTAAACAAGAATTTATTTTTAGAATTTTTTCTAATTCATGTTATTTCTTTTTTTTAATGGATGGGATTTATTAAAAATTTTATTAGAAAATTTTGGCAGAAGAGGACATTAAAAAAAAAAAAAATCCAAATTTATGATTATTAGACCAGATTAACAGTATGGTAGTGGTAAACTACAATCCAAACATTTTTAAACCTTATGTTTTAGATGCAGGTATCATTACACGATTGCAAGGGAACAAGAAAAGTTTTGGTAAACATTATATATTCTTGTATACATATTTATCAGCGTCTCCACACGAGCAAAATGTGACACAAGGTCAATTTCTTAGGTAGAGTTTAACAGGTTGCTTAAATAGTCATCCAGTAGTGGGTGACTATTTAAATGGTCATCTAAATATTGAACCGGTTCAACTTTGACAATTGTTTGAAAAAAATAACATCTTTATTTATTTTTGACATGCCTCTCTAAAAAGTAAAATTTGAAAGACTTGGATAAAAAAGAAAAGAAAATCTCCAATGTTCTTGTATGTAAACTGTTCATGTTCCTGACACTAATACATTATTCTGTGTACTTGACATGAGACTTTGATGAGTTGTGGTGCACCTGAGCACTGTATACAATAAATTTCATTATTAATACCTCCATCAAAATATAGGATATCTTTACTCTAAAAAAAAAAAAAAAAAAAAAAAAAAAAAACTTTACAATTTTCTAAATTGTAGACATGATGAAAGAGTCATGTTTATTTTGTGATGTTTAATTAGAAAGAGAGACGTCTTTTAATGCAATACCCACTGGAATTATTAGAGGAGAAAAAGGTTTAACTTTACTTTAATACTTAACACAGGAATCTTTCTGAAAATGATGTAGGCACAAATTACGATGGGAACGAATATGGTGAAAAAAAAAAAAAAGAAGTTCTGTCCTGTTTAAGGGACATAGGCAGGATCTAGAATAATAATAATGAAATATAGAACATTTTTTTCTTTTTTTAAAGGTTTCATAAATTGGACAATGTTGCCTCTTGGGTTTAAATATTTTTTCACAAAGATATATGGAAGGAAAAATTAAATTTTTTTATGGTATGTAATTTAAAAAATATATTATTAGCAAGAACAGATAAATTGTTTAGTTCTGAACAAAACAACAAAAAAAAAGTTTTAAATAAAAAATAACATTTGTATCATTTAGACTTTTCAAACTATTGTCCTTGTCTTTATTGTTTTATACACAATGTTTCAGATAATGTGCCCTTTGGCCTTCTTCAGCCAAAATGTTGTGTATATAATAATAAAGATGAGGACAACAATCTTTTCCTTTCTTCTTTCATTCATTCATCTTTTTTTCTCTTTCATTCTTTTTGTTTTTTCTCTCTCTCTGTCCTTCATTTCGCTCTCTTTCATTCTTTTCGTTCTCTCATTCTTTTTCTTTATTCTCTAAATTTTCTTTTTCTCTTTCCTTTCTCTCTTTTATTCTAAATGATACAAATTATCAAGACTCATCTAAAAAAATCAGACAAAAAATAACATCCATATTAATTTCAGTGAACATTTACTGTTGCCCGCCCCCAACTCTAAAATTTTTGTTATAATAATATAAAAATCATTTTGATCAGAACTAAACTTTCAGATTATGAAAAAATTTTTTAGGGAAAAATAGCCGTTTAATTTTTAGAGGGGGGTGGATTGGGGGAATTTGTTACGTTACTTAAATGTCCAACAGGACCCCCCATCTCATGGGATTACAAAAGTACATATCTTCCGAATTTCTTGTCTCGGGCCACCTAGCTGCCTTTGGTTTTTCTGCATTTTAGCAGTACTTATACTACTGTATGGCTGTTTTGTTTGTAATTCTAGCCAGCTCTTGAAGATATTGTAAAATTTTAGATAGCAGAGAGAGAGGGGGGGGGGTTCAATGGTACATATCTGCCAAAAGTTTTATATACATGAAAAAAGAGGAAAAACAAAGGAGACTTTTTTTTTAAATGTTCAAAACAATTAAAATAAATGTCATTTTTTTTTAGTTTGAAAGAACAAAAATTCTCTTCTCCAGAGAAAATATGGATTCTCCAGAGAAAATATGGATTAAAATGGAATGTTATGCTAGCTTATGTAATAATATTATATATTATATAATAGTATAAATAATTTTAAGAATAATTTGTAGAAATTTACATAATTTTGAATAGAGATTCATTTAGAAGGACTATTTTGGGAGTTATCAACATTATATATATATATATATATATATATATATATATATATATATTTACCAACTCCTCTGTACAAGCAGGATGTGACACAATATCAACTTCTTTAGCAGAGTTTAACAGATTTGAATTAAGAATTTTCATTCTCCTAGACCGGTTGGCAACCAAGGTTAAAGAGCCTAGTTTGCCCTACTATGAAGCCATAGCTGGAGGGAGAATAGTTGGATGCATGCCTTTCCTATATATATATATATATATATATACACTCCTGTAATGGACAACTTTTTAAGACCAATTTTTCATCTGAAAAACAAAAGGGTTGTTCCAAACACAAGATATGGACCAGTTAATAAGATAAAATCTGGACCAGTTAATAAGATAAAATCAATTGCATGGTCCCAAGGGCCGTTTTCTCAGGCAGCACCTGCCCCTTCACTTAAAACTGGCAAGACCGGGTTTCTGACCTGGTAAACGCTCATAAGGTCATTAATCATCTTAACAACAGCAACTTTGAGCGCCTTTTTGATCTCCATGTTTCTAACACACGTGGGCATGCCTACAAAGTCAGAAAACAGCATAGCTTACATGACTTTTGGAAACATTTTTTCACGCTCAGAAATGCTGAGGCATGGGATAAGCCGGCCTCATCTATTGTAGGCTGCCGAAACACTGCATCTTTCAAGGCCTCCATGCTTCCTGTAATCCACCAACACTATACCTGATACCCCCTCCACACACATACGCACACACTTGCACACATACATGTATATTATTACTGTACGCTATTCATGTTCCTGACACTAGTACATTATTCTGTGTACTAGACATGAGACTTTGATGAGTTGTGGTGCACCTGAGCACTGTACACAATAAATTTCATTATTATTATTATTGCCCGGTACCTGAGGTATCCCAAAAGGGGAATGCTGAAGGTATCACACACTTTTTGCACTGGCCAGCGCATGGGCTTCAGTTTGTGTGTGGCTCCCCACGTTAAAAAGACCTTCTGTTAATCCGGCCTGGTGGAATGTCACAAAAATAACTACCTTGTTTCTAGGCCTAACACCGCGGATAAAAAACACCTTTTTGTGGCTAAAAATTAGGAGTTGTTCATTACATGAAGGAAGTAATTCATTACTCCAGTATAGGCTTTAAAACAATTTAGATATAGTTATTTACCAAACTTAGCTTAGTTGTGGCACAAGGCCAGAAGTATGGGGCGCCCAATGAGAATCAAACTCACTAACAATGGTCTGCAAATCTAGCATGCTAACCATTACACCATGTGAGGTGCCCAAACAATTTAGATATAGATTTTATTGTTGGTTGTTTTGTTTTACAGCATATCAACCCATCTCAGGTTATTTAATGCTGAATCAAGTCATTTTGATATCGGTTTCTTACAGTACATGCTGTTGCTTAAATGGTAACCCATCTAAGTATTGAACAAGCCCATTGCTGCTTAACTTTGGCAATCTAGCGGGAACCGATGCTTTTCAACTTGTCGGAAGCTTAGATACAGAAGGTGCCTTGTAAATGTTTCTCTGTGCAGTTGAATTAGTGAGGGTGGGAGGTGAGGTTGGAGGAAGGTAAAATGAAAGATTTGTTGGTTAGTTAGATTTTATGGCATTTCAACCCTTGTTGGGTTATTTTATGCCGAAGACGTTTTGTTTTAGTCATTCTTGATGGGTACTCAATTTAAAAAAAAAATTTTTTTACCCAATTTTTTTTAAACACCCTTTTTTTAAATGAGACCCTAACAGGTACTATCACTCCGGGTCAGAGTGGACCTGGGAGTAATGGTGATGAAGGGGTACTCCACACTCCTCAGAGCTCCAGAATTGAATCTTCACCATCAGATAAGGTCTTAATGTCATACCCAGGACATTAAGACCCTCAGCCAGCGCCTTCTACAACAAATATAACAAAAAGGGCTGGGGCTTGCAATAAGGGCAATGGGGTTGGGATAATCATATGAAAGTAGGAAGAAAAGAAAATTGATTGTATTTAACAATGAGATCTTCATGGGGGGTACATTTTATCTACAAATGTTGGCAGAGTGGCCTATTGTCGGTATCAGCCGGACAGCGAGAGAGTCTATCCCCTTTTCGCTAGTGCTTGACCAAGTTTTTGTTGAGGTGGAGCGCAAAACCTACTGTCTGCTCCTCATTTTAGCGCACAGATCAAGTTACCCAAACTGTGCAAATCATGGCGGGGTCCAGTACCAAACCCTGAATCATGCGATTCCTAGGCGTGAGCTCTACCGACTGAGCCAAACCGGGCCCTTTATTTATTAGAGCAATATGCTTCAAATGCTCCATCTTAGAAAATAAAGCAGTTTCCTTGTGCAATTTGCAACTGAATGATAATTTTGACTTCTGGTTACAAAATTTTCAGCTAGATGTCTACTTTATATGGTTAAACAAAAAAATAAAGATTTGGTTTAGCTAAACTGATGGACATGAAGTAAGGGTTCAATTTAACATTGTATTTTTACATTGTAAATCAAATCTACTTGAAAGCATCTAGGAATTTTCAGCTAGAAGTCTACTTTATATGGTTAAACAAAAAAAATAAAGATTTGGTTTAGCTAAACTGATGTAAGGGTTCAATTTAACATTGTATTTACATTGTAAATCAAATCTACTTGAAAGCATCTAGGAAATTTTCAGCTGGATGTCTACTTTATATGATTAAACAAAAAAATAAAGATTTGGTTTAGCTAAACTGATGTAAGGGTTCAATTTAACATTGTATTTACATTGTAAATCAAATCTACTTGAAAGCATCTAGGAAATTTTCAGCTGGATGTCTACTTTATATGGTTAAACAAAAAAAATAAAGATTTGGTTTAGCTAAACTGATGTAAGGGTTCAATTTAACATTGTATTTACATTGTAAATCAAATCTACTTGAAAGCATCTAGGACATTTTCAGCTGGATGTCTACTTTATATGATTAAACAAAAAAATAAAGATTGGTTTAGCTAATTTGGATAAAATTTTGATAATCTAGAAGAAAAAAAGTTATTTTAGGAGTATCAAAGGAAATTGAGAAATATTTAGAAATTGAACATATCTAGTAAATATTTCTGTTAAATCGAACTTGACAGACCTAAATTCCATCATTGTATATCACCCCACCGAAAGAAAAAAAAAGAAAAAAAAGAAAAAAATCAGGGAATTAACCAAATTTAATGAAATTTTCAGTGTTGATATATTAATGAATAAAAGATATAATGCACCAGTTATTTTATTTTAAAAACTTTTAACTCAAAGATACGTGGTTCAAAGTTAACTGACCTGAAAAAATATAAAAGTTTTAAAATAAAATAACTGGTGCATTATATCTTTTATTCATTAATATATCAACACTGAAAATTTCATTAAATTCGGTTAATTCCCAGATTTTTGGTATTTTTTTCTTTAAGCAGGGTGACATACAATGGTGGAATTTAGGTCCGTTAAGTTCGATTTAACCAATATTTCTCTGTACTGATGAATAGGTCAATGTTTTTTATTGGGGTAGGAAGAAAAAAAGAGAAAAAAATTAAAAAATTGAAAAGATTTAGAAAATTTGGTTTGGTTTCTTTGTTTTTAATGGCATATCAACCTTAATGTGTTATTTAATTCCAAAGACATCCTTGTAGAAGAAAAGTAGTGATACTATTTAACCTATAGCTGGGGGTGGGTAATGAGGGGGTTCATACCTTTCCCACAGGTATTAGTTCAAAAGTTGCAGCTCAGTATGTTAACCACTATGCCACAGAGACTTTCCCTCTCTAAGATTTATTCAGTCTTTGCTCAATCATAAATCTTTCAATTTTTTTTTTTTTTCAAAAATGTATTTTAGAACTAATTAAAAAAAAAAAAACAGATAAAAAACAAAAAACAACTTGTAGGCATTTTTCTTGTTTGGATTAAATTTCTAACCTATGGGAGATTAACTAAAAAAATTAAAAAAATTGCCTGGATTATATCTCTAATCTACAGGTGATTAGCTAAAAAAGATTGCCTGGATTATATCTCTAATCTACAGGTGATTAGCTAAAAAAGATTGCCTGGATTATATCTCTAATCTACAGGTGATTAGCTAAAAAAGATTGCCTGGATTATATCTCTAATCTACAGGTGATTAGCTAAAAAAGATTGCCTGGATTAAATCTATAGGTAGTTAGGTTAACTAATTTCTTTTTTTAAATTTAGGTATCGTCATATTTTTTAATTTAAATTTAAATTTTTTAAATTAAATTAAATATTTTCCCTCAAATACCCCCCCCCCCCCCCGAATTGGCAATAAGGCTCTGACAATTTGGGCCATTCATGTGGGTCTTTTCTGAAACCTTGCCATGAAAGTTATATTGCCAGGGGGTTCAAACCTGGGAGTAATGGATTAGCTAAATCTAATAGATAATCCTCCAGGATTATGAGTGTTGGGCATATAAGCCTACAAATTCACTTCATGTAAATATATATATACCAACACCTCTGTAAAAGCAGGATGTGACACAAGGTCAATTTCTTAAATGGAGTTTAACAGGTGTGAATTCAAAGTTTTCTTTCTTCTAAACTGGTTACCTACTATTTAACAATAGCTGGAGGGAGAGCAGTTGGATGCATACCTTTCCCAAGGGTATTAGCACTATGTGAAAATACATCTTAGAACTATATATATTGTAAGAGAACTTATAAAACGGCTAGAAAATTTCTTCTTCTTGTAGATCTTAACAATTTCAGGATATGATTTCTGTCTTTATTAAATTGAGAATTATTAATATTTCATTTAAAGAAGATCTTCTGCCTGGTGAAGCCAAATTGCCAAACATTATTATAATTTGGGAGCCTTAGTGAATAAAAGACAGAAAGTTTTTTATCTTTAGGGTTACTGAAACCCCAGAAAGGGAAACTTTTGAATGAAAGTGGCAGTCAATATAAAAGTAAAGACAGAAAATGAAATACTAATAATACTGATAATGAACGTTTATATATATATATATATATATATATATATTATTCATTTATGTTAAGAAAGCAATTATAATGATTATTACAAAAATAAAATAATGATTAGTCTTATCGATGATCGCATGATGAAGATTCTTTGAAATCGATAAGACTGAACATTATTTTATTTTTATACGCATTGTAATTGCTTTTTTAACATAAATAAATAATAATATACTTAACAATGCTTCAAGCAAATTATCAAATACTATTATATATATATATATATATATATATATATATATATATATATATATATATATGTGTGTGTGTGTGTGTGTGTGTGTGTGTGTGTGTGTGTGTAGAAAAACAAGAAGTCTTCAAAAAGATGAGTTTATTCTTGATGGTGGAGTCTACATTATAATGTTTCAGTTTATGCAAACTTCATCAGGACAAGAGGTGAAATGTTGTATGGTGATGGTGATGTCCTGATGAAGTTGCATAAACCGAAATGTTATAACAACGGCATCATCAAGAATAAAATCTTTAATCTGTGTAAATATATTTTTTTAATCACTAGTTATGTTATAATGTAAAAAATAAAACAAGTTTTACAAAAGTTATCTCCCTTGCATTGTAAAATTCCTTTTTCATTTTGGTGTTAAGTGGGATAAGTCATATTGATTGTCTAAACTGTCGTGTGCTTTCTCATGTCAGCATATTTTTTTTTTTTTTTTCTTGGAGAGATCTTTGGTTTTAAATGTTATTTACCAGAACTAATCATTCATTATCTCTGGTCAGACACAAATCTTTGCATTTCTTAATTTTGTGCTGAGACGTAAACATTTAAATGGCGTCCATCTTGCTTCTTTCATCTTCACGTTCTTTGGATTCTTGTTTGCTTTTGGGCATGAACAACATTTCAATGGCTTCCAGTGTTTTTCCTTTTGTCTCTGGCAGCAGAAAATAACAGAAAACACAGCCAACGATCGCCATAAAAGCCATGAGGTAGAAAACTCCTATAAAAGAAAAAAAGAAAAGAAAAAAAGATTAAATATAATATTTTATTATAATGGAGATTCTGTGTCTGTCTGTAAACAAAACTACATCACTGCTTATGTCACAATTCCCTTTTGGAATTGTGTCAGTTTATCAATGAGTATTTAATTTATGGCCAAAATCATTAATAAATAGAATCAAATAAATCTAATTTATCAATGATGTCTCTATGAAAATCTGAGTTAGATTTGCCTTAAAACAGCCCATGTTTTTAGTGTGTTTAAAATCTTTCAATATGTCTTATATATCATTAAGAAATAAAGATTTGTATAATATACAGTGTGGTTAATTTGCATACTGGTTTTAACAAAACTGGGTTTAATAAATAATCACTTGGTGTTATTGATCTGGGATATTGTTGTTTTATTCTCCAACGTATCAAAATCAATCCTATGAATGATTTTATATAGAAACCAATTAAAATATAATTAAGATAAGTCTAATCTGTTTTGGTTTGGTTTGTTTTACGGCATATCAACCTCAGTGGGTCATTTAATGCCGATAAAGTTTTGAAATAAATCAATTCTTAATGGATAATACAATTTTGTTTATCAACTCAGGTTTTTCTATTCAACCCATAGATGGGACCCTAACAGGTACTACCACTCTGGGTCAGAGTGGACCAGGGAGCAATGGTGATGAAGGGGTGCTCCACATTCCCCAAACCTTCAAAACTAGAACCTCACCATCAGATAGAGTTTAATGTCATTCCCAGGACATGTAGACCCGCAGCCACCACCTTCTAGCACCCATATGATAAAAAGGGGTTGGGGCTTGCCATAAGGGCAATAGTGTTGGGAAAATCATATAGGTGCTAGGGCATGACATGACCAGCCGATTGATCGGAGGGGGGCCTCTCTGACTGCCCGTCTAGCCCAAGATAGGGCCAAAGTGGAGTATTGCATATCATGAACTGCTCATCCACCTGGGCTCTATCCTTAAGCATCATGGGTCGCCACCCACGGCCAACAGGTGGCCCCATTGGGGGAGTCTTACCCCTCTGCAGAGGTGCAGTCGGTGTATTCTAACGCCCCAGCCGACAGGGCGGTCTAATCTGTTTATATGTGTTCTAATCTAAGAAACAAAAAAAAAATATTTGAAAAAAATATTTTTTATTTGTTTGAATTTTTGAGATGAGGCTTAATAATTTGTATTATATGAATTCTTCAGACTGTTGTCCTCATCTTTATTGTTAGATATACAAAGTTTCAGCCAATGTGCCCTCCGGCCTTCTTCAGGTGTTTCTTGTTGAACCTTGGAACCTTTTCTTTGAACTCTGGCGCCTTCATAGAACTTTGAACAGAACCCTTGATTCAATCCACTAGGGTAGACTGTTCTCTTTCCGTTAACCATGATCTAGTACAAGTATTAAGTTATATCAAGTATTCTATGTTATTATTGCCCTTGGCCAGGATTGAACCTGCAAACCTACAGATGATTGTCACTTCAAAGAGAAAGTTCCATTAACTTACCATAACTTCGAATAGTTTCTGTCATTGAAAGGAAAGTAACAGAGATGATAAGGTTGCACACCCAACAAGTTGTGGCTCCAAGCCCATTCCCAGTACTTCGGGCCCAAAGAGGATAGATTTCAGCATTGATTGTCCATGGCAAAGGACCCATACCTGATAAAAAAAAAAGTAGACCAAGATATACATTATAATAAAGACAGTTAGATTTTAGAAACATCACTAGTCTATTCTATCTATACATATATAAAGGGCAGTTGTGTGTATGTATGTCTGGAGGAAACTACGAAAATAAAACAATTAATGACAAAGTAAATATATATACACATTAAATATCACCAGGGCTTGGTTTTTGAGCAAAAATAATGAAGATTTGATTTATATTCGTGAAGAGGATATTTAATAAATTAAGATTTAAATGATAACAGCATAGATTTTTTTTTTTTGCATTTAATGTTGTAAATAGTAGACATTAATTATTCTTTTTATAGTGACTGGATCAACACAAGATTTTAAAAATTTTTACGTGGGAATTTTATGGGTCATCCTGTGAGGGTCCAACTCACGATTCAGTAATAAATTATTACTGAATGCCCCATGGATCTGTGAGACTAACTTTAAAAAAAATCCCCCTTTACCCAGGTGATGCCAGGTAGCTGCTTCTAGTACATGTATAAAGGGCAGTTGTGTGCATGTATGTAAAACAATTAATGACAAAGTAAATACATATACTCATTCACTATCACCAAATCTTGCTTTTTGAGCAAAAGTAATGAAGATTTTATTCATAGTCATGAAGACATTTAAAAAAATAAATTTAAATGATAACAGCATGGAATTTTTTTTTTTTTTAATTTAATATTTTAAATAGTAGACATTAAATTTTTGGCTGGATCAACACAAGGTCTTTTTTACGTAGGGATTTCAAATGTGAGGATCCAACACACAATTCAGTAATAATGGATCTGCAAGACTAACTTTAAAAAAAGTCATTTGTAAATCTCAAAAGTAAATAAATCAGTACACCAGGGTCCCCCCCATACCCAGTCGATGCTGAGTAGCCACTTCTAGTACTTAATAAAGACATAAAGGGTCACACCAAAATGATACCATAATAGTAATATCAATGATATAATGATATAATAACTATGTAATATAATTGTATCATAGAATATTTGATATCAAGAATATAATAACATTATGAAAATATATAGGTATCATAAAACATTTTTATATCAATGATATAGTAATATAATGGTATTATAAAATATTTGATATAATATGATATTATACTTGTATTATCCTTCATCTTCCTATTTCTAGTTGATTTTTATTAATAATTTTGACTAGTATTATCTTTCATCTTCCTAATTCTAGTTGATTTTTATTAATAATTTTGACTAGTATTATCCTTCATCTTCCTAATTCTAGTTGATTTTTAAAATTTTGACTAGTATTATCCTTCATCTTCCTAATTCTAGTTGATTTTTATTAATAATTTTGACTAGTATTATCCTTCATCTTCCTAATTCTAGTTGATTTTTATTAATAATTTTGACTAGTATTATCCTTCATCTTCCTAATTCTAGTTGATTTTTATTAATAATTTTGACTAGTATTATCCTTCATCTTCCTAATTCTAGTTGATTTTTATTAATAATTTTGACTAGTATTATCCTTCATCTTCCTAATTCTAGTTGATTTTTATTAATAATTTTGACTAGTATTATCCTTCATCTTCCTAATTCTAGTTGATTTTTATTAATAATTTTGACTAGTATTATCCTTCATCTTCCTAATTCTAGTTGATTTTTATTAATAATTTTGACTAGTATTATCTTCATCTTCCTAATTCTAGTTGATTTTTATTAATAATTTTGACTAGTATTATCCTTCATCTTCCTAATTCTAGTTGATTTTTATTAATAATTTTGACTAGTATTATCCTTCATCTTCCTAATTCTAGTTGATTTTTATTAATAATTTTGACTAGTATTATCCTTCATCTTCCTAATTCTAGTTGATTTTTATAATTTTGACTAGTATTATCCTTCATCTTCCTAATTCTAGTTGATTTTTTATTAATAATTTTGACTAGTATTATCCTTCATCTTCCTAATTCTAGTTGATTTTTATTAATAATTTTGACTAGTATTATCCTTCATCTTCCTAATTCTAGTTGATTTTTATTAATAATTTTTGACTAGTATTATCCTTCATCTTCCTAATTCTAGTTGATTTTTATAATAATTTTGACTAGTATTATCCTTCATCTTCCTAATTCTAGTTGATTTTTATTAATAATTTTGACTAGTATTATCCTTCATCTTCCTAATTCTAGTTGATTTTTATTAATAATTTTGACTAGTATTATCCTTCATCTTCCTAATTCTAGTTGATTTTTATTAATAATTTTGACTAGTATTATCCTTCATCTTCCTAATTCTAGTTGATTTTTATTAATAATTTTGACTAGTATTATCCTTCATCTTCCTAATTCTAGTTGATTTTTATTAATAATTTTGACTAGTATTATCCTTCATCTTCCTAATTCTAGTTGATTTTTATTAATAATTTTGACTAGTATTATCCTTCATCTTCCTAATTCTAGTTGATTTTTTATTAATAATTTTGACTAGTATTATCCTTCATCTTCCTAATTCTAGTTGATTTTTATTAATAATTTTGACTAGTATTATCCTTCATCTTCCTAATTCTAGTTGATTTTATTAATAATTTTGACTAGTATTATCCTTCATCTTCCTAATTCTAGTTGATTTTTATTAATAATTTTGACTAGTATTATCCTTCATCTTCCTAATTCTAGTTGATTTTTATTAATAATTTTGACTAGTATTATCCTTCATCTTCCTAATTCTAGTTGATTTTTATTAATAATTTTGACTAGTATTATCCTTCATCTTCCTAATTCTAGTTGATTTTTATTAATAATTTTGACTAGTATTATCCTTCATCTTCCTAATTCTAGTTGTTTTTATTAATAATTTTGACTAGTATTATCCTTCATCTTCCTAATTCTAGTTGTTTTTTATTATAATTTTGACTAGTATTATCCTTCATCTTCCTAATTCTAGTTGTTTTTATTAATAATTTTGACTAGTATTATCCTTCATCTTCCTAATTCTAGTTGATTTTTATTAATAATTTTGACTAGTATTATCCTTCATCTTCCTAATTCTAGTTGATTTTTATTAATAATTTTGACTAGTATTATCCTTCATCTTCCTAATTCTAGTTGATTTTTATTAATAATTTTGACTAGTATTATCCTTCATCTTCCTAATTCTAGTTGATTTTTATTAATAATTTTGACTAGTATTATCCTTCATCTTCCTAATTCTAGTTGATTTTTATTAATAATTTTGACTAGTATTATCTTCATCTTCCTAATTCTAGTTGATTTTTATTAAATAATTTTGACTAGTATATCTTCATCTTCCTAATTCTAGTTGATTTTTATTAATAATTTTGACTAGTATTATCCTTCATCTTCCTAATTCTAGTTGATTTTTATTAATAATTTTGACTAGTATTATCCTTCATCTTCCTAATTCTAGTTGATTTTTATTAATAATTTTTGACTAGTATATCCTTCATCTTCCTAATTCTAGTTGATTTTTATTAATAATTTTGACTAGTATTATCCTTCATCTTCCTAATTCTAGTTGATTTTTTATTAATAATTTTGACTAGTATTATCCTTCATCTTCCTAATTCTAGTTGATTTTATTAATAATTTTGACTAGTATTATCCTTCATCTTCCTAATTCTAGTTGATTTTTATTAATAATTTTGACTAGTATTATCCTTCATCTTCCTAATTCTAGTTGATTTTTTATTAATAATTTTGACTAGTATTATCCTTCATCTTCCTAATTCTAGTTGATTTTTATTAATAATTTTGACTAGTATTATCCTTCATCTTCCTAATTCTAGTTGATTTTTATTAATAATTTTGACTAGTATTATCCTTCATCTTCCTAATTCTAGTTGATTTTTATTAATAATTTTGACTAGTATTATCCTTCATCTTCCTAATTCTAGTTGATTTTTATTAATAATTTTGACTAGTATTATCCTTCATCTTCCTAATTCTAGTTGATTTTATTAATAATTTTGACTAGTATATTATCCTTCATCTTCCTAATTCTAGTTGATTTTTATTAATAATTTTGACTAGTATTATCCTTCATCTTCCTAATTCTAGTTGATTTTTATTAATAATTTTGACTAGTATTATCCTTCATCTTCCTAATTCTAGTTGTTTTTTTATTATAATTTTGATTAGTATTATCCTTCATCTTCCTAATTCTAGTTGTTTTTTATTAATAATTTTGACTAGTATTATCCTTCATCTTCCTAATTCTAGTTGATTTTTATTAATAATTTTGACTAGTATTATCCTTCATCTTCCTAATTCTAGTTGATTTTTATTAATAATTTTCTAGTATTATCCTTCATCTTCCTAATTCTAGTTGATTTTTATTAATAATTTTGACTAGTATTATCCTTCATCTTCCTAATTCTAGTTGTTTTTATTAATAATTTTGACTAGTATCATCCTTCATCTTCCTAATTCTAGTTGTTTTTTATTAATAATTTTGACTAGTATTATCCTTCATCTTCCTAATTCTAGTTGATTTTTTGTATAATTTAGTGTTAGGAATGAAAAGAGCTTCTTTCTGGAAGTCTGTAAGATTGATGGATAACCTTAAACTGACACACAGGGCATCTGTGTTTTTTCAAAAACAAAGTTGTTTTTATAAAATTGCTCTGAGATTGGAAAAGGTCAAGTAGGCAACAAAGTATATATGTATTTTTTAAATGGATATCAGCTTTCCAAACATCCTCAAACATTCAGATATCAAACACCACTCATTTAAAAATACAAAACATTTCTTTCACAATATTTCTGGGCCGAGAATATAGTACAATGGTAAGGCATTATTAAAATTTTTAAAAAACTTTTATTATATATATATATATATATATATATATATATATATATATATATATATATATAGATAGATAATAGTTAATCCAATGAAGCACATATCCTCCAAAAATTGTCGGCTTAAAGCCATATAAAAATAAACACATTTGTTTGTTTACTTAACCTCATACTGTTGTGTAAGAAGTCAATAAAAAGTGGAATATAAATAAGTTTAAAAAACGAACGAAGAATGTGGAATTGGCAAGCTAGTGTAACGGTTAGAGACTTCGCCTGTCAGCTCGACAGTCGAGGTTTCGAGTCACACACGGAGCAGTCTCCCATGCCTATAATCTTGCTGATGAGACCTAATAGGTCGAAATGTACATTCAGGGATTGACATTTTCTTGATTCGTTTAGCCTTACATTTGAACATATATGCCCACCTAAAATTCATTAATTATTAACTAATTAATTTTCAAAATTAGGTACAACTTCAATTAAGCACATATCCTAAAAAAATTGTCGGCTTAAAGCCAAATAAACGAACAAATAAAAGGTTTAGCTTTTATTCATTTTCATTGGAACAATCTTTACAACCGAGCGGTTTCTTGCTATAGCATTCGTCAGGTAAAACGAAACTATATATATATATATATATATATATATATATATATATATATAGTTGTAGAAAAAAGTTTTTCTCTCTACCAGTTTTGGTGTTCAAGGTACTCAGGAGAACTAATAAGTTTAGTTCTCCTGAGGAAGGTGTACCTTCAAACACCAAAACCGTGGTAGAGAGAAAAACTTTTTTTCTACAACTATAAATGCTCTGTATTTTATGAAATATATTGAGCACTTTTTGAATTAATTATTAATGCTACTACAATGAAAACATGGTAGCAAGTTTTGATATATATATATATATATATATATATATATATATATATGCCTTGGGAAAGGTATGAATCCATATATTCTCCCTCCAGCTATGGGTAAACTTGTAGGGCAGACTGGGCTGTTTAACCTTGGATAGGTAACCAGGCTAGGAGAAGGAAAACTGAATTAAAAAATCCTGAGGTCAGTCGTTGATTGAGTTTGTGGCATTCCTTGTGCACCAATTCTTTCCTATCGACTGTGCCAAAAGGTGCGGAATGGTCCAACACAAGCCTTCACCACTATAAACAAAACACTTGTGTTGGTTGTTCACTGAATGAACACCCATGCGTAGAAAATCGATGAGAGAGTCCATATATATATATATTATATATATATATATATATATATATATATATATATATATATGTAAGAAAGTTTTATAGAAAAACAACAAGATGTTAAACATTTTTGCTGACAGATATCTGTTTCGACATTATGAATATGTCTTTTTCAAAGCAACAATAAAAATGCTTAAACATTTTAAAAATAAAATTTATTTTATTTTTAACAACAAATATGTATTTTTAAAAAAAATTCCGGTACTGATCGAGAGCGTTCGTTGCCTTGTAATTACTGATATATTCATTTCGTTTTTCCGATTACAATGTTGCTTTGAAAAAGACATATTCATAATGTCGAAACAGATATCTGTCAGCAAAAATGTTTAACATCTTGTTTTTTTATAAAACTTTCTTACATATTGTCGGATTCAATATCCATTTTTACCTTCATATATATATATATATATATATATATAATTTGCCAACCATTTAAGACACTTCTGTTTATTTTCATCAGTCGAAAAATCTGCAACACATCATCTTTATTGTTATATACACAACGTTTTGGCTGATGTGCCCTCTGGCCTTCTTCAATTGTTTCTTGTCAAACTTTGTATTGTAATCCGGAGCCTTCAGAGTACTTTTTTCTGGATGATTTGACATGGAATTACCCCTCCGTTTTCTTTATAGTAGTAAACAGAGGTGTCTTAAAAACGTCTTTTCTTTTACAACATATCCGGTTCCTTTTTACTCTCAAGACAATTCCTGTGTAAACCGTTCCGACTTCATACTATCTGTGAATATCCAGAAAGCATTCAGCTTTTCTTATTTTTAGATATTAATACCTTTTAATAGTGAGTTTATTGGTACCAAGAAAGCGTACCCACTCAAGATATATATATATATATATATATATATATGTTTACCAACCCCTCCACACGAGCAGCATGTGACACAAGGTCAATTTCTTAAGCGGAGTTTAACAGGTTTGAATTCAGAGTTTTCCTTCAACTTGACTGGTTGCCTAACCAAGGTTAAAGAGCCCAGACTGACTATTTACCCATAGCTGGGGAGAGAGTAGAATTCATACCTTTCCTAAGGGTATTAGTGCTAAGTGAAATGCAATTACCTCGTCCAGGATTTGAACTCGGGGCGACGAGTCCATTTCTTATGACTTTAACCATTGAAGTAGCTTGTTCTCATTCCATTAAATATGACTGAGTACAAGTGTTAAGCTATGTTAAGTATTCTATATTATTTTTGTCTGTAGTCAGGGCCAGGTTAGCTCAGTTGGTAGAGCGTTCGGTTAGAAACCACAAGGTTCCTAGTTCAATACCCGCCCTCGCCAACTCAGCGTATGAGTAGCACAGGGATCTGTGTGGTAAAGTAAGGAGCTGGTGGTAGGTGTGGCGCTCCACCTCAGACGCCAATACAATCTCCTTAGTCTAGTGCTAGTGAAAAGGGGATAGACTCCCTCGCTGCATGGCTGATACCGACATTAGGCCGCCCTGACAACGACTTTTACAAGTGTTAAGCTATGTTAAGTATTCTATATTATTTTTGTCTGTAGTCAGGATTGAACCTGCAACCTCCTGGACACATGACACAACAGATATAAGGGTTGAGTTAATACAGTTCTAAGTGACAACCATCAGGAGGTTGCAGGTTCCATGAAGGTTTCTGAGATCGACAAGAAGGTTTCCGACAAGATTCCCAAGATTGACAAGAAATACCTGAAGAAGGCAAGAGAGCACACTGGCTGAAATGTTCCTATGTTATTTTTCACCTGTAGTCAGGATTGAACCTGCAACCTCCAGATGATTGTCACTTAGAACTGTATTAACTCAACACTTATATCTGTATAGCATTATGAATCCACCTATCATGTCGGTCCATTGTCCTCACAATTTTCTTAAGACATTTTTACATTTGAACAGAATGCTAACTCTGGACTATATTACCTTCAGGCACCCCCTTTTGATCTCGATTAAGAAAGGATATGTTTTTCATTTACACCGTCAATATCCGGTTGTTTGTTAGGGGTTAGGGTTAGGGGTTAGTTTTATAATTTAAAAAAAAAAATCTAAAAATCATCTGTTAAAACAACCGGATATTGACTGCGTAAATGAAAAACATGTCCTTTCTTAATCGAGATCAAAAAGGGGTGCCTAAAGATCATATGGTCCCAAACTCTTTTAATCAGGTACTAGAGTGTTTGTCTAGGAATCATAAGGTTCCGGCTTCAATACCAGCCCTCGCCAACTCAGTGTATGAGTAGCACAGGGATCTGTGCGGTAAAGTGAGGAGTTGATGGTAGGTGTGGCGCTCCACCTCAGATGCTAAAATAATCTCCTTGGTCTAGCACTATCAAAAAAGGGGAGAGACTGTATGGGTGATACTAACATTAGGCTGTCCCGCCAACTTTACTTTTTACTTAATATCATACAAAAGACTATGTTGACTAACACCTTTTACTAAACAACTACCTATACTTTTGTACATAATGTAAAGAATTATTCTCTCATTAACTTTGTTCACCGCTGTAGAATATACCGACTGCACCTCTGCAGAGGGGTAAAATCCCTCCAATGGGTTCCCCGTTGATTGTGGGTGGTGACTCGAGAGGCTTTAGGACTGGTAGCTGAGCTGAGACATGCAACACTCCACTTTGGTCCTTACTTGGGCGAGACGGGTAGTCAGAGAGCCCCACTCCGATCAATCGGCTGGTCATGTCAAACTCTAGCACCTATATAATTGTCCCAACCCTATTGCCCTTATAGAACACCCCCAATCCTTTTTATCATATATGTGCTAGAAGCTGATGACTGAGGGTCTTAGAGTCCTGGGTATGATGTTAAACTTCATCTAATGGTGAAGTTAGAGTCCCATCTATGGGTTAAATAGAAAAAAAGGTGTTAAAAAATACATTTAAAAAATAATTGAATACCCTTCAAGAATGAATAAATCAAAATGTCTTTAGTATTATCTGCATTATTCTGACTATTGTCCTCATCTTCATTGTTATCTGTACAACGTTTCGGCCGATATGACCCACGGCCTTCTTCAGGTATTTCTTGTCGGACTCAGGAACCTTCTTATGACAAGAAGGTTCCCGAGTCCAAAAAGAAGGTTCCCGAGTCCAAAAAGAAAGTTCCCGAGTCCAAAAAGAAATATCTGAAGAAGGCCAGAGGGCATATCAGCCGAAACGTTGTACAGATAACAATGAAGATAAGGACAATAGTCCGAATAATGCAGATAATACTAATCATCAAGCCTATCTCAAATATTCAGAGAAAATGTCTTTGGCATAAAATTACCCCACAAGAGTTGACATGCCATAAAATCCAATCAACCAAAACCAAACCATATGAAGAGGCTATGTCGGCTAACATCCCCTACTAAACGATTCTGGAGCTCTGGGGAGTGAGGAGTACCCCTTCATCACTATTACTCCCAGGTCCACTCTGACCCGGAGTGGTAGTACCTGTTAGGGTCTCATCTATGGGTTAAATAGAAAAAAGTGAGCTGACAATTTTTTTTTTGAATATTCATCAAGAATGAATTAAAATGTCATTGGCATGAAATAACCCAACAAGGGTTGGCATGCCATAAAATTCAACCTACCAACTGAATGAGTTACCTGTACTTTTGTAGATAATGTAAAGAGATATTTTCTCATTAACCTTGTACAACAGCTGTTGCCATGGATTCTATCTATTCATCATGTTACCTACAAATGCAACAGCATCGTAATAATCCTACTCATTTACTTTTTGCTGACTGCAGGCCAGGATCTCTTTCTATCTAGTTTGTAGCAGCATAGTAATCTTGGTAATACACTCACACAAGGATAATACATTTAATACATCTAACTTACCAGTGCTATGCTCCTGCAACAATATAGTAAAATTGCATTCAAACTGAAATATTGATATAAAGTAAAATAGCACTCAGCCTGAAATATTGGGCTTATGGTGTATAGTAAAATAGCATTCAGTCTGAAATATTGGGCTTATGGTGTATAGTAAAATAGCACTCAGCCTGAAATATTGGGCTTATGATGTATTGTAAAATAGCACTCAGCCTGAAATATTGGGCTTATGGTGTATTGTAAAATAGCAATCAGTCTGAAATATTGGGCTTATGGTGTATTGTAAAATAGCATTCAGTCTGAAATATTGGGCTTATGGTGTATTGTAAAATAGCAATCAGTCTGAAATATTGGGCTTATGGTGTATAGTAAAATAGCAATCAATCTGAAATATTGGGCTTATGGTGTATAGTAAAATAGCACTCAGCCTGAAATATTGGGCTTATGGATTGTAAGAGTTATATAACAGTATTTAGTGTCACAATAAAATAATAGTCATTGAAAGCTGTACACATTTAATGGGGATAGATATTTGAAAGCAATTTTTTTCTTTTTTTGAGTTAATAATCATAAAAGGATAACAAAAAAAAGAGATCTTCCTACTTTGAGCATAAAAGACAAGAAAGAGAGCAAGTCCAATGATGGCAACCCAGGAGAAGGAGACGGGGCAGTAGTCGTAAGCCCAGACGGAAGAGGAACTCAAAATGGCTGCCGAAGAATTACAAGAGCCGTATTCCGATTGCATGTAGGATGCTGGGGAGGTTGGAAGACAGGAACCGTCAACACCGCTGCTGGTTGATTCAAAGCAAAAGCCGCAGGATGTGTCTTGTACGCAGGAGTCGCAAGATCTACAACAAAGAAAGAGATCAAGTTTGGGTTCCAGGAAAAATAAAAATACACAATTATTTTTATAAATAATAATGACAATTTAATATTGATTTAATTTTGTATAAATAAAATATTTTAATTGACAATTTAATGATTTTTAATTATAAATTGATAATTTACAAAATTTATACAAATAAAATAACTAAAATATTTTATTTGTATAATTTTTTAAAATTATCAAATTATGATTAAAAATCATTAAATTGTCAATTAAAATATTATTTTATCTATAAAAAAATTTAATCTTTCAAAGTCAATTAATAAATTACAAAATTGTATAAATTTTGACAACTAAAATACTTTATTCATATATATTTTTAAAATCATCAAATTATAATTAAAAATCATTAAATTGTCAATTAAAATATTATTTTATCTATAAAAAAATTTAATCTTTCAAAGTCAATTAATAAATTACAAAATTGTATAAATTTTGACAACTAAAATACTTTATTCATATATATTTTTAAAATCATCAAATTATAATTAAAAATCATTAAATTGTCAATTAAAATATTATTTTATCTATAAAAAATTTGATCTTTGAAAGCCAATATTTCTATCAAAAATATAGAAGAGTATCACCTGAGGTTGCATTCTAAGATATTAAAGACGGGTATATTTTGTTTAAGGGCTGGTTTAGCTTAGTCAGTATAGTGTTCACCTGGGAACCACAAGTTTGCTAGTTTGATACCGGCCCTTGCCAACCTCAGCGTATAAGTAGCACAAGGATCTACCCAGTAAAGTGAGGAGCTGATGGTAGGTGTGGCGCTCCACCTCAGACGCTAAGAAAACAATCTCCTTGATCTAGTGCTATTGAAAAGGGGGTAGACTCCCTCGCTGTCTGGCTGATACTGACTTTAAGCCACCCTGACGACTTTACTATTATTAACATAAGATTATGTTAGACTAGCTTTTTTTTGTATGTTACATATTGTTTATAAAATTTCTACACTGATATTAATATACCTGTGTACTTTTCCATATACATGTATATTTACAGTCATGTGCTTTTATATATATATATATATATATATATATATATATATATATATATCTCATTATAATGGAGATTGTGGGTTTGTCTGTCTGTAACCGAAACTATATTACTATACAAGTCACAATTCCTTTGTTATTTACATCACATTCTCCATGATTTTATTTTTATTTAAACCTCAATTATTAATAAAATTGTTTTACATCATTAAGACTGTAGACCATATCTACATACTAATAACATGCAATTGTATTTATATATACAACAAAATAGCGGATTACAGTGTGAATGGGAAGGCTAATTTGCATATTGATCTTAAAAAATTTAATTTTAATAAATATATGCTAGGTATTATTGATTTCTAATTATTTGTTTTTATCTTATTGAATATGAGCAAAAATCTTGGGGATAAATCTTTTAAAAAATCCATTAACAAGAAGAAATAACTGTAATATTATTCTTTACTTCCTATTTTAACTAAATAGTTAAATTAGGAAAATTTACCAATGAAAGACGGGAGTAATGGAAAATGATGGAAGAGTTAGTTTCAAAGTTGTTCTATTTTTCAATCATACCCCCTCTGTTCCAAATCTTTTTATCTGTATTCTTATTCAGTTTCATTAGCCTTTCTAATTTAATATGATATTTTATTATCTTAAAACTTAAATACTTGCACCCGGAGGGTGCATATATCTGCTAGTATATATAATGTTTGGTTGAACTCTAGTGACAATTCCTGTCGTAGGAGTTTCTGTTCAATCCGTTCAAGGTGTCTGGCCATCTTTTTGGTGCTACACTAGTTCCACCCTGACACCAAAAAGATGGCCAGACACCTTGAACGGATTGAACAGAAACTCGTATGACAGGAATTGTCACTCGAGTTCAACCAAACATGTTTAGAAAGAAAATGCTGCCAAAATACACTTTATATATATATAAGTAAAGAAATAACAAAAGACTTAGAGATATAGCATTATAGTCAATTTCAGGGAGCTTAGACTATAATGATAAATCTCTAAGTCTTTTGTTATTTCTTTACTTATATATTTGCTCTGTGACTCTAACATTAAGAGCACACATTGAGCTCTCAAACTGCTACAGGTTTTTTGAATAAAACTCTTGTGTCGTAAGGAAGATTTCTTCTCTGGACTTTTGGATTATATATATATATATATATATATATATATATATATATCTTATTATAATGGAGATTGAGTGTTTTTCTGTCTGTAACCGAAACTAAATCACTACTCAAGTCACAATTCCCTTAGTAATTGACGTCACATTCACCATGAATTTATCCTTATTTTAACCTCAATTATTGATAAAATTGTTTTACATTATTTATACTGTTAACCATATCTACATACTAATAACATGCAATTGTATTTATATATACAACAAAATAGCGGTTTACAGTGTGAACGGGGAGGCTAATTTGCATATTGATATTAGAAATGTAATTTTAATAAATATATGCTTAGTATTATTGGTTCCTAACTGTTTGATTTTATTCTAATGAATATAAGCAAAAATCTCTTCAATTAATCTTAAATGAAATCCATTAACAAGAAAAGATAAGTGTCATTTTATTCTTTACTTCGTATTTTAACTAAATACTTAAATTAGAAAAAATAACAAGGAAAGACGAGAGTGATGGAAGAGTAAGTTTCAGTTGTTCTATTTTTTGATTATACCCTCCTCTGTTTCAAATCTTTTTATCTGTATTCTTATTTAGTTTCATTAGCGTTTCTAATTTAATACGATATTTCATTACATTAAAATTTAAATACTTGCACCCGGAGGGTGCATATATTTGCTAGTATAAATATTTTATAATTCACCAAATGGTTCATATGTCTGTACATTAAGGCCTTTTCATTTTTGGCCTAATATCAACCAGACTTTAATGAATTGTTAGTCATCTCTAAAAAAAAAAGTTTTAAACTATATTTGGCCAAGATTATTTGATATTTTTACTCCCTAAAATGAAACTATTTCTTATGCTAATAAAATGTTAAGCAGGCAAAGTAGCACAATTATTTGCAAGAGAGAAAATTAAGATACTTGACATTCAAATTAATATGTCATTTTCAAATCTCTAAGAAAGTGACAATTTCTTTAGCAGGAGAAATAGAAAGAAAGAGATAATTTATCTATTTATTTATTATATTCATTATTAATTTTTGGGACCAAAAAATTATTGATTTCTAATTATTTGTTTTTATCTTATTGAATATGAGCAAAAATCTTGGGGATAAATCTTTTAAAAAATCCATTAACAAGAAGAAATAACTGTAATATTATTCTTTACTTCCTATTTTAACTAAATAGTTAAATTAGGAAAATTTACCAATGAAAGACGGGAGTAATGGAAAATGATGGAAGAGTTAGTTTCAAAGTTGTTCTATTTTTCAATTATACCCCCTCTGTTCCAAATCTTTTTATCTGTATTCTTATTCAGAATACAGCTTATTCTTTAAGCACCCCTTTGGCTTTGCTGATTCATAAGTACATTTTTTTTCATTTACACCGTCAACATCCGGTTGTTTGTTAGGGGTTAGGGTTAAGGGTTAGTTTTATAATTAAAAAAAAAAAAAACCCTCTAAAAATCGTCTGTTAACAAACAACCGGATGTTGATGGTGTAAATGAAAAATTGTACTTATGAATCAGCACAGCAAAAGGGGTGCCTAAAGGTCATATGGTCTAATTTTTGTTTTATATTAATTGCTATAAAATATTTAACTTGAAAATATCATTATTAAATTGTCAATTAAAATACTACTTCATTTATATAAAATTAAATCATTAAATTATAATTAAAAACTTTTTTTATATATAAAATGGGTAATTTTCATCTTCAGTTGGATAAATTCCTAGCATAAAATTGTGCGTGTGCATTATCTGAAATGAACTTAATTGTTATTAAGAACACATTTTATGATATTTTTGTGTTAAAGCATGCAGTTGTATTGTTTTCGAAAAAGTTTCTAAGATTTGTTTATTTCACATGGAGACTTTCAAAATGCCTACCGGCTTAGTTCAAAGTGAAAGCCAAGGGAGGTTACTCTAATTGCCTTATTTAGCCAACTAAAGGTGAAAATTACCTATAGAATGATTAAATTGTCAGCAGACTAATTGGATTGTTTTGAAATTTTTTGTTTCAATAAATTCATTCTACTGATCTCAGTTTCTCAATTTTTTTTATTTGACTTTAATAAAAAAGAAAAGAAAAAAAAATCTAAATATCTTCCTGATGAACTTTAATAATTTAGTAGGCTAATTTTAAAATGTTAATCTTCTCACTAAGTAACACTATACCACACACTAAAGTACTTTGGTATTATCTTGTTGGTTTCATTTTTCTTATTACATTTTCCATTTGATAATGTGTTGAGTGGAAGAGAATCTTTTAAGATGTGTGATCTTTAAAAGATATTCATATGTAAAGTACTTAAATTTTGTATTTCCTTTTTATATTAAATAATCATATTTCTCTTTTCATCTTCATAACTACAAGCACATCACACTTAAAAAAATTAAAGTGGTAGACAGAGTGGTGTATTGGATAAGAGGTCTCTTGTTCCATCCCTGTTGGCTGGAGCTTTAGAATATACAGGCTGTACTTCTGCAGAGGGGTAAGCCTCCCCCTAATGGGGCCACCTGTTGGTCATGGGTGACAACCAGTGATGCTTAAGGATGGAACTCTGGTGGCTCAGTAGTCCATAACATGCAACACTCCACTTTGGCTCTTACTTAGGCTAGATAAGCGGTCGGAACCACCTGTGTTTCATTCCTAAGTATCACTGGTCACCAACCACAGCCAACAGGTGGCCTCATTGAAGGAGTCTTACCCTTCTGCAGATTATTTGGTCATCTGAATTAATAGATGGAGATAACAGAAAAAAGGCCTTACAAGCAAAACGGGCATCTGTTCTGAATTACTTCATTAATTGAAATTTGACCATTCTTATCTTTATCTTGGCTATCATAGGAATTTCAAAACAATTCTAATAGAAAGTCAGAAAACAGTACTGCTCACATGACTTTTGGAAACATTTCTTCACGCTCAGAATTGTGGAGACATGGAATAAGCTGCCCACGTCTGTTGTAGGCTGCCAAAACACTGAATCTTTCAAAGCCTCCATGTTTCCTGTAGTCCGCCTACACTATATCTGATGCCCCTCTCCACACACATATGCACACACGCGTGCACATACATGCATATTACTACTGTAAACTGTTCATGTTCCTGACACTAATACATTATTCTGTGTACTTGATGTGAGACTTTGATGAGTTATGGTGCACCTGAGCACTGTACACAATAAATTCCATTATTATTATCATTTTCTATGTAAGTTTTGGTTGCAGAGAGGATTTTTATTAAACAAATTCATCAAATCTAGTTTGTTCTAATATACAGTATTTTCAGAAAAATTGATATAATTTTGTAATCTAATAATTCAATTAATTCTCCAGTGCTTTAAATGTACATAAATAATTGATCTCTCTCATTCTCTTTATATATATATATATACACATATATACAAGACATTAGATCTAATTTTAGTTAAACAATATGTGAATAAGGCCAACCAGCCATAAATATACAGGGTGTTTCAGAAAAAGTTGATATAGTTTTGTAAACTAATACTTTGACCAATTCTCCAGTGATTTCAATGTAATGTAAAGAACAAAAGAACAATTGATCTCTCTCTCTCTCACATACATATATATACATCTAATATATAAAACAGAGATTTTGGTATGTACGTGTCGACGTATAACAAAAAAACGGGAGGTCACTCAGATTCAAAATCTTGCATACACATTGATATCGTTCTAACTAAGAAAAACTCCAAATTTGGTTATTGATTTTTACTGATTAAGGGATCTAATCGATTAATTAATCCAAAATCACCCAATTTGCGGAACTGTCCATATATCAGCCCCTCCTGATAATAAAATATTGTCTCTGCCTGCTTATTGTTAAAGCGATAACAGCAGCGAAGTTTTGATTTTAATGAATTAATTTTGCAGTCTAAGCCGTTTAGCTCCGAATTTATGGCCTATTTATGGTCCAATCTTTAATAATTTTTATATCGTTAGAAAGATAAGAAAATACTCTTTCAAAATATGTAATTTGTGTGAGTTTTTATCAATTGAATCATTTTTTACAGCGAGTTAAAAAATTAAAAAATGGCTTCGGATAGCCACGCTGCCTATGATTATTGCGATACAAGCAGTGCAGTCTATATCAGTCAGATCGGAATCTCTTACCTATTTAGGATCAAATCTTTAAAATAGTTATATCTTTAGTAATAAGATGAAATAGTCTTTCTGAATATGTAATTTGTATGTGTTTTTATAGATTTTTTTTTTTTTTACAACGAGTTAAAAAAAAAAAAAATACTACGTATAGCCGATAATAGCAGCTCGGAATCTCTTAGTCTTTCTGAATATGTAATTTGTATGTGTTTTTATAGATTAAATTATTTTTTACAGCGAGTTTGTCCATATTCTTAAATTGTACAGTACACTCATTTTAATTTTAATTTTTGTAATGCATAAAAATTGTAGAAAATCAAAATGCACGCTTTACGGTTACATTATTAAAAAAATTTTTTAATCGTAAATAACAGTATCATGAAAATCAGTTTACGTCGTAAGTACGGTTACATATATTTGTATAAATTAAACTAAGATTTTCATTCGAATAAAATGACTTTTAATTCTTTAATTTATTTATTAATTTTTATTGTTAGAGTTTTAAAGGGTTAAAAATAACAATAAGATTGATGAATTTCCTTAGAAACTGTTTTTCTTTTGGTTCGTTAACTAATTATTTTCTCAAACCACGATAAAAAAAAAAACAAAAAAAAAACAAAGGTTACTAATACAGACAAAATCCGGTGTTTTATCTTTAGTCGAAGGCCCGACTGGAGATAAGTAGTCAATTATTTGTAAGACAAAATTTATTTCAAGTTTATCCGACAATATCCAGTTATTGGAACATTTCAAAAAATTTTTATATGTAAGTACGAAAAATTGTAAGCGCTTTGTTTATCAAAATGACATGATTCGTTAGTAAATTACCCGAAAAGTTGATAAAACAAAACAACTAACAACCAACATTTAAATTATTATTCAAAATACAATTTAAAATATTCCTCAGAATTTGCCTTACAAATTAAATTTTAAGTTTTATGATTTTACTCTTTATTGTGAAGTCAATAAACATCGCTGAGTTTATAGTGCAACTTTTCAGTTCTGAAAAATTGGCATGTTTAAATAGAGATTTCATAGGTGACATTTGAACTTTTATGAAAATTGATGTTTTGTAATTAATACAAATTTTGTAATAAAACTTAATTTTAACTAGGGGGGGGTTAGGGGTTAGGGGGGGTAGTTTAATGGGAAAATAAATAAATAATTTGGGTTCCGTTCAAGCGGTTCCGATATGGGGGATCAATTTACTATAAACTTATACGAGGAAATGAGCACCCGTGAATACTCAAATAATAAAGAACTTTTAAGAATTTTTTTTCAATCTGATAGATTGGTGTGTAATCGATAATAATCAACTGAAGGAAAAAAATAAATGGGGGGGGGGGGAGTCCAGATAATCAGGTCCACCAAAACGTTTTTAAACAATGTTTTTAAAATACTAGGTACCACCAATTTTACCCTGTGAAATTTACCCCCCCCCCCTATATTTAACACTATGAAACTTGCAGAAAAATTAATATTTTCTTGAAAAATTTTTTCCATTTGAAAGAAAAAACATTATATAAACTCCTGATGATTTTTTAACTTTTTTTCAGCTTACGGAAATAATGAAATTTATGATTGAAAAACAACGTTTTCATTTTTGCACTGTTAAATCAACTGAAAATTAACGTAGCTAAAAACAAGTTACGATAAGAGTTTTTTAAATTCTATGAAAAATCAATTAATTATAAATAATAACAAAATATTTCCGTTTTATTCAAGATGGCCTAAACTGATCAATTGGTGGTCCCTATAATACTATCTTAGGTTTTATCAAAAATAGATATTGCAATACGAAGAATTTAAATTTTCGATTCTCAGCTTCTTTTTAAACTCAACATGCAATTAAGAATTAAATGTGAATTGTTGTCATGTACAAAAAATTTAAAACAATAACAAACAAATATACAAACGAATACTTTCAATTTGTTGTATAATAATATGAAATAATTTTAAACTATAAAACAGAAAATACAAATCCTGAAATATACAAATTCTCAATGATTTTAGTTTCAAGAATTATTTTCCTCTTACCCCCTCTCTAACTACTGTCTTCCACTTTCTCTCTCACTCCCTGGTGATCCAAATTTCATTTTAGTCCGGTCATGGACCGGGTACTTTAGCTAGTATATATATATATATTAGTTTCATCACACTTGAAAAAATTAAAGTGGAGTATTGGATAAGAGGTCTCTGGTTCCATCCCTGTTGGCTGGAGCTTTAGAATACACAGGCTGTACCTCTGCAGAGGGCCAGCCTGTTGGCCATGGGTGACAACCAGTGATGCTTAAGGATGGAACTCTGGTGGCTCAGTAGTCCATAACATGCAACACTCCACTTTGGCCCTTACTTAGGCTAAACAAGCGGTTGGAACCACCTGTGTTTCATTCCTAAGTATCATGGGTCACCAACCACAGCCAACAGGTGGCCTCATTGAAGGAGTCTTACCCTTCTGCAGAGGTGCAGTCGGTGTATTCTAAAGCCTCAGCCAACAGGGCTGTGAGATTGTTGATCGTCAAGTTGACACATGGCGATAGACAACAAAAAAAAAAAAAAAAAAAAAAAAAAAGGATTTAATGATTGCATTGGTGTTGTACAGAGCAATGTTAGTAACGATGTTGAATTCTTTTAAGTAAACAACAGTTAAAAATAGCAACTGGTTTCTCGTATTCCCAGATTATTTGGTCATCTGAATTAATAGATGGAGAGAACAGAAAAAAAGCCTTACAAGCAAAATGGGCATCTGTTCTGAATTACTTCATTAATTGAAATTTGACCATTCTTATCTTTATCTTGGCTATCATAGGAATTTTAAAACAATTCTAATAGAAAGTCAGAAAACAGCACTAAGTTTCTAAGATTTGTTCATTTCGCACGGAGATTTAATTTCGCACGGAGACGGCTTAATTTCAAGTGAAAGTCAGTTGTCTGAATTCCAAGCATAAAATTATCTGAAATGAATTTAATTGTTATTAAGAACACATTTTATGATATTTTTGTTTTAAAGCATGCAGTTGTATTGTTTTCGAAAAAGTGTCTAAGATTTGTTTATTTCACACGGAGACTTTCAAAATAGCTACCGGCTTGGTTCAAAGTGAAAGTCAAGGGAGGTTACTCTAATTGCCTTATTTGCTAGGAATTTTGACAACTAAACGTGAAAATTACCTCATTCAATTCATTTCTCTTTTTCTTAAAACTCTAAACAATTTTCTAAGACCTGACAATCTCGTGCATTTTCAGGGGGTCTGGCATTTTGATCGTCGGGTGGTTTGGGGTGCTCTGGTACATAAAGGGTGAAGAGGTAATACTACATATGTAGTATATTTACATCACAGAGTGATATCACTTTTTTTTAAAAACATCCTGTATTTTCTACGAACATTAACTGAAGAGATATAATTCTTTACTAAAAACTTTGAAGTAGTAGCTAACATGCTAAACTGTGACAAGTTTGAACTCCAGTCATGCCATTATATTCACTTTTGGACTAATACCATTGGGAAAGGTATGAACCCATTTATTCCTCCAGTTATGGGTTAAACAGTACCACTACTGTTCTTCTGCAAGGATGACTTTGGTATTGGTCAAGATATTTTTACTGTAACGCCCCCCCCCCCGCAAAAAACCCCCAAAACATCCGAATATTTTTCATGATATTATATTCACTTTTGGACTAATACCCTTGGGAAAGGTAAGTAAAAAAAGTAAAGTCGACGGGGTGGCCTAAAGTCGGTATCAGCCAGTCAGCAAGGGAGTCTATCCCCTTTTCAATAGCGCTAGACCAAGGAGATTGTTTTAGCATCTGAGGTGGAGTGCCACACCTACCATCAGCTCCTTACTTTACCGCACAGATCCCAGTGCTACTCATATGCTGAGTTGGCGAGGACCGGTATCGAACTAGGAACCTTGTGGTTTAAAGGTATAAACCCATTTATTCCTCCTGTTATGGGTTAAACAGTACCACTACTGTTCTTTTACAAAGATGACTTTGGTATTGGTCAAGATATTTTTACTGTAAAAAAAAAAAAAAAAAAAAAAACCCCAAACATCCGAATATTTTTCATACCATTATATTCACTTTTGGACTAATACCCTTGGGAAAGGTATGAACCCATTTATTCCTCTAGTTATGGGTTAAACAGTACCACTACTGTTCTTCTGCATAGATGACTTTGGTATTGGTCAAGATATTTTTTACTTTGAAGTAGTGGCTAACTTGCTGAACTGTGACATTGTAGTAGGCAAGTTCGAACTTTAGTCACGCTATTACGTTCACTTTCAGACTAATACTCTTGGGAAAGGTATGAACCACTTTATTCCACCAGCTATAGGTTAAACAGTACCACAACTGTTCTTTTACAAAGATGGCTTTGGTATTGGTCAAGATATTTTTTACTTGTTTTTTTTTTTTTTAAAACAACCCCAAAAGATCCCAATATTTTTGTTTGCTGTCTTAGCAAAGGATATACAAAAGAAGTAATAGTTACTCACATGTATGCAGCACAAGAATTGTTCATAACAATGGCGGTTGTGTTGACATTTGGTGAATAAAGAGAAGCAAAGAGAAATGTAGTTGATATACAACAGCTACTCAATGCAAGGCCTGTGAAAAAAAAAAGTAAAATAATTTGTTATCTATATTACAAGTTTTCATGACAAAACAACAACAACTTTTATAATAATAATAATAATAATAATAATAATAATAATCGGAGAGGTTGCACATGAAAAAACCTGAACGTGGTTAAGAAAAGGAAACCTTAAAAGAGAAACTGAATCACTAATAATTGCTGCACAGAATAATGCCAAAAGGACAAACTATATCAAAGCAAAAATTGATAAGACCCAACAAAATAGTAAATGTAGACTATGCTGTAATAGAACGCCACATTGTTCGAACAAATTTTTTGTTCATGCTTTTTGTTTGTACACATCTCCTACACTTTTTCCACCCACATCTTCCCACAATACATCTGGCTCTCGCAACGCATCGTGCCAGACACACTCCACACTCATCTCTCACTCCTACTCTCTTCCCATTCCTACATATCTCACTTCTAATCCAATAGAAACAATGCTATGTGGCCTTAAGATGATTCATCCTTAACCTTTTCTATTCTAATCTAACACGCAATTCTTATTTTCCTTATAAATTTATCATAAATTTATAACTCAATTTGGAGTTTTAGGTGAACTTTGAGGCCTGATAACACCCCTAAGAGTGGGTGAAAATGGCCAATTTCGTGCAAAATTAAAGTGCCAATTTAATATGATTTTCTGATAGAGTTCAATGAGGAGTATCACATATTAAAAGATGTTTGAATTCTGTTGATAATTGGAGGAGATATAGGGCTTCAAAGATGCCCCCAAAATGCTATTTCTCAGCCATTATAAGTCTACGTATTTTGATGAAAATTTAAGATATCGATTTTATTGTTTTTTCTCATAGATTCTGATGCGTAGAATTTACTGATGGACAAAAAAGTGCTCAATTTGGAGTTTTAGGTGAACTTTGAGGCCTGATAACCTTTGCTAATTTACATATAGAGTTACCTTCCTGGATCACCCCCTCCCAATTATTTTACTCTAATGCAGACAATTTGTTAGTGGAAGTACTTGTGAAAATATCATTCGTGTATCAGTTGTTAGTTTACCTTGTGTTTTTACCTTGATTTGTGCTATTTTTTTTTTTTTAAATGATCACCCTTGTGTATTCACCATGGCACCCAAGAAGAGCAGTGAAGCAAATAAGAGGTAGAGGAAGTCTATGAGAATGACAATTGAATTGAAGAAAGAACTTATCGCTAAGTATGAGAGTGATACACAGGTTACTGATCTCGTTGCCATGGTTGAGATGCTAAAATCGACCGTGTGTAGGATTCTAAAAAATAAAGTAGTGCTCAACCGTGACGTCGTAGTAGGTGAGTTTGAACTCCAGTCACGCTATTATATTCACCTTCGGGCTAATTCCATTGGGAAAGGTATGAACCCCTTCATTTCCCTAGCTATAGGTTAAATAGTACCACTACTGTTCTTCTACAAGGATGGCTTTGGTATTGGTCAAAATCAGCTGATGTGGCAAAAGGTGTTGCATCCCTGACCTCTAAGAAACCTAAATGTAGAGATGGAAAAAAACAAAACATTTCTTAGTGTGGATAAACAAAAAAAATTGGTTGGTGATCCCATCTCTGATATCAAAATTTGTACCCCATCTAGGGTTAGCGGAATGAGAACAGGATACCCCAGTGGACTGAATAAAGGGTTAGGTTCAAAGTTCTGTGATGGCTCCTAATTACGATAAGAAGGTTCCAGATTACGACAAGAAGGTTCCTGAGTTTGAATAGATGGTTCCCTAGTCCAAGATGGTTCCCAACTGAGAAGTTTCCCCGATGTCCGACAAGAAATACCTGAAGAAGGCCGGAGGGCACACCGGCCGAAACGTTGTACAGATAACAATGAAGATGAAGACAATAGTCAGAATAATCCAAATAATACTAATTAAAAAACCTCATCTCATAAATTCTGAGAAATAATAAAACATATTTTGTATGCAAGAAAGTCTAGTGCAAGAAATTGCCTATTTTTAAATAGGCTCTGAATAACAGGGGAAAAAATTTATAGTCAAAAAGTCTTGAACATTGGAAAATATTTTGTTGGGTCTGTAGCGTTAGTTTCGTATTTGCCTGGGAGAGTTGTCTGCCCAATTTAGTTTGCTGGTGCCCGCTAGGGGGCTATAGTATTTAAGTGCCGGGTTCAAACCCTTTCGGCCTCTTTTCCTGGTCCAGTAACTACGAGCCACATGGAGTAGACACGGTCTACTCCTTCTCGTTGGGGCTTTTGGCCTCACTTACATTACTGTAAGTTCTTCACACAGCATGGACTATCATTAGTCTCATGTCTGTACTTTTATATGTTATTCTTGTACCATTCATGAATGTGTCTTCATCTTTATTTATGTACTCTTTGTTTATGTACCCTTTTACCTATGTACTTTGTATCTCGTCATATCCATGTGTTGTATTATATTAAATGTTTTGTCTGTTAACCTTCGTCGGAGTTTTGTGTATGCAAAGTATCTATAACTTTGAACCAACGTTACAGGTCTATTAAGAGGTATTTCGGGACTGTTATAATTTCCCAGTAGTAAGCAAGTAATTTTGGATGAAAGAAGACGAGAACAACAATTGAAGATAAAGAAACATATATTCAAAGGGTACAAAAATGTTGCAAACTTGTGGCGTTTGCTGCCCGACTTCTCTTGCTGATATTTTGGTAAAGGTAAAGAGACTGCTTGAAGAACACGTCCCGCTGGTTGACTGCCCAACTCAATAAGTGACTTTTGTTAAGGAGTTTAATTTCGGCGCTAATATCATATATTGGTAATTCACCCTCTGGTGCCAGGGGCTGATAATTTTACTATGAGTTTTCCGAAAGTATGTGATGAGACCGACCCCTTCTAGAAAAAGATGCCAATGAAGACCTATATTACAAAGACTTATGGTTTGGTTTGTTTTACGGCATATCAACCTCAGTGCGTCATTTAATGCCGATAAAGTTTTGAAATAAATCAATTCTTAATGGATAATACAATTTTTTTATAAATACATTTTTCTATTTAACCCATAGATGGGACCCTAACAGGTACTACCACTCCGGGTCAGAGTGGACCAGGGAGCAATGGTGATAAATGGGGTGCTCCACATTCCCCAAACCTCCAAAACTGGAACCTCACCATCAGATAGAGTTTAACGTCATTCCCAGGACATGTAGACCCGCAGCCACCGCCTTCTAGCACCCATATGATAAAAAGGGATTGGGGCTTGCCATAAGGGCAATAGAGTTGGGAAAATCATATAGGTGCTAGGGCTTGATGAAAAGACTTATGTGCTTGTTAATTATTCTTTTCGGGTTAGCTCAGTCGGTAGAGCGTTCGGCTAGAAACCACAAGGTTCCTAGTTTGATACTGGCCCTCGCCAACTCAGCATATGAATAGCACAGGGATCTGTGCGGTAAAGTAAGGAGCTGATGGTAGGTGTGGCGCTCCACTTCAGATACAAAAAAAACAATCACTTTGGTCTAGCGCTAGTGAAAAGGGGATAGACTCCCTCGATGTCTGGCTGATATCGATTTTAGGCCTCCCCGATGACTTTACTTACTTTTTATAGGTGTTGATCAATTTTTTATGATTTTATTATCTTTCCCTTCAGTCCGTAGAGCGTTTGGCTAGAAACCACAAGGTTCCTAGTTCGATACCGGCCCTCACCAACTCGGCGTATGAGTAGCACAGGGATCTGTGTGGTAAAGTAAAGAGCTGATGGCAGGTGTGGCGCTCCATCTCAGATGCAAAAAAAATCTCCTTGGGTCTCGCTCTAGTGAAAAGGGGATAGACTCCCTCGCGGTCTGGCTGATACCGACTTTAGGCCTCCTTGATGACTTTACTTACTTTTCATAGGTGTTGATCAATTTTTGATGATTTTATTATCTCCCCCTTCATAATACAGCAAAAAATATGTTAAGTTTGCTTTTTTCAGAGTTTTGTTGAATTTTAATTCATAGGAGGTAGAGTGTTTGGTTTGGTTTGTTTTATGGCATATCAACCTCAGTCATTCCCAATTACCGCCTTCTAGCACCCATATGATAAAAGGGGTTGGGGCTTGCCATAATGGCAATAAGGTTGGGAAAATCATATATGTGCTAGGGCTTGACGTGACCAGCCGATTGATCAGAGGGGGCCTCATTGACCACCCGTCTAGCCCAAGAAAAGGCCAAAGTGGAGTATTGCAAGTCATGGACTGCTCAACCACCTGGGTTCTATCCTTAAGCATCATGGTTCACGTCCTACGGCCAACAGGTGGCCCATTGGGTGAGTTTTACCCCTCTGCAGAGGTGCATTCTAACGCCCCAGCCGACAGGGCAGGGGAGGTAGAGGAGAAACACCTGAAATTTTGTCCATACTTGATAATTTGTTGTTGGAGTGGCATATTGTCGATATCAGTCGGACAGCGATGGAGCCTATCCCCTTTTCACTAGCACCTACAAGAGAGACAGTTTCGCATGTGAGGTGTAGCGCCACAATTACTATCAGCTCCCACTTTATTGCACAGATCCAATTTGTGCTACTCATGTGCCAAGTTAGCGAGGGCTGGTATCGAACCTGGAACCTTGTGGTTTTGAGGTGGATGGTCTACCAACTGAGCTAAAACAATATGTGTGTGTGCATGTGTGTGTGTGTGTGTGCAGATACTAATTTTTAAAACCACTTAAGTCACTTATAAAACCAACTGAAGAGGCTAAGTGTTATTGAATACTAATTTACTTTCAAGGGAGTAATCTAAGGCATTACTACATCCTAAATTAAAATTTAATTCTTGTTGCTAAAAATAGGTGGAATTTCATGGCAACTATACGACCTTCTGCATATCTGGCGGGCCAAGCACTTACTACACTTAGTAAAAGTAGACTTGTTATTACTTGAATAAGCTCAGGTTTGTTCTATTTGTTTAATGACTCCTTATGGGTTGTTTAATGCTGAAATTTGATTCATTAATAAAAATTTGATTATAATCATAACTTAATATTAGGTTTGTTCTATTTGTATAATGACTCCTTATGGGTTGTTTAATGCTGAAATTTGATTCATTAATAAAAATTTGATTATAATCATAACTTAATATTAGGTTTGTTCTATTTGTATAATGACTCCTTATGGGTTGTTTAATGCTGAAATTTGATTCATTAATAAAAATTTGATTATAATCATAACTTAATATTAGGTTTGTTCTATTTGTATAATGACTCCTTATGGGTTGTTTAATGCTGAAATTTGATTCATTAATAAAAATTTGATTATAATCATAACTTAATATTAGGTTTGTTCTATTTGTATAATGACTCCTTATGGGTTGTTTAATGCTGAAATTTGATTCATTAATAAAAATTTGATTATAATCATAACTTAATATTAGGTTTGTTCTATTTGTATAATGACTCCTTATGGTTGTTTAATGCTGAAATTTGATTCATTAATAAAAATTTGATTATAATCATAACTTAATATTAGGTTTGTTCTATTTGTATAATGACTCCTTATGGGTTGTTTAATGCTGAAATTTGATTCATTAATAAAAATTTGATTATAATCATAACTTAATATTAGGTTTGTTCTATTTGTATAATGACATATCAATTTCTTATGGGTTATTTAATGCTGAGATTTGATTAATTCATGAATGTCTGAATGTAAAATCATTGTCCAATGCATTTATATAGTAAAAATCATTGACCAATGCATTTATATAGTAAAAATCATTGTACAATGCATTTATATAGTAAAAGTCATTGTCCGATGCGTTTATATAGTAAAAGTCATTGTCCGATGCGTTTATATAGTAAAAGTCATTGTCCGATGTGTTTTTATTGTAAAAGTCATTGTCCAAGGCATTTTTATAGTAAAAATTATTGTCCAAGGCATTTTTATAGTAAAAATTATTGGCTTATTATGAAATATTTTGCACTGCCTTTTATAGTAAAATATTTTACAATGCACAAATATCAATAATTAGGAAGAGTTTATCTGTCTTCTATAGACAACCAAACTACATTAACCGTGTGAAACAAGATTAGGGTTAAATGTTTCAGGGAGAATTGTCTAGAGTTGTGAATTGCTGCCTGTGAATATTTTCTAACCCCTGACCTCTGGTTTATGAGAAATAAATATGGACATGTCTAAGGTTGGAGAATGTGAATGGAGCTTTCAGCTTATCTATTCTTTTATGCATGTCATAAATACTATGAGTCAGAGATTACTGTGTGTATAGCATTTAGTGTGTGTGTGGGGGGGGAGGTTGAGAGCACTGCAGTCAGGAAAAAAAAAGGTACACCAAGCTTAAAAAAAAAAAAAATTTAATTAAACAATAATAAAACTAGCAGACCCACCTGGCATTGCCCAGGATATAAAAAGTTAAAAAATAAATCTCGTATCTATATTTATATATAGATTAATAAAAATTATTTTTCTATATTTTGGTTTTATTACAATATTCTTCATATATACTTGTTTTTAAGTTGGTTATTTTTTTTATTATTCTTGTTTACATTATTTTTCTTTTATTTGGAATGATTCATTTTAAAATGGGTGAAATAAGAATTCAGTGGATAAGCAACATCAGATAATTAGGATTAACATTTTTGCATTTCATCTTTGACGATTTGGACAGTCTTATTTTTAACCAGAGGGTTTTTCAAGATGATAACAGTTGTATTTTGTAGGAACAAGAGTATTAATATATAGATTCTTTTCATTGGCATTACATTAGGAAATTGTGTTGTTTATTTTTGTTTTTAATTTAGGCCTTTTTTTTTTTTTTTTTTTTACATTTATTTATTTATCAAACCTTTAATTATTCCTGAACATAGAGCTGGCCATGTAAAAAAAAAAAAATAAAAAAAAAAAAAAAATAAATAAATAAATTAAATAATGATAAAACTAGCAGAGCCACCTGGCATTGCCCAGGATATAAAAAGTTAAAAAATAAATCTCTTATCTATATTTATATATAGATTAATAAAAATTATTTTGCTATATTTTGATTTTATTATATTTTCTTCTTCATATATTTTTGTTTTTAAGTTGTTTGTTTTCATTATTTTAATTTTATTTTTGAACGATTCATTTTAAAATATGTGAGAAAAGAATTTGGTGGATAAAAGATACCAGATAATCAGGTTTTACATTTTTGCATTTCCTCTTGGACAATTTGGATGGTCTCATTTTAACCAGGGGATGTTGCAAGATGATAACAGGCATATTTTGTAGGAACATGAGCATTAATATATAGATAAAACTTTTAAAAATGGAAGATAATTTGTTCAATTTTGACTACAATGTTGTAAATCAGGGTTCTTAAATATGTGACTGCTTAGAATATGCCATCTGTACCCCTGTACAGAGGTGAGATCCCCACCCCCCAAAAAGGGGTGTCTGGGATATAAACTGCATCCAGCGGTGAGGCTGTAGTTCTGGAGCTCCAACTACCCCCTCATTTCTATTTGTTTGTCAACAATGAAAAGAAATAAATCTAAATTGTGCTAAAAAATTACAAAAGAAAATTTACTGTAATGAGGTTGGCTAATTTAATCGACTTAAATAAAACTGAGTTTTTGGATGCTGCAACACATTACCAAAAATCATCTTCAACATGAACGGACTGTCTTCAAGGTTGTTTTCTTTTACGGCATATCAACCCTTTTTGGGTCATTTAATGCCGAATCAAGTCATTTTTGATAAACAAAAGACTCAGGGTTATTTCCTATAAGTCTAACATGATCAAAGGGGAACCACTCTTGACTGATAAATTATTTATTTATTTTCCCAATAAACTAACCCTAACTTCTTTTTTCCTAGTAGATCAATAAATAAGTAAGTAAAGTCGTCGGGGCGGCCTAAAGTCAGTATCAGTCAATCAGCGAGGGAGTCTATCCCCTTTTCACTAGCGCTAGACCAAGGAGATTGTTTTTTTGGCATCTGAGGTGGAGCGCCACACCTACCATCAACTCCTTACTTTACCGCACAGATCCCTGTGCTACTCATACGCTGAGTTGGGAGAACCGGAATCGAACTAGAAACCATGTGGTTTCTAGCCGAACTCTACCGACTGAGCTAAAATAAATAAATAATTTATCAGTCAAGAGTGGTTCCCCTTTGATCATGTTAGACTTATAGGAAATAACCAGACTCAGATTGCTTACAGTACTGCTGTTGCTTAAGTAGTCACCCAATTAAGTATTGAACAGGCTCATAGCTGCTTAACTTTGGTGATCTAGCATGAACCGGTGGTAATTGTTGGTTGGTTGTTTCGTCTTATGGCATATCAACCCTTTTTGGGTCATTTAATGCTGAATCAAGTCATTTTTGATAAACAAAGGACTCAGATAGCTTACAGTACCTGCTGCTGCTTAAGTGGTCACCCAATTAACTATTGAACAGACTCATCGTTGCTTAACTTCAGTGATCTAGCAGGAACCGGTGCTTTCAGTGTGACTTGACCGAAATATTTTGAACAGTATAACTTAAGAATCTAATGAGGTCAAGAAATGGGGGGGTCAATTTATAACTTGGGTATAATACCAAAATGATCCCTCACTTTACATCCAGAAACATTATTTACAGTAGCTGCTGTTGCTTAAGTAGTCACCCAATTAAGTATTAAACAGGCTTATCGCTGCTTAACTTCAGTGATCTAGTGGGAACAGGACTGGTTTCAAATTGTTGGGATTACATCTCTCACATAATAGTCTAGGAGAGGGAAAACTCTTAATTCAAACCTGTTAAACTGCCATCTATACATATATAAAGGGCAGTTGTGTGTATGTATGTCCAGATGAAACTTTTATCTATACATATATAAAGGGCAGTTGTGTGTATGTATGTCCAGATGAAACTTATCTATACATATATAAAGGGCAGTTGTGTGTATGTATGTCCAGATGAAACTTTTATCTATACATATATAAAGGGCAGTTGTGTGTATGTATGTCCAGATGAAACTTTTATCTATACATATATAAAGGGCAGCTGTGTGTATGTATGTCTGGAGGAAATTATGAAAATAAAACAATTAATGACACAGTAAATATATATACACATTAAATATCACCAGTTCTTGCTTTATTGTGCAAAAATTATGAAGGTTTGATTTATATTTAAAGATGTTTCTATGTATATATTTAAGTATAGATAGAAATAGCATTGAAATTCTACTTAAAAATGTCCATCATTTGTAAATCTTAAAAGTAAGCAAATCAATCAGGGTTCCCACTCATTTTAGGAAATCATTTTCCAGGATGTTTCCAGGACATTTTAAAAATTTTACAGGACAGCACTTGTTCACAGCAATTTCATAATTTAATCGATATTAATCTAATATCGACACATTTAGACACTTTTATTGTTACTTTTTTTATGTTGCATGGTTAATGAATTATCTTGGTTTTATTACAAATGATGCCTACATCTATCAATTAACGACACAGTGTGTCCACAAAGTCCATGTGCACTTTAAAGTTATAAATTATTTTAACCGCACTCTGACTTTATAAACACCTTGTACAATAAAATTGTCTGGCCTGTTTTTGCTTAGCCATGATCAATATTATGGGTTATTTTTTCATCAGCAAATCAATTTTAAACCCTCACCAAATATTTTAAATAAATGTTTTTTATTTTTTTATTTTTATTCGGCGAGCGTTAAAAATAAAAACAAAAAAACGCTGTTCTTGTTAATTTACTAGTTATATTTGTTTACTGTAATAATAACATTAATTTTGTCTCGGATAATTCAAATTTTCCAGGACAAATTACAAAAATTTTCCAGGATTCCCCCCCCCATTTTTCCAGGTTTTCCAGTACTGGAAAATGTACATTTCATTTTCCAGGTTTTCCAGGACGCGTGGGAACCCTGATAAATACCAGAGGGTTTTTTGCTCCCTCCACTACCTAGACGATGCTGGGTAGCCACTTCTAGTAGTGCTAATAAAGGGGAATCAACTAAATGGAGATTATGTAGAAAAATAGATAAGTGTTCAAACTTAAAAATGATGCTAACATCATTGACAATAACAATAAACATTTCTGTGATTTCTAAATATTTTGGAGACCTTACTTTTTGGATTACCCTTGTAAATAATCTGACATTCAGTAAAAAAAAAAAAAAAAAAAAAGTAAAAAAAAAAAAAACGTTTCTGTGATTTCTAAATATTTTGGAGACCTTACTTTTTGGATTACCCTTGTAAATAATCTGACATTCAGTAAAAAAAAAAAAAAAAAAAAGAAATAAAGTAAAAAAAAAAAAACGTTTCTGTGATTTCTAAATATTTTGGAGACCTTACTTTTTGGATTACCCTTGTAAATAATCTGACATTCAGTAAAAAAAAAAAAAAAAAAAAAAAAATAAAGTAAAAAAAAAAAAAAAAACGTTTCTGTGATTTCTAAATATTTTGGAGACCTTACTTTTTGGATTACCCTTGTAAATAATCTGACATTCAGTAAAAAAAAAAAAAAAAAAAAAGAAATAAAGTAAAAAAAAAAAAACGTTTCTGTGATTTCTAAATATTTTGGAGACCTTACTTTTTGGATTACCCTTGTAAATAATCTGACATTCAGTAAAAAAAAAAAAAAAAAAAAAAATAAAGTAAAAAAAAAAACGTTTCTGTGATTTCTAAATATTTTGGAGACCTTACTTTTTGGATTACCCTTTAAATAATCTGACATTCAGTAAAAAAAAAAACGTTTCTGTGATTTCTAAATATTTTGGAGACCTTACTTTTTGGATTACCCTTGTAAATAATCTGACATTCAGTAAAAAAAAAAAAAAAAAAAAAAAAAAAAAAAAAAAAAAAAAAAAACGTTTCTGTGATTTCTAAATATTTTGGAGACCTTACTTTTTGGATTACCCTTGTAAATAATCTGACATTCAGTAAAAAAAAAAAAAAAAAGAAATAAAGTAAAAAAAAAAAGAAATAATGTTCTGTATTATTTTTATTTCACAGAAATTCACCGCCAAGAGTCCTGCATGGATGACAAAAACGTCCAAAAGTAGTGTAGGAACTTTTTAAGAAAAGAAAGAAGAGAGAAGGAGAGAGAGAGAGAGAGAGAGAGAGAGAGAGAGAGAGAGAGAGAGAGAGAGAGAGAGAGAGATAAATCAAGATTATTATATTTCTACATATTATTAGTTCAAATACGTTCAAGCATTTACTGTCACCTGCATGTTTATTTTTTGATAAATAAAGGGTCTCCCTAACACGTCATTAGCTTTAATACTATAATTAGTGAAAATTATGGACCTCACTTCACCTTTACCTTAAAGCATAATATCCCCTTTTGTGCCCTTGAGTTTGTGACCCCTGCTTTAAAGTATCCCTAAATGACAACTAATTTGTATAATATACTGAAGCAGTGCTAATCCCAGGATGACTGTATTTGCGATAATATGTCACAATTGACTTGTACTCAAAGCTGGCATCCAAAATTGTTACGTTTTTAAGGGCCATCCTTTGGCCTTAAAGCAGAAACGCTTATCCAGTGGAATTGGATCCTTGATAAAGAGTCCTTCAATAATGAATCCTTTGGTTACTAAAGTGTTCTCAGTTACTGGTATAGAGTCCTTCCTGAGTATTGGTAAAGATTCGGCAATCCTATGTCTGTCCTCAAAGAGTGCAATTGTACTTATGACCAATGTGGGGGGGGGGTAAATATTCTAACAGGCCAGTAGTATTGCTAGTGATTGGTTGCAAGAATAATTCATGTGACCTCTGCTAGTCTATAAATCTAGGTGAGGATTAGAGCACACCTTATATGTCAGAAAATTTCCATGACATAATAAGTTCTAACAATTATAAGCAGAGGTACCTGATCCATAACCGGACTAAAAGGATCTTAGGAACACCAGGGAGTGCGAGAGAGAGAGGGGGGGGAGGAAAAAGATCCAGCAAATTCCTGATAGGAGTTTTTTTTTTTTAATATATGCAAAGAATTTGCATATTACAATGTTTATTCATTTGAGGAATTGTTTGGTTTCTTTTATTCGTATTCAAAATATTTTTTTTTTTTAAATGAACCCTAAGCTTGTGAGCATTTTTGAAACAATCATATTGTTTTAAAAACTTATTTGTATGACCGTTATAATCTTGCAACACCCTCTGGTTAAAAATGAAACCGTACAAATAGTCCAAGATGAAATGGAAAAAAAATGTTAATCCTGATTATCTGGTGCTGCTTATCTGCCGAATTCTTATGAGTGTCGTCACCTCAGCTAAATAATCGGCAATTCCATTTTTATTATAAAGAAAGGAAGAAAAAGGAAATGCTACACAGAAAAAGTATAATAAGAAAGAAAGAAAGAAAGAAGAAAGAGAGATGGAGAGGGAGAGAGAGAGAGAGGGAGAGAGGGAGAGAGAATTTATTTGTCTCATACCCCACCTGTATGGACTGGGCACAAGGCCACGTTTTAACGTGGGCCCACCCACAAGCCGAAGCTAATGGGTGGGAGAGAACAAAAATTGCGTCGATCCCTTTAGCATTCCCCTCAAGGAATATTCCTCCCGCAATAAACCCAGCCCTGCCCCCAAGGGATCGACGCTATTAATTTAACACAACTCACTGGTCCAATGGTCGAAGCACACCGGACCCCCGTCCCGAAGGACGGTTTGAGAAGGCCTAAGGCTAATCTGTTTCAATCGAACCAAATATGAAGTTCGCACAGTTATTCGATTTTTGAACACAAAAGGATGATTGAAATTCACCGCCAATTGACAAAAGAGTATCGTAAGTCATGCATGACAAAAATGTCTGTCAGTGGTGCAGGGACTTTGCAAAAAAAAAAAAAAAAAAAAAAAAAAAAAGGAGAGAGAGAGAGAGAGAGAGAGAGAGAGAGAGAGAGAGAGAGAGAGAGAGAGAGAGAGAGAGAGAGTTAAATCAAGATTATTATATTTCTACATATTGAACTATTTGCAATAGCTCTTAAGTAAACATCAAATGTTGAAGTAATTAAATTATCATACTGTGATCCTTGGGCACCTTACTTGGTGTAATGGTTAGCAAGTTGGATTCAAAAACCATTGTTAGTGAGTTTGATTCTCATTGGTTCGCCCCCATACTTCTGGCCTTGTGCCACATCTAAACTAAGCTTAGTAAATAACTATTTCCACAGGTCCTGCTAGTTTATAATTATTGTTCATATGCTTGAATCCTTATTTTCTTAATAAATAAATAAATAAATAAATACTTACCAAAAAGACCAACAGTTGCCAATGTACGTCTTCCTAATACATCAACCAACCAGACACCAACAATGGCAAATATAAGGTTGATACAATTAATAAGAGCCGAGCTCCATATAGCAGCACTCACATCTCCAACACCAGTCATTTTTATGATGATACCACTGTAATAACTGTTTTTAGAAAAAAAAGAAGAAAAAAAAAGATGGAGGACTTGGAAATTCATATAAAAGTGATAAATACAACAAAAATTATGTTATGAACTATACGAGAGAGATAGTTAAAAATTATCCACACTCTTGTTTTATGGAAGCTGAGCTTATTGTGGATGATTTGATAGGCAGAACCATGACTGAGAACAAGATATGATTGGAACTGTTTTTAGGTAAAAAAAAAAAAAAAAAAAAAGGAGAGCTTAGAAATTGATATAAAAGTGAATTTTTCTTTTCTTTTTGGATTTTATGGCATATCAACCCTTGTTGGGCTATTTCATGCCAAAGACATTTTGTTCTATTCATTATTGATGAGGATTGAAAAATTTTTTGAACTCAATTCAAAAAAATAAACAACTCATTTTTTGATCCATTTAACCCATACATAGGACCCTAACAGGTACTACCACTCTGGGTCAGGATGGACTTGGGAGTAATGGCAATGAAGGGGTACTCCACATTCACTACAGCTCCAAAATAGGAACTTCATGATTAGATGCAGCTTAACATCATACCCACAACACTAAGACCTCAGTCACTGACTTCTAGTACATATATGATAAAAGGGGTTGGGACAATCATATAGGTGCTAGGGTTTGACATGACAAGCCAATTTATCAGAGGGGGATCTCCGACCACCTGTCAAGTCTAAGTAAAGGCCAAAGTGGAGTGTTGCATGTTATGTACTGCTCAGCCACAAGGATTCCGTCCTTAAGTATCATGAGTTGTCATTCATGGCCAACAGAGGCCCCATTATGGAAGATTTTACTACTAGGTTAGTATACAATTAAACAAAAACTAAAACAAACAAAACTGGGTTATTTCCTATAAGTCTAACATGATCAAAGGGGAACCACTCTTGACTGATAAATTATTTATTTATTTTCCCATTAAACTAAACCTAAACCCTAAACCTAACCCCGTCTTCTTTTTTCCTAGTAGATAAATAAATAAATAATTTATCAGTCAAGAGAAAAATATAGGAAATAACCCAAAATGATGTCAATATATTAATTTTATTTCTATTTTTATTTTTTCAAATAAATTTTTGAAATTATATTTCCTTGTTGACAAGCTATACTTACATGACGGTATTTGCTCCAGAGAACTGAGAGAAAAAATGCATAGCACATCCGATAAGTAATGCTCGTCTAACTGATGGTGTTTTCATCATTCTCAAATATACATTGCCACCACCTGCATCAAAGAAAAAATATATATATATATATACTTTACAGTCAAACAAATGAAAAAACGTTTTATAAAAGAGAAAAATGAATCAGTACTTAGAGCTTTGATTTTTTTTTAGACATAAGAGAGTGGACCGATAAGTCTGTAGTCAGATATATCTGAATTAATTGAATAAGTTATTAGCTGAATTTTGATCTGAACTTTTCACTGTATATACACTTTTTGCTGAAACCATCACTGTATATACGCTTTTTGCTGTATATACGCTTTTTGCTAAATCAGCACTGTATATACTTTTTGCTAAATCAGCACTGTATATACTTTTTGCTAAAATCAGCACTGTATATATACTTTTTGCTAAATCAGCACTGTATATATACTTTTTGCTAAAATCAGCACTGTATATATGCTAAAATAGCACTGTTGTAAATGCTGAAATATCCACTGTATATCCACTTTTTGCTGAAATATCCACTGTATATACACTTTGCTGAAATATCCACTGTATATACACTTTTTGCTGAAATCATCACTATATTCAATTTTCGCTAAACTCAGTCAGCAGAGCATCTGCCTCAGAACCACAAGATTCGATACCAGCCCTCACCAATTCCTTTTTACAAGCGCTAGACAAGAGAGATTGTTTTTGAGTCTGAGGTGGTGCACCACACATACCATCAGCTCCCAAGTTTACCACACAGATCCAAGCCGTGTTACTCCTGCACCAAATTGGCAAGGGCCAGTATTGAACTCGAGACCTTGTGGTTCCAAGGCGATGGTCTACTGACTGAGCTAGTACTTAGCCCAATATTTGGGCTTTTGACTTCAAAGGGTTAAGTATTGTAATCCTTGTGTTTTCTTGTTTTGTTTTTATCTATTTGGATTAATTTTCTTAAACTTCTATAAAGATGATCCCCAAATTGTGAAAACTAGGGAATTTATATTCAGCTCATTTGAAAGTCATAGGTTCAAGATGTGGGTCAGGGGACAACAGTTCAAAAAACTCCTACGCAGAGGGACAGGATGTGATGTATATGAGGAGTGAATGCCCTTCCTCAACAAGGTTTGACATTCTGAAATTATTTGTAAAACATGAGACACTTAAAAAGGACTTGAGAGAGTCTATTATGAGAAATATTGTGATTAAAAAAAGAATCAAAATAAAACAAATAAGTGGGGACTTAGGAGGAAATACTATTCATCTATTTAAAATGGTAAGTATGCAGATATATATATATATAAGTAAAAGATATAACAGAAGACTTAGATTCTTTGCATATAGCCTATTTTAGGAAGCCTAGACCAAGTGTCTCAAGGATCCCAATCTTCAGATGCGAATGATGAATTCTTTATTACTTTTATGGCAGTTGAAAACAGATTTTATTTTATTTCTCT
>CM042164.1:38785089-38800089 GCA_023376005.1 Doryteuthis pealeii
AACATATATTGTTTAACATGCTATAAGAATCTACCAACCAAGTAAATCTAAGAACAACTTTTGTTTGTTAAACAATGTTCTTTGAATTGTATTATTTATTGATGAGATTATTCCATTCTGCGATTTTAATGCCGGAATTGGCATCTGACAATTCAAATGTTTTCTCAGATGTCAAACTCGGATGCTTCAATATTCCTAATCCTTGACATCTTTAATCTCATCAAAAACACAAATCTAATCTCACTCTCTAAAGACCTTTATCTTAGAATTATTCTTAGAATTTATGGTATGGAATGGAAAAGAAGATCACAAGTTTGTTTGTATTTACCCAGCCCCTCCACTATAGGCAGGATATGACACAATTTTTAATTGGAGTATTGAAGTAAGTCAGTTAGACAGTCAACAATTGGTTTGAGCAATGTGACTGGCCAAGCACCAGTGTCAAGACAACTGGTATTTATGGGAATTCAGAACAGTCCACCCATGCATTTGGGTGAGTCCATTCCCTGAGTCCTGATTGGCTGCTTGGTTTGTAGGGTCCTCTGAGGCTCCATAAATCCTGCCACTTTTCAGTGGTCATTACGGCATCTCAGAATCGTATTCAGTTATGACTGTTTGCGGTCTTGTCTTGCCAATTCGACGGTAATTGGACTTAGTATTCTATATGGAGTACAGCTGGTTTGAATTCAGAGTTTTCCTTTTAGACTGGTTTCTTTGTATGCCATAATTAAATGAGGTATACAATAAAAAAAACTTTCACCCTATTAGTAGGAGCTCTCTTCAATAATATAATGGGTTTAAACTCGCTGTAAAAACCAAGGCTAAAGATCATAATCTGCCTGACTATTTACTCATAGCTGGGGATGGGGGGGGAGGCAGATGAATTCCTGCCCCCTCCTCATTCAGGATTTGAACCTGTCAGCCTATGAGTTTTTCTACCCTTGTTTAATCACAATTATTTAAAATCTCACTGTATAATTACTATAAAATAGTCTGCCCTAATATTTACCTGTAGATAGTGTGTAATATAATGACTGGTAGCCATTGGTTTTTAAGGGGTTAAACCTTAAAGTTTTGTAAGTGAAAAATAATAACAGAATTTTTTTCTTCAGACGAATTACGAAAAAAAATCTAAAATACTATTTCTCACGAATTACAAAAAAAAAAAAAAAAAAAAAAAAAAAAAAAAAAAGAAAAAAAAGAAAGAAAAAAATCGAAAGTACTTATTAAGATGAGTTATGAAAAACAATCTAAGTACAATTTCCCACTTGTTAGGGAAAAACTAAAAGTGCGAAGGATAATGAAAATAAGTCAAAATGATTATTTGTAACCGAGGTTGATCCGGTCATATGGATTACAGACAGCGACGATTGACATCTTTGGACAGTAAAAAGAGATGAATGGCCAAACGAAAATATTGTTTTGTTCCGGGAAAAATGCGATTATGAAAATTGTACTGAATCGAACCCCTGAGAGAAATAGTGAGAGATCATAACCATAGTGAGTGGTAGTAACAGATGACAATTATAAGGAGTTGGAGTAAAAGGGGGCGGAGAAACTCCAAATTAGGAAAGGGGACTATTTCTAGAGAAATACTTCTGAGTGAGGTGGTTAGAACGACCGCCTTTCAGTGCGGAAGAATTTAATGTGATTTAAGCAAAGCATTTGTGAAGTTTAGTTAGTTCCAGACGAGATTTGCTGAAATCAGTTCCTGAGTAGAGTCGCTGTGAGAAGCTGGCAGCTTTGCTGAGATTCAGTTCCTAAGTCATTACCAAATCAGTGGTAGAAAGAGATCCTCCATAGAGTGTATTAGCTGACAAGAACAGAACTTAAGTCGTTGTCATTAAGTTGAGAATCCCCTCGTGAGACCCTGACTAGAATTTATTCTTCTTTGGACCCCAAACCAAACATATCCAGTCACTAATACAAAACTGCATCACTTTGTAACTCAACCGGGACAGGAATTATACACTGTATTTTTACTTTTTTTATATATAAAATTGTGTATACAAGTTTAACTACCTGTCCGTATTATTTTCAATGGAACTGATTTTTTTTTTGACCACTTCAACTCTTTGACAGCTCAACTCAGTCCGGGTGCAAACCTGACCAGACCATCTACCCAAGATCAAAAGCATAACATGGCAGGTGGAGGGTGGGTTGTAGGTTGAATAACCAACCAGGAATTGCATCCCGAAGGAGGAGTAGACAGTCAACTAGCCGATTGACCAGAGACAGCCATCTGATCAATACTGGGAAGGCGACCCCAACAGTGAGTAAGGTAAGGTGGTGTCTCAAGTGGATGGGGGAGCAGATGAATTCCTGCCCCTCCCGAGGGCATTAGCAGAAAGTGAAAGACAGTCAGCCTCATTCAGGATTTGAACCTGTCAGCCTATGAGTTTTTCTACCCTCGTTTAATCACAATTATTTAAAATTTCACTGTATAATTATTATAAAATAGTCTGCCCTATTATTTACCTGTAGCTAGTGGAGGGGGAGCAGATGGATTCCTGCCCCTCCTAAGGGCATTAACATGAAATGAAGGGCAAAAAGCCTCGTCCAGGATTTGAATTTGGCTCATCTTGCAACACCCTATGATTAAAAATGAGACCGCCCAAATCATACATGATGAAATGCTAAAATTTAAATCCTGATTATCTGGTGTTGCTTATCTGCCAAATTATTATTTATGAGTGTCACCACCTCAGTTAAATAATGAACCATTCCGTTTTTATTATAAAGAAAGAGAAGAAAAAGGACATGCTACACAAAAAATATTTAAAAAAGAGTAGGGGAAAGATAGAGAGAAGGTGAATTAATTATCAATAAAGGTTAACATGCTATAAAAAACCAACCAACCAACCATTAATAAATTTTTATTTTTGAGAATGCGAATGATCAAGCATTGACAATAGAGTAATTCCATGTCAAATCATCCAGGCCATGTGACCCACCCTCTTCAATTTTTCTGAAATTTTGTCCAAGTGTGGATTATGAAAAGTTAGCCTATCCCCAACAATTTGAGCTTCCAATTCCAAAAATTGGCGGAGTTATGTTGATTTTTTATCTCTCCAAATTTGAGGAGAGTCACGAAAAATGGCAACTTTTTGTAACCTATTTTTGTATGTAAAATGAGTTCTAGAGCTTCACTACTCCTAAAAATTGGTTTATAAAAGCATTTTTGTCCAAGGAATCCAAAGATGTTATCAAAAAAGTCTTAAAGTCAACCAATTTTAAGTTTTGCATTGATGATTTCTGATTTTTTCATAGCAAGATCAATATCATATGGCACTGAATCTACGACAAAATATTTTTCTATTATCATTAGTTAAAAGTTAGCCAAATATTGAAAAATTGACATAACTCCGCCAATTTTTGGAATTGTAAGCTGAAATATTGGGGATCGTCTAATGTTAACATAGTTCACACCTGGAAAAAATTTCAGAAAAATTGAAAGGGTGGATGAGAATTTTACTTTTTACTGGATGATTTGACATGGAATTACCCAAAAGTCTATGTAGTTTGTGGTAAATGAAGTTCCATTTAGAGTCTCACAAAAGCTTGGATCAACCCAGATAATATAGACATATTATGTAGTAGCAAGTGATTTTCTGTTGTAGAACAAGAAAAAACTTGATGTTAGGTGGTTAAGAGATTTAAACATAAAAATATGTAAAACAGAATATATAAATTATGTCAGTATAATTATCAATCATAATTATTATATTAATACATTTAATTTTAAAAAAAAAATTTTTTTACATCCTTTTTAAATGTGTAATTCATTAGCCTCATAAATGTCACTTATCAAATACTGGCTTGATTTTCTGGGAGCAAATTTGTTTAATCTACTTATATTATTATTAAAAGTAAAGTCGTCGGGGCGGCCTAATGTCCGTATCAACCAGACAGCAAGGGAGTCTATCCCCTTTTCACTAGCGCTAGACCAAGGAGATTATTTTAGCATCTGAGGCGGGACAGCCTAATGTCAGTCAACAGACAGCGAGGGAGTCTATCCACTTTTCACTAGCATAGACCAAGGAGATTATTTTAGCATCTGAGGTGGAGCACCACACTATCATCAACTCCTCACTTTAACAACACAGATCCCTGTGCTACTCATATGCTGAGTTGGCGAGGGCCGGTATCAAACCATGAACCTTGTGATTCCTAGCCGAAAGCTCTACTGATTGAGCTAAAACCTGCCTTAATTATTATATATGTTTGAGAAATGAGTGTAAAGTTTGCTAGTAAGACATTGGTAGAGTTTAACACAATCAAGGAATTAGGAAAGACCTTTGTCCAACAGAATATATAAAATAGCAGCTTCTGCCACTGATTGTCTAAGTTATTTTATACCTTTTTTTTTTTTTAAATACATTCACCACTCCAAAATATCACTTGCTCCAAAATTGCTTTCAGTTTCTAGATTGATAAGTTCTAATTTGTTTGAATACCTATATATTATATATTTTACCAACCCCTCCGCACGAGCAGGATGCGACACAAGGTCAATTTCTTAAGCGGAGTTTAACAGGTTTGAATTCAGAGTTTTCCTTCTCCTAGACTGGTTACCTAGCCATGGTTAAAGAGTCCAGTCTGCCCTACTATTTGCCCATAGCTGGAGGGAGAGTAGGATTCATACCTTTCCCAAGGGTATTAGCGCTATGTGAAATTCAAACAGCTTCGTCCAGGAATTGAACTCAGGTCGACGAGTCCATTTCCTATGACTAACTATTTGACCACACACCTCCATACCTACATATACCATTCCAACAAATATACTAGATGTATTCAAAATGTATCGAGACTGGCTTAATAATTTGGCACTGAATTGTTGAGATGAAGTAAAGACATTAATACTTTATTATATAAGTTGCTAAGTTGTGCACACATCTAGACAGTAATCTAGACGTCTAGACATCATCCTTTATTATATTTGCTCAGTTGTGCACACATCTAGACAGACGTCTAGACATCATCCCTTTATTATATTTGCTCAGTTGTGCAAACATCTAGACAGTAATCTAGACGTCTAGACATCATCACTTTATTATATTTGCTCAGTTGTGCAAACATCTAGACAGTAATCCAGACGTCTAGACATCATCCCTTTATTATATTTGCTTAGTTGTGCACACATCTAGACAGTAATCCAGACGTCTAGACATCATCACTTTATTATATTTGCTCAGTTGTGCACACATCTAGACAGTAATCCAGACATCATCCCTTTATTATATTTGCTCAGTTGTGCAAACATCTAGACAGTAATCCAGACGTCTAGACATCATCCCTTTATAAGTTGCTTAGCAGTGCACACAACACTTTTATGATCTTGCAAGTGTTATACACGAATGCGTACACAATAAATTGCAGTATGATTGTATAATGTTAGAAATAATAAAATCCTGGTATCTTTAGTTTAAAAGAAAATTAACATTTCACTTTTAAAAAATATGTAGGAGTGGACTGATACTGTATGAATTAAATTTGAACAAAGTTATTAATTAAAAGTCTAAAAGATTTTGTTGTAAACATAATAAAAAATCTATTTACTTATAAAAACCAGCCAACCAAGATCGTTAAGAATAAATCTCAAATGTGCTGCTGGGTAATACTGGATTTCAGCATCACACCACCTTAGGGACTCCGGCTCCTGATTTTTTTTCGGGGTTTACTCTCCTAGCCTTTCATTGAAAGGCAGCAGAGGCTTTGTGTCAGACTTTTTCTTGACTTTGATGGGTCGCCGACCAAGGCTAAAGAGCCGCTTTTAACCCATTTGGGGATCCATGCGAGTAGCAGGTACCGCAATCTTACTGCTATTGGTGTTCCTGAGAAAAGAAATGAGATTAGGGATAGGGTATATTTTGCCTTTGTGTATCAGATAAGCAACAGTACCTTCAGGTGAGGTTTTTTTTTTGGGGGGGGGAGAAGGTATGGGTAAGTCCACTAGAGGGTTAAGATAGTTCTAATATTTGCTGTGTTTATACATAATAATACATTGTTGTAAACATAATAAAAAATCTATTTACTTATAAAACCAACCAACCAAGATCTCTGTTAAGAATAAATCTCAAATGTGTAGGAGTGGACTGATACTGTATGAATTAAATTTGAACAAAGTTATTAATTAAAAGTGTAAAAGATTTTGTTGTAAACATAATAAAAAATCTATTTACTTATAAAAACCAACCAACCAACCAATCAACCAAGATCTCTGTTAAGAATAAATCTCAGATGTGTTGATAAGGTCAGGGACCCTGGCTGAGTGTGAGAATTGTTAAATGGGTGATTGTTCAACAATAGGCAAAAACGTGGTGAAAAAGACATGTCCCAGTTAGACAAGTTGGAAATAACAGTTATAGGGTTGGCCTATTCAAAAGAAGATAAGATCATTCAACCCAGAAGAAGAGATCTTTCACCTGCAAAAAGACAAAAAGCAATACAAGTCTCTTTATTGTTTTGTTTTGTGTTTATGCATTCAACTGTAATCCAACTAAAATGAAAGATGATGAGCAGAGAGAGACGAAAGAAAAAGGAATGTATTTCCTTAGTATGTAAAGACTGTAAGCAAATCAAGGTGAAATGACAACTTATAAGTAAATGAAACTATAACAGCCAAAAAAAAACAAACTGCGGTGCAACGTTAACATATGGTTTAACATATAGTGTGGTCTTTAAAAAAAAAGACCACACTAAAATTTATCATCTACTAATAACCCACAAGGAGTTGATATGCCATTAAACAAATAAACCAAACCATCTCTATCTCATTCTCTCTTACTTTCTCTTTCCCAATCTCTCAGTCTCTCTCTCTCACTTGATTATGATTAAACATTTACAAATGAACAAAGTGTTGGCATTAAATAACCCATAAAGAGTTGATATGCCATTAAACAAATAAACCAAACCATCTCTATCTCATTCTCTCTTACTTTCTCTTTCCCACTTCTCACTCTTTCTTTTGCTCACTCTCTCTCTCACTTGATTATGATTAACATTTACAAGTGAACAAAGTGTTGGCATTAAATAACCCATAAGAGTTGATATGCCATTAAACAAATAACCAAACCATCTCTATCTCATTCTCTCTTACTTTCTCTTTCCCACTCTTTCTTTCGCTCACTCTCTCTCTCACTTGATTATGATTAAACATTTACAAGTGAACAAAGTGTTGGCATTAAATAACCCATAAAGAGTTGATATGCCATTAAACAAATAAACCCAACCCAACCAAACCAAAATATACTGATTTGTCTGAATATTTGAGATGAGGCTTGATAATTTATAATATTTGGACACATGGCACAATATTTGGTTTAATTTGTTTAAATGGGATACCAACCCTGTTGTATACCAAAAACTATTAGAGTGTGGGGCAATGGTTAGCAAGCTAGTCTAGCAGATCCATTACAACTGAATAGTGAGTTCAATACTTGTTTGATGCCCAATACAGGTAACATTGTATCACATCCTACCTGTGGTGAACAGGTTGGGTAAGTACTTTCCTCTTCAATTATGGGTTGCTGACACATTTACAATTCTTTTTAATATATATATCTATATATATATAAAAGAAAGTTTGGTATGTACGTGTCGACTTATAACTCCAAAAAGAGAATTCTCATATTTGAAATCTTACATACACCTTAATATCCTTCTAACTAAGAAACACACCAAATTTGGTTATTGATTTTTACTGATTAAGGGATATAATTAATTAATTAAGCCAAAAACAACTGATTTGCAGAACTGGCCATATATCAGTTGCTGCTGATAATAAAATATTGCTCACCGCCTGCTTTCTATTGTAGCAATACCAGCAGTTTAGTTTGATTTTAGTGAACAAAATCGCATTCCAAGCAGTTCAGCTCGGAATTTCTGTGAAGTAAATTACGTACTAAAACACATACATTATTGAAATTTTAAAACACTCATAACAGTTTCTTTTTTAGAAATCAATAACAAAAAACCTTAAATACACTATATACAGAAAATTTACTAACTTTTTTATATTTTATTTTAAATGAAATATCTTTTTTTTTTTGTTCCAAACATAGAGTTAAACTCAGAGTGCAAAATAAATAAATAAAAATAAAATAAAATTTAAATTTAAAATAAAAAGATAAAAATCTTGCGTTTTTTGTGTAAAAACATCAGCTAGAAACCTGTTAGAAATATGGCGGCCAATAAGAACCCAGTTTGATAAACAAAAAATTACCAAAAATCAGGGATTTTTCTGATTTTAATAAAAAAAAATTTCAGTGTTGACTTAATAATTTATGAATCGTCTCAATCAAACTGATTCAATGGAAATAAATTGAAATTCTTTAAAATAGATATTATCGTTCGTGCCATCCACATGAATTTATATACCTACTTATAGGAAGTACATGGTGTAATGGTTAAAGTCATGGGGAATGGATTTGTCGCCCCGAGTTCAAATCCTGGACGTGGTAATTGTATTTCCCTTAGCACTAATACCCTTGGGAAAGGTATCAATCCTACTCTCCCTCCAGCTATGGATAAATAGTAGGGCAGACTGGGCTCTTTAACCTTAATTAGGCAACCGGTCTAGGAGAAGGAAAACTCTGAATTCAAACCGGTTGAAAGAAATTGACCATGCGTCACATCCTGCTCATGCGGAGGGGTTGATAAATATATATATATACCTACTTAATAGATAAAATTCATTTAAAATATAAATCGCTTAATTTCAAGTTTTAATTTTCATAATAACAAGCCAACTTTAGTGTGGTTATCTAATATTTTTTGGAGAAAACCCAACTGAAAAGTTAGGCCCCCACCGTTTTAAACAGAACAAATATCGATGTATCATCTGGTGTTCCTAAAAATGTCATGGACTGGTACTTTTGCTAGTATATATATATATATATATATATATATATATATATATATATATATATATTAGAGATATTGGTTGGTTGTTTTGTTTTACACCATATCAATCCTAATCAAATCATTTTGATAAAATAAAGACAGGTTACTTACAGTACCTGCTCTTGCTAAGTGGTGACTTAATTAAGTATTGAACAGGCTCATCACTGCTTAACTTCGGTGATCTAGTGGGAACCAGTGCTTTCACCATGACTTGACTGTAATCAATATGAGAGAGAGAGAGAGAGAGAGGTGGTAGAAGATAGAGAAAAAAAATAAAGAGAGGGAGACATATCTTTAATTTCACCAGCTAGATATTTGCTTACCCCAGCGTATTTTGCAGTACACGTCACTCGTGTTAGTCATTTTTTTGACAGGTAAACCTAATGAAGTCAATCACTTAGTATATATAGTATACTGAACTTTAGTCTGGAGAGGTCATTTCTAATTGTTGTGTTGGGGATTGATGTTAGACCAGGAGAGAAGTGGACAGCCAATCTTATTTATTCAAATTTATTTATAACATTAAGGAGCTAAACTTGCAAATCAATCGGAAAATTAAAACATATTACAGGGTGACCCAGAAAAAACAGAACCCAAATTATCTATTTATTTTCACATTAAACTAACCTTAAACCCCAACCCTACCCAGTTAAAATTAACAGTTTTATTAAAAAATTTGTGGGTTCTGTTTTTTCTGTGTCACCCTAATTTTCTGACCGATTTGCAAGTTTAGCCCATTAAGGTTAACCTTTTTTTTTCGGCAGGTAAATCTAATGAAGACAACCACTTACCTGCCATTTCATAAGATCGTTTCATCTCTTCACAGTTACTCTTGATTTCATAAATCTCATCATCTACAGCATTTGTGTTTCGAATCTTGATGAGAACTTCACGAGCTTTGGTAAGTTGAGACTTTTGGATTAGCCACCGGGGTGATTCTGGCATGAAGAGCAATCCAATAAACTGGATGACTGACCAAATTCCTTGGAAACCCCACATATATCTGGAATGAAAGGAAAGAACAAAAATAATGTTAATATCTTTAAAGTGTAATAATTAATGCTGGCTTAATTTGAGACAGAAATGCACAAAAGACAAAGAAAAAAAAATTAAAAAACATTATATAGTGAAAGGGAGTCCCGAAGGTGTAGTGTCTAATGTGCTAAAAGTAAAAAATTTAGATAGTTTTTTTGTTTTTTTTTGTTCCAAACATAGAGTTAAACTAAGAGTGCAAAATAAATAAATAAATAAATAAATAAATAAAAAAATTAAAAAAATTAAAATTTAAAATTAAAAAAAAATCTTGCGCTTTTTGTGTAAAAAAATCAGCTAGAAACCTGTTAGAAATATGGCGGCCAATAAGAACCCATTGATAAACAAAAATTACCAAAAATCACAGATTTATCAGATTTTAATAAAAAATTTCAATGTTGACTTAGTAATTTATGAATCGTCTCAATGGAAATAAATCAAAATTCTTTAAAATAAATATTGTTTGTGCCATCCACATGACCCTTGAGAACAACAATTTATATACCTACTTATAAAAAATTAAAAAACATTATATAGGGAGTCACGAAGGTGTAGTGTCTAACGTGATAAAAGTAAAAAAATTAGATAGTGATGTTGACAGATTTTTAATTTAATGTGTCCTGGGTCACACGGATAGGATTTGAATGAGTCCTCGGGAAATTTAATAAGTCCCAACTAAAGTTTCTTAATAAATTGTAGGGTTTTTGTTATGGGGGTTTTAAGGGTCAAAAATAAGACAAACGACTGGTAACAATGGATACAAATCTATTGAACAAAAAGGAGTAGAAATTACAGCAAAGAAAGTGAAGATTGCGCCCGACCATACAGTTACGAGCTGACTTGCATTTGCTTCGTAACAAACCACAATTGTTCCTGATACTTATAGTAGTCGTCGGCACATTCCATTTATGTCCATAGGTTATATCACCTATAACAGTTTTTATTTATGAACTTTGAAAAAGGGACTGGAAAGTTTTCTTTGATGAAACAACTAAAGCCGTCAGACCCCTACCTTGTACCCAATCCTGTGTAATTCATTTCTAAGAAAATATTGAAACGTATTTACAGTTAGCTTGAAATTCTGGGAGAAGAAAAAAAACTAAAAAACGAGTATTTACAGCAGGGTAGAGAAATTATCTCAATGTTGGTAGTGGAAATTTCCCGTTATTACTTTTTGCCAATTAGCAGAGAACTCATATCCCTGAATAGTTACAGGCTGGTTGTGTGCAAATGTACCTGGATTTTTTATGGGAAAATTGTGACCCTAGGTTCTTCTCTGGGATGGATGGATATGATTTTATGTCTGTTGGAGTATTTTAGGTATAAGGTGTGCTAATGACGACTTATATTTATAGACTATTCCAAAACAGCGGTGGCTGAATTGGCCAATCAAAAACACCCAAACATGTATTTAATTTACTATTTAAAGGCATTGATAAATTGTCCTGGAAGGACTGCAAAGAAAGGACAGATCAACAGATAAGGATTATACAACTTTCTACTTCAAGACAGGATCAACTCTGATACAACTTCTTTCTACTTCAAGATCAACTCTGATACAACTTCTTTCTACTTCAAGACAGGATCAACTCTGATACAACTTCTTTCTACTTCAAGACAGGATCAACTGATACAACTTCTGACTTCAAGACAGATCAACTCTGATACAACTTCTTTCTACTTCAAGACAGAATCAACTCTGATATCAACAGCTTTGAGAACAGAACAACAGACAAGGATTAAAACCGATACTACATCTTTCTACTTCAAGAAAGGATCAAACTTTATGCCACAAAGGATCCCCACTGTAAAACTGCTTTCACCAACAGCCCTAAAATGACCACAAATCATAACAATGTCCTTTTAGATATCTATGCGTTAGGGATGCAGGACGCGTATCTATCAGCATCTCTGTAGTGAAAAGAACTCCCTGAAGGATGGTGGCTAATATGCTGGACTACTCATTTTAATGCATTTAGCTGTGAATCAGTTATTTTATACAATCCATAGTGATATTTTTCAATTTATTTCAAAATAATATTCTGCCTTTATAGAAGGGGGGGGGGAAATAGGTGGAAAAATAGATATTTGCTTCAACAAGTTCCTGCTGAGGGAGGGGGGGACCAAAAAGAAGCGAGTTCACTGTCTTCTCGCAGGCCAAACTTTCTTTTGGTCAACCCAGTCTTCGACCAGCAGCTGAAAATCCGTTGCCATTGTCAAAATAATATTTTCTGACTGCCGTCTCACATAAGCCGAAAGCTTCTCTCTGCTGCTTTGGTTATTTAATGGGCATATTACCCAAACATCCGGGCACATCAGTCGAACCTGCGTCCGTCCAGTGCCTAAATCGCATTTGTTTTTGCATGCGGGATGACGCGGGTTCGATCCTGGCAGGCAAGACAATGTCTTGCTCTTTTAGAATACACAACCTCTGTAAAGGGGAAAATTCCCCAATGGGGCAACCTGTTGATGCTTAAGGACGGAATCCTGGTGGCTGCTGCATCTGGATCATGCAATAAATTTAATGAAACTGCCAAGTCTTGAAGACACTACCAATTTGATGATGTGGGTGACAGGTGGCCTAAGAATTGTCTTCTTGTTGGTAGGCAATTTTGATCGAGTCTGACTTGACGGACAGGGATAGATCTAAACAGACATTAGAGGTGTGAAAGGGGGAGGAAAGCAGAAAATCCCCCCCCACTCCAATGGGCTGGTGCAGTTTCACTTAAGCCCTAAATCAATCTCTCTTCCAGTCTGAAATACAATTATCTAACTTTCTGAATCTAAAACTCTCAAAATACCACATGACTGCCTCTAGCCAATGAACCACATGATTAAACTTTCATAGTTGTTCCAGCTGTGATTGAACCCTGACCTGCCATCTGTCAATCACACTTTCAGACTTCTGCTGGGTTGTCGGTGAGAAAAAGATATGAAATTACTTACCTCCATCCATTTTTCTTGTCATAGCTAAAAATTCCAGAAATGATTGTAGCAGATAAAATTCCTACGGTTAAAAATGGTTGACTCAGTCCTATAAGACGACCTCGTATATGTTCAGGAGCACACTCAGCTATATAAACTGCTGTCGATGCACCAGTGAAACCTATAAGAAAAAGAAAAAGAATTTGAGAAATTCAATTCCTTATGTACATTACATAAATAAAATTAAATCATAAGGTATTTCCGGGAAATATTCAGCCATTTAATGTTAATGAAAAAATACCCAATCCATGGCACCCTGGTCCATTCAAAAGTACTTCCCAAGAACTTGACCCACATATCTCAAATTATGAGCTAAAATCAAACTATCTTTTTGGTACAAATAAAGTTCAATATATGTGAAATAATAATAGAATTTTTTTTTTGTCATAGATGCAGTGCCACATAGGGATATTGATCTTGCTATGAAAATATCAGAAATCATCAATAACTTAAAATTGGTTGATTAAAACCTTTTTTTTAAAGCACTATTTTGATTCCTTGAGTAAAAAAACTTTTATAAACCAATTTTTAGGAGTGGGAAAGCTCTAGAACTCATTTTACAGTCAAAAATAGGTTACAAAAAGTCACCATTTGGAGTTAAAATTGACATAACTGCCAATTTTTGGAATTGGAAGCTAAAATTTTGTGAATTGTCTAACTTTATCAAAATGCACACTTGGACAAAATTTCAAAAAAATTGAAGGGGGTAGGTGACATGGCCTGCATAATTTGACATGGTAGGAAATCTCAAATCAAGTCATTCCAGAAATGCTACAGGTACCATGTAACCAAGTACTACCTACCATTGGATCTAGTGACTAGTGTTATTTGTTTTATTTTATATGCTTAATGGCATAGAAAATTCTTACAGGTTATCTAATGCCAAAATTGGACTCATTTGTAATGCTTAATCATAATTATAAATACTAACAACAGAAAACATCCTTTGGGCATCGTAAAAATTAATTTTTGAAAGACATTGCCTGAGAGAGTGGGAGTTAAAAATTCAATGTCAGAGGGTTTGTATCATAAGTAAGCAAAATCCTCATATTTATTAAAGGAGTAAGAAAAAACAAAAAAAAACAATTTGAAATGAAAACTGAGCCCCTCAAATAAAATGTTGCGTGCATGTAAAAATTTACGAGAGCAAAAAACAATTTTTAAAATTGCTTACTCAAATTTTGGGTGTATATAGCATAAGAATATTGTGACTAGAGCTATGACGTAGTTTTTGTTACAGACAGAAATACAGACAATCTCCATCATTAATAGATATATTCACTATTCCATTGCATTTTTCCTTTTTACTGTCATATTTATTTACCAACCCCTCCGCACGAATAGGATGTGACCCAAGGTCTATTTTTAAGCAGAATTTAACAGGTTTGAATTCAAAAATTTCCATCTAGACCAGTTGCCATACACCAAGGTTAAAAAGCCTAGTCTGCCCTACTATTTACCCATAGCTAGATTCATACCTTTCTCAAGAGTATTAGTGCTTATGTGAAATGTTACCAGCCTCGTACAGGATTTAAACTCATGTTGCTGTGTTTATTTCCTGTGATGATAATCATTACACAACGGGATCCTCTATCATAGAACTGAAAACCTGAATGATTTACAATAAACAACAACTAAGATTAAGAAAATCAAGGAAAAGAAGGAAAGACAACTCTGTCCTATTATTTTACCTATAGCAAGGGAGACAGTGGCTTAACAAACCCCGTGATAATTGTGGTGGCTTGTCTTGTCAACCAAACCGTGATAACCACGGTGGCTTGTCAACCAAACCCGTGATAACCACGGTGGCTTGTCAACCAAACCCGTGATAACCACGGTGGCAACCAAACCCGTGATGGCTTGTCAACCAAACCCCGTGATAACTGCAGTGGCTTGTCAACCAACCTCGTGATTGGCTGTGATAACCACAGTGGCTTTTTTAACCACCCTGTGATAACCACAGTGGCTTTTTTTAACCACCCTGTGATAACCACAGTGGCTTTAGTTTAACCACCCTGTGATAACCGCAGTAGTCTATGAATAATGTATAAAACCCCAGGTTTTTAAGATCCTTATTTA
>CM042164.1:38802589-38867589 GCA_023376005.1 Doryteuthis pealeii
TCGATATCACTTACACATGTGTTTCGGTCAGTTTATGTGTGTGAAAATATTTCTCACACATAGAAGAAACAACCTTCATCAGAGTGAACATTTATTTTGAATGAAAAAATTCATTGGGGAAAAAAAAAAAAAAAACAAAAAAACAGATTTTTTGGAAATATTCGAAAATCGAATTTTTTTTTTTTAAATTTGGAACGCTGAAAATATATATATATAATATATATATATATATAATATATATATATATATATACTAACTCAAAGTTGAAGAAAAAATTATGGAATGACCTTGTAATTTGCATTTATAAAACAAATACGAACAGAAGCTGAGATATGCAAATTGCTCTACAGAAGCCTGAATATGCAAATCAGTTTACAATTAAAAACAGTCCTTGCAGACTCCAACAAGGCTTTGGCCATGTCTAATTGAAAGGAAACATAATATTGAAAAAAAATCAACTGTATTTCTGTTATTGTTAATCCTACACAGATAGAAATCCTAGTCCTTATTTAATTACCAATTAAATGAGGTTAATCGTGAACAATTAATTGCTAATAAATATTGAATTGTAAATCCAAAATACTAATGGATAATAAAGAAAGATTTTACAATGTTACAATATTAGTTTATATATAAATTTCATACACTAAATGTAACAACCATTATAACACAGAGTTTAATTTATTCTCTTTTCTGTCCCATAATAGTTGTTAAAATTTAGTTTCATATTCTGAATGTCTTGCTGCCCTGGGAATGGACTTGTTGAAACTCTGGCGCCTGGCAACTGACTGGTAAATGCTCATAAGGTCATTAATCATCTTAACAACAGCAACCTTGAACACATTTTTGATCTCCATGTTTCTAACACACGTGGGCATGCCTACAAAGTCAGAAAACAGCATTGCTCACATGACTTTCGGACACATTTTTTCATGCTCAGAGTTGTTGAGGTATGGAATAAACTGCCTGCATCTGTTGTAAGCTGCTAAAACACTGCATCTTTCAAATTCTCCATGCTTCCTGTAATTTTCCAACACTATACCTGATACTCCCCTCCACACACACACACATATATTATTACTTTATGCTATTCATGTTCCTGGTATTAGTACATTATTCTATGTACTATACATGAGACTTTGATGAGTTGTATTGCGCCTGAGCACTGTACACAATAAATTTCATTATTATTATTATTATATTAAATGTAATAACTGTTATAGGACAGAGGTAATTTGATTTATGATTAATTCCATGTCAAATCATCCAGAAAAAAATTGTGACCCACCCCCTTCAATTTTTCTGAAATTTTTTCCAGGTGTGGACTATGTTAACCTTGGACAATCCCAAAATTTGAGCTTCCAATTCCAAAAATTGGTGGAATTATGCCAATTTTTAGCTCTCCAAATTTTTGGGGGGCGGGGGGACAGGAAAAATGGCAACTTTTTGTAATCTATTTTTGTCTGTAAAATGAGTTCTAGAGCTTCCCCTACTCCTAAAAATTGTTTTATAAAAGCATTTTGACCCAAGGAATGCAAAAATGCTCTCTTAAAGTTAACCAATTTTGAGTTATTAGATATTTCTGATTTTCAAAATTTTAGCTGATGTTGTAGCTTTGGTTCTGAGAAAAAAATCAAACTTTTTTGTACAAATTATGTTCAATATATGTGAAATAATAATAAAAAACTTTTTGGTCATAGATGCAGTGCCACAACAGGATATCGATCTTGCTATGAAAAAATCAGAAATCACCACTAACTTAAAATTGGTTGACTTTAAGACTTTTTTAATAGCATTTTTGGATTCCTTGGGCAAAAATAGAAAAGAGAAAGGAAAAAAGGAAAGAAAGGAAAAAGGAAAAAAGAAACAAACAAAGAAAAAAGGAAAGAAACAAACAAAGAAAAAAACAAAGAAAGAGAGAAAGAAAAAAAAACTAAGAAAGAGAGAAAGAAAAAAAACAAAGAAAGAAGAAAGAAAAAAAAAAAAAAAAAACAAAGAAATAAATAAGAAAAAAAACAAAGAAATAAATAAAGAAAAAAAAACAAAGAAAGAAAAAAAAAACAAAGAAATAAAGAAAGAAAAAAAAAAAACAAAGAAATAAAGAAAGAAAAAAAACAAAGAAATAAAGAAAGAAAAAAAAACAAAGAAATAAAGAAAGAAAAAAAAACAAAGAAATAAAGAAAGAAAAAAACAAAGAAAGAAAGAAAAAGAAAACAAAGAAAGAAAGAAAACAAAGAAAGAAAAAGAAAGAAAACAAAGAGAAAAGAAAGAAAGAAAGAAAAAGAAAACAAAAGAAAGAAAGAAAAGAAAAACAAAGAAAGAAAAACAAAGAAGGAAAAAAAATTACTCATAACCTGGTGGTTGTGAGTTCAATCCCTGTACTGAGCAGCAACAGTTCCTTTTTACCATTGTCTCATATTTGTTGCACACTAACACAACCTGATAGACTTGATAATCTTTCAAATCTTAGACTCTCATGACACTGAACTTGGGATAAAATTTGACATTTCAAAAATAACAATACCCCCACCCCATCCACCCGTACCAATTGAATACTCAATTACAGATTAGAGGATATCCTAAGTACTCATTGTTGACAAGGTCACATTTCTTTTCGGTCTCGAGCCTTATACGAAAATAAAACAGTTAGGCAAATAAGAGACACTAGCATAAAAAAGATTTTAAAAAAAGAAAACATCCTTGAATCACACAACCAATACTTATGACTTTAGTCCAATTCAGGATGATTGAAACAGACCAATTCCCTGTACATTTTTCTATGTAAAAGGATTGGTTTGGTTTCTTTGTTTAATGGCATATCAACCTTCAGGGGTCATTTAATGCCAAAGACATCCTTGAAGAAGAACAGGAGTGGTACTATATATATATATATATATATATATATATATATATATATATATATATATATACACACACACACACATGTATATATATATGAAAGTATCAAAAAGTTCAAAAAAATCCCAGCACTGTAGACCACGATGTTCACCGGATAAGATGTAGAAATCCTGGTATTTTTGTTTTTTCAAAAGACAATATGAAAAGTGAATCCGACAGCCTGAAATAAATATTTAGAAAAAACAAACATGTTTTTTCTAAATATTTATTTCACACTGTCGGATTCACTTCCATTCATTTTTCATATTGTCTTTTGAAAAAACAAAAATACCAGGATTTCTAAATCTTATCCGGTGAACATTGTGGTCTACAGTGCTGGGATTTTTTTTAACTTTTTGATACTTTCTTATACATTTTTATACACATTTACATCAAACTCTTTTGAGTTTTCTTTGTGGACTATAATGCTTCTGATTTAATAAAATTTATTTTATTTTCAAAACAGAATACGCATTTTCTAAATTTAAAATTAAAATATATATATATATATATATATATATATATATTATATATATATATATATATATATATATATATATATATATATATATATATAAAAAGGTATGAAAAACACACAATATTATTAAAATGAAAATATTTTATATCATTTTCATAGCTAATATTGAACAATATTTCGATTTATAAAAAAATCATCATCAGAGCATATTTTTAATCCGGACTCATCGAGAGAGAAGCAGAAAATAATTTAAATTCAAACCGGAAGCATTTATTAATTTATTTTACAACTGAAAAAAGTTACACAAATTCTTCTAGTTGACCGTTTTTATTTTAAATTCAAAAATGATACATTGTTGCAATATTCCACCGGATGTAAACCAGACTGGATTAGATATATATTATTAAAAAAATTCAAATCCTTTCTCAATAGAACACCACAAAGGTAAGAGACCGATTTTATCTTCTCCAATAGCTTATATAATAATTATATTAATTTGATTCTTCAAAAGAGTCTAATGATAGATGAGGAAAACTTTCCATTAGGAACTTCTCTCTCAAAAAAACTTTTATCCTTTATTTTTTGGGACCATATTACCTTGTTTGTTTATATACATATATATAGGTATTTTGTATTTGAGAAAGGAAAATAAAGTACTTGATTACAGGTGTAAGAGCTATATTTTGTTATAGTGTACAATTAAAAGGTGTTCATTACCACTGGTTTCAAAGCAGTGCATTAACCACTTATTCTCAATAAAAACTACCAGGTTAAACATTAAACCAAATATTTATTCAGTTATATATATTTATATATTTTAACAAAATGCTCAGAGATAAAACTAGATATGAACTACACAAGGATGCTGGATGCTGGACGAAGCACTCTCACAAAACATCCAAATAAGATGAGCAATAAATGTTGGGCCCTGTTGAAAAAGGAAGGATGAAGTCATAAGTGATGTTCTCCTATGGACTCCTACACATGGACACACCAGCGTTGGCTGACCAGCAAAAAAAAACCTTTTATTCATCAGCTCTGTGCAGACACTGGATGCAGTCTAGAGGACTTACCAGTAGGGATGGATGGAAAGAGAAAGTCAAAATAATCCAAGCAGTCAGGATGCCATGATGATGATGATGATCATAGAAGATACTATTAGAACTTCTGGAATTTGTATTACGGTCAAGCAATGATGAAAACACTGGTTCCTGCGAGATGACCACAGTTAAGCAGTGATGAGCCTGTTCAATACTTAATTGGGTGACTACTTAAGCAACAGCAGGTACTGTAAGATTCAGCATTAAATAACCGGAAAATGCCGTAAAACAAAACAGCATCTGGAATTTGTAGGGTTAACGTATTTTAGCAAGAACACGTCAACTCTGTGCAGACACTGGATGCAGTCTAGAGGACTTACCAAGAATGATGGACAATAGGGATGGGAGAAAGAGAGAGTCAAAAGAATCCAGGCAGTCAGTATGCTTTGATGGTTATCATCAACATCATATTTGAAGCCATTTCAAAATGGAGAATTTTGTTAGTTGGGCCCCTTAGTGCTTTGGGGTAGGGAGTTAAAGATTTGCTGTCCCGAAGGAGTGGGAGTGTACACATACAGCATAATGAGCAATTCAAATCATTGTTTTTATGGTGTAATTTACTTGGTTTTTATTTAGTCCAACATGCAGGCCTTAGGTTTGCTTATAGTACATCCAAAGTTTATATTTTTGGTTTACAGAAATTATGGCCCATTTTTGAGAAATGGTCATAGAAGACATGGCTCATTAACAAGCTGGCCATATTAAAAATAAAAAAATTAAAAAAAGATAAAAATAATCAAAATTTTTTAAAATTCAAGCTATTTTTGTGTGGTAGTATGGGATCACATCTATGGGTTAAATAGACAAAATTAGGTTAAATCGAACTTAACGGACCTAAATTCCACCATCGTATGTCACCCAGCTGAAAGAAAAAAATACCAAAAATCAGGGAATTAACCGAATTTAATGAAATTTTCAGTGTTGATATATTAATGAACAAATGATATAATGCACCAGTTCTTTTATTTAAAAACTTTTACATTTTTTCAGGTCAGTTAACTTTGAACCAGGTATCTTTGAAAATCTGTGTTATGCATCAAAGATACGTGGTTCAAAGTTAACTGACCTGAAAAAATGTAAAAGTTTTTAAATAAAATAACTAGTGCATTATATCTTTTATTCAATAATATATCAACACTGAAAATTTCATTAAATTAGGTTAATTCCCCGATTTTTGGTATTTTTTTTCTTCTTTCGGCGGGGTGACATACGATGGTGGAATTTAGGTCCGTTAAGTTCGATTTAACCAAAAATTGAGTTTTAAAAAAATGAGTAAAAAAAGGTTGACATGCCATTAACATCAATGAATGAAATCTAAAAATGACAAAAAAAACGTGTAAATTTAAATGTAACGTGATTTCCTAACCTCTAGGCATAAAATAACCCAAGACAGGTTGACATGCCATTAACATGAATGAAATCTAAAATGTACAAAAAAAACGTGTAAATTATAATTTAACGTGATTTCCTAACCTCTAGGCATAAAATAACCCTAGACAGGTTGACATGCCATTAACATGAATGAAATCTAAAATGACAAAATTCTCAACTAGAATCATGGAAAAAAACCAACTGTATTCAAGTTAATTACCATTCAAGTTGACACTGTTGATATTGTTCAGTATGGAAACTGATACAACTGAATATGCCCAGATGTAATGGAATACTCTTCCTGCTGATATGGTTAATTTGTCGAGAACATAGCTGAGAAGTCGTTGCAATTTTAGATCAAATCAGCGACTAATAATAGTTGCAAAACCCCCAGTTTTTACTACCTCATTCCCAAATAAGAGTTCATGTTGCAGCCTTTACAAAAAGAACGATCTCAAGAATTTCCACTTCTTTCAAGCTGAGCCCCCTCTAAGTGAAACCTACAGACATACACAATAAGAAAAAAAAAACCCGACCCCAATGTCTAATTTGTTGTGTTTGCCTCCTGATGTAACCGAAAGAAGAGATGTTAAATTCGGTGACGCTAGAAACAACTTGTGATGATGATGACATAAAAACAAAAAAATGCACTTGACAGAGAGACTTAACAAGTGCTGATGTCAAAATGAATAAATTTGTCAGTGTTGTTAAAAAGGTGACAAAGCTGGTAGCTAGGTATGTACAAAAACATGCACCTGCTAAATCACCAGGGTTTTTTTTTGGGGGGGCGGGGTAAATTTCCCCCAAATGGGTTAATTAACGGATTTTAATAAAAAAATTTTTGGTATTTAAAGAAACAAAAACATGAGGTTTCTAATAAAAGACATTTTTCCTCAAAATTCTGAAAACGTTCTTATATTTGTCTGAATTTTTTAAAAATGAGACTTGATGTGTATAATTTTGATTTTTTGGACTGTTGTCCTCATCTTTATTATGGTATGTAAAATTAAAGAAACAAAAACATGAGGTTTCTTATAAAAGACATTTTTCCTCAAAATTCTGAAAACATGTTCTTTTATTTGTCTGAATTTTTTTTTAAATGAGACTTGATGTGTATAATTTTGATTTTTTGGACTGTTGTCCTCATCTTTATTATGGTATGTAAAATTAAAGAAACAAAAACATGAGGTTTCTTATAAAAGACATTTTTCCTCAAAATTCTGAAAACATGTTCTTTTATTTGTCTGAATTTTTTTTTAAATGAGACTTGATGTGTATAATTTGATTTTTTGGACTGTTGTCCTCATCTTTATTATGGTATGTAAAATTAAAGAAACAAAAACATGAGGTTTCTTATAAAAGACATTTTTCCTCAAAATTCTGAAAACATGTTCTTTTATTTGTCTGAATTTTTTTAAAATGAGACTTGATGTGTATAATTTTGATTTTTTGGACTGTTGTCCTCATCTTTATTGTGGTATGTAAAATCACAACGCATATGTTGGGCTGCAGTAACTTCTTGAGTAGACCAAGTATAGAGATGAACGCAATGTGGGAACCAATCATTGAAAAGTCTAAATCAAATTATTCCTAAAGTAAATTAAAGTAAAATTGTTTACATTCTATTCACATGGATACCTTATTTTTTCAAGTTAAAATGGCTGAACTTGCACAAAGGTGTAAAAATTAGGGTGACCCAGAAAAAACAGAACACACAAATTTTGTAATAAAACTGTTAGTTTTAACTATGGGGTTCTAAGGTTAGGGGTTAGGGTTAAGATTAGGATTAGGGTTTAGGGTTAGTTTAATGGGAAATTGAATAAATAATTTGGGTTCTGTTTTTTTTCTGGGTCACCCTGTATACCGGTGACCCAGAAAAAACAGAACCCACAAATTTTGTAATAAAACTTAATTTTAACTAGAGAGGGTTAGGGTTAGTTTAATGGTAAAATAAATAAATAATTTGGGTTCTGTTTTTTCTGGGTCACCCTAATTTTGACACCATTGTGCAAGTTCAGTTGTTAAAACAATGGTAAAATAAAATATTGCTCTTCTAGTCATTTTTTATATTTTTTACTTTATTTGTATCTATGGGGTACACCAAGATGTTTTGGGGTAGGATGAGGTTTCAGTGTTTTAAGGTTTAAATGTATCTGGATATTTTTGGTGTGTGTTCTTCTGGTTTTCCTTTTTAACCCCATCTCACTTGGTGGTCGCACTGAAAAGAAGGAATTTATGGAACAAAAAGAAAGAGACAAAAGGCAGGAGGTAGTTTCATGACTTAGGCTTTATTGACCAGGTCATAGTCACCTGTAGCAAGAGAATATCCCCTAGGCTAGTAGGAGCGACCAGACCCTGTTATGGCCTAAGTTCGAATGGTCGAGAGATTCAACCCCAAATATCACCCTAATTTTTTTTTCTACAAGGATAAATATTTTTTTGTCAACTTTTGTGCAAATTATCAGTTTCAAAAGAAACAATGCAGATTGGAGATTACAGATTATGGTTGGTTGGTTGGTTGTTTTCTGGCACATCAAACCTTTTTGAGGCATTCAATGCCAAATCAAGTCATTTTGATAAACAAAGGACTCGGGTTGTACCTGTTGTTGCTTGAGTGGCCACCTAGTTAAGTATTGAACAGGCTCATTGCTGCTTAACTTCAGTGATCTAACAGGAACTGGTCCTTTCAGTGTGACTTGACCATAATGTCTTTAAATATACTTAATCATAAAAATGAATGGAATCTAAGAAATGGGGGATCAGTTTAAACATGATTATAATACCAAAATGATCCCTCACTTTATATCCAGAAACTCAAATGGCTAAGGTTGTGTGTTAAGGCATATCAACCCTTTTTGATCATTTAATGCTGAATCAATTTATTTTAATAAACAAAGGATACAGGTTGTATACAGTATCTGCTGTTAGTTAAATGGTCAACCAATTAAGTATTGAACAGGCTCATCACTGCCTAACAAGAAGAAGACAATGGTTTATTTTCACACATTACACAATATAAACAATGTCACACAAAACAAAAAATGTAATGTTGGTTGTTGTATTAATGTATGGAGGATGATCACTAATTAGGACTGACACTATTCTAGTAGTGACCACCACAGTTGTATTTTTGTTTTTTGTTTACATAGTTTGAAAGTGGTCCCCAAACCCCCATTTGAATATCCTAGTAAGGGTAAGAAGATGCATTGTTTGGAGTCTCTGGTCAAAATAAATTTATTATAGTCGGGTGATGGTTTGTTAAGTTTTTCTTCCTTTGAAAGTTATATAAAGTAGGATTACCATTTATGAACTCGGAGATTTCTGAAGAATTACTGGATATGAGATGTTCCTTAAATACAAAAATTAAGAATTAAAACAATTCTTTTTAAATACAAGATTTGTAATTCTCACCAAGTGGGAAAGGTTTCCCCCTGTTTCTTGACTTTACCAATACTGAAGATGGTGATGTCCTGCTGTTCTTACCTAAATGTGGTCTTGGAATGACTGTTGTTATGTTTCCTTTGGACCACAGTGTGAAGCGGGGGGGATGTGCTGTTGGGCAACAGCACATCCTTCATATCAACCCGCCCAGGCTACGTAGTTAAAAAAAAAAAAAAAAAAAAAATTTTTTTTTTTTGGACACTACTCCATCATCTTTCGCAGATGGAAGGCTGCCAACAACAGTTTGAAAGTTGATTATTGTGACTTCAGTGCTCTAGTGGGAACCAGTGCTTTCAGTGCGACTTGACCAGAGTTGGAGCTTTTGTGTTCCGATTCCACAGCCCTGGTACTAAGTTCATTAATTTCATCTGCTGATAACTGTTATGCTATTCCATTATCTTAAGCCCAGTAGTATACATACTATTAGAACTACTGTCCTTTGATTCTTGTTGAATGCCCCATACCTGCAACTTTGTATCACATCCTACACCCACTTTTGCTTAAGTGGTCACCCAATTATTTCACAGCTTATGATAATTATACAGTAGATGCAAGCATGTGTCAAAAATTGTCTATTGCGCTGTTTATTCTATTGCAGGTTGAAACATGAGGCCTGCATTAATGTAATTGTTTGTGTCATAAACAAATATCCTCATAAAAAAAACATTAAAAAAAAAACAATCATATAAACAAGCAAACAATATTTAAGTTTATGAAAATAAATCTCCAGTTGAAATTCTGGTTTCTAAATGTCCAAGTTAGAGGAGTGGCGCCAAAGTTTTGTAGAGAGTCAAAAAAGAGGACATTAGCTGACAAAAGCTCAGAGAATTAAGGAACCAGATGACCATTATAACACCAGTCCATGATGATATTGATGCTTCTATTTAGGAAGGAGTGAAAGATTCTAAATAGCATTTCATATTTAACAGCTGTCCATGATGATACTGATGCTTCTATTTAGGAAGGAGTGAAGTATTCTAAATAGCATTTCATAGTTAACAGCTGTCCATGATGATATTGATGCTTCTGTAGCGTTAGTTTGTATTTGCCTGGTGGAGTTGTCTGCCCCTTTTAGTTTGCTGGTGCCCGCTAGGGCACCATAGTATTTAAGCACCGGGTTCAAACCCTTTCGGCCTTTTTTTCCCGTTTCAGTAACTACGAGCCACATGGGGTAGATTTTATCTAACCCCTCTTGTTGGGGCTCCGCCCCCCTTACATTACTGTAAGTTCTTTACAGCATGGACTATCGCTAGTCTCATGTCTGTACTTTTATATGTTATCTGTACCATTCATGAATGTGTCTTTATCTTTATTTGTGTACTCTTTGTATATGTACCCTTTTACTATGTACGTTGTATCTTCATATCCATGTGCTGTATATATTAAATGTTTTGTCCGTTAACCTTCGTCGGAGTTTTGTGTATCCAAAGTATGTATAACTTTAAACCTTCCTTACACTTCTATTTAGGAAGGAGTGAAAGATTCTAAATAGCATTTCATAGTTAACAGCTATCCATGATGATATCGATGCTTCTATTTAGGAAGGAGGGAAGGATTTCATATTCATTTCACAATGTAAATGACAACTTCAATTTATGTTACATTACTTTCATATTTCATGCAATTTAAAAATATTTATTTGGTTCTAAATATTTAATACATTGAATTTTTTTACAGCGAATTAAGTAATAAATCAAACGAAAACATTTAACGACAAATCAACTTTGTTTTATAAATTCCTGTCGTTCGTCAATTGTAAACAAAACCTTTTTTTTTATTTTTCATAATCGCGTTAATTTATTTATTTTAATATTAGAAATATAAATAAAATCATGATATTAATGTAGAATAGTGCGCAAGAGATAATACCATTAGATTACCTAATACCTGAAAACTCAAATTGTTATCAAATTTATGATATAGTATACTTTACTATAATTATTATAGTAAAGTATACTATATTCGATCGGCTATGTTTTAAATTAATAATGTTATTTCTTTAAAGATTATTTATCGTTTTACATGAATTTGATTACTTTATTTAATTCTTTTTTTTTTTCTTTTCAAATATTAATTTGAAGTTTAGCAAATCGAGTCATTTATATTCTATTTAAAAAATATAGTTAATCATTGAATTAAAATTTCTTATTATATCATTATGTGATGGGCTAAACTTGCAAATCGGTCGGAAAATTACGGTGACTCAGAAAAAACAGAACCCATAAATTTTGTAATAAAACTGTTAATTTTAACTTGGGGTTAGGGTTAGTTTAATGAGAAAATAAATAAATAATCTGTATGTAGAGTGACCCAGAAAAAAAAAACAGAACCCACAAATTTTGTAATAAAACTGTTAATTTTAACTAGGGGGGTAGGGTTAGGGGGGTTTAGGGTTAGTTTAATGGGAAAATAAATAAATAATTTGGGTTCTATTTTTTCTAGGTCACCTGTAATATGTTTTCATTATCCGACCGATTCGCAAGTTTAGCCATATGATGTCATCCCCTCAAATTTGACGGAAAGAAAATTTCCTGACCTCCCACCAGACAGAATTAAATTAAGATCGTTTTAACGTGTTGATTTTTATGGGTCATCCTTCGAGGACCGAACTCAGTATTCAGTAGTAATAGATTTGCAAACAATTATTAAACCATGTTTTTATCTCCTCTACTTGGGCTTTGCCGGGTAGCTGCAGCTAGTAATCTATATATTAATACTCGGTTTCCTTAATTGTATGACCATTATCATCTTGCAACACCCTCTGGTTAAAAATGAGACAAATAGTCCAAGATGAAATGCAAAAATGTAAATCCTGATTATCTGGTGTTGCTCATCTACCAAAATCTTATTTCTTATGTCACCTCAGCTAAATAATGGACCCTTCCATTTTTATTATAAAGAAAGAAAGGGAAGAAAAAGTACATACTACACAGAAAAAAATATAATAAGAAAGAAAGAGAGATGGGGAAAGATACAGAGAAGTAGTGAGTGCATGGAAGCAATAATGCTAATCTGTTTCACTTGAACATAATGAAAAGATGAAAAGAAGAAAAAGAAAAAACAATGAGAGAGAAAGAGAGAGAGAGAGAGAGAGAGAGAGAGAGAGGGAGGGAGAGAGAGAGAATTAAATCAAGATTATTATACTTTTTACATATTGAAGTATTTTACAATAGCTCTTTAGTAATCATATTGTAATAATTAGATTATTATACTGTGGTATATCCACAGGTCCTGCTTGTTCAGTATTAACAGATCTGTGAGACGAGATTGCTAACCATTATACTACGATGGGACATCCAATTCTATTGTATATATGAGCAATACGTACCTTGCTACTTAGAAATACACGACAAACTTAGATACGTTTACTAAACTCTTTAGAATGTTTCACTATGATTAATATTATAATATTTTAAATTATATTAAATATTTATATATAATTATATATATATTATATTAAATATTTTAAATTATAATATTTTATAGCCATTAGATTCTGTTTACGATAAACTTAGATACGTTTACTAAACTCTTTAGAATGTTTCACTATGATTAATATTATAATATTTTAAATTATATTAAATATTTATATATAATTATATATATATTATATTAAATATTTTAAATTATAATATTTTATAGCCATTAGATTCTGTTTACGATAAACTTAGATACGTTTACTAAACTCTTTAGAATGTTTCACTATGATTAATATTCAAATTCATGATAATGTAGGCGTTATTTTCGTATTCGCCTGGGGAGTTGTCTGCCTGTTTAGTTTCGCTGGTTCCCGTTAGGGGCCTTTGATATTTAAGCGGCTGGTTTGAACGTCTCTCTCTCTCTCTCTTTCTTTGCCTGCCGACCTACGAGACATCACTATGGGTTAGACTATGTCTACCCCCTTCTCGTTGGGGCTTCGGCCCTTAACACTGGCCACTCACTGCTAGTAAGCCTCGTATACGATATATGACTATCCTTTAGTCATGTATCCGTAACTACGTTTTTATGTACATTTAGGTATCTCTTTGATACCTAAATATCTTGTATTTTACCATTCATGAATATGTCATTATCTCTACTCTTGTATATGTATTTATACTACTTTTGTATGTATGTTTATGTACACTTATGTATTATGTACCCTTGTTTATCCATGTGCTGTATACCTATTAAATGTTTTGTCTATCAACCCTTGTCGGAGTTTTATCTGCAAGTATTATCACTTTGAATCTTACAATAATATTTTTTTGATATATCCACAAGTTCTACAAGTCTTTCTTTATTATTTTATGATGAACTGTTGAATGAATATAGTTGTAACCAAGATAGATATAATCACATTCTGAAGACCAACCTTCAGTCGTTGATACCATAACCCGCTCAACCACAGGGATGTCCTGGGTATGGTAAGCCGACAGGACTATTTCAAATATAATCTTTGCTTATTATTTTATGAGGAACTGTTGAATGAATACAGTTGTAACCAAGATAGATATAATCACATTCTGAAGACCAACCTTCAGTCGTTGATACCATAACCCGCTCAACCACAGGGATGTCCTGGGTATGGTAAGCCGACAGGACTATTTCAAATATAATCTTTGCTTATTATTTTATGAGGAACTGTTGAATGAATACAGTTGTAACCAAGATAGATATAATCACATTCTGAAGACCAACCTTCAGTCGTTGATACCATAACCCGCTCAACCACAGGGATGTCCTGGGTATGGTAAGCCGACAGGACTATTTCAAATATAATCTTTGCTTATTATTTTATGAGGAACTGTTGAATGAATACAGTTGTAACCAAGATAGATATAATCACATTCTGAAGACCAACCTTCAGTCGTTGATACCATAACCCGCTCAACCACAGGGATGTCCTGGGTATGGTAAGCCGACAGGGCTATTTCAAATATAATCTTTGCTTATTATTTTATGAGGAACTGTTGAATGAATACAGTTGTAACCAAGATAGATATAATCACATTCTGAAGACCAACCTTCAGTCGTTGATACCATAACCCGCTCAACCACAGGGATGTCCTGGGTATGGTAAGCCGACAGGGCTATTTCAAATATAATCTTTGCTTATTATTTTATGAGGAACAGTTGAATGAATATAGTTGTAACCAAGATAGATATAATTACATTCTGAAGACCAACCTTCAGTCGTTGATACCATAACCCGCTCAACCACAGGGGTGTCCTAGGTATGGTAAGCCGACAGGGCTATTTCAAATATAATCTTTGCTTATTATTTTATGAGGAACAGTTGAATGAATATAGTTGTAACCAAGATAGATATAATCACATTCTGAAGACCAACCTTCAGTCGTTGATACCATAACCCGCTCAACCACAGGGGTGTCCTAGGTATGGTAAGCCGACAGGGCTATTTCAAATATAATCTTTGCTTATTATTTTATGAGGAACAGTTGAATGAATACAGTTGTAACCAAGATAGATATAATCACATTCTGAAGACCAACCTTCTGTCGTTGATACCATAACCCGCTCAACCACAGGGGTGTCCTAGGTATGGTAAGCCGACAGGGCTATTTCAAATATAATCTTTGCTTATTATTTTATGAGGAACAGTTGAATGAATACAGTTGTAACCAAGATAGATATAATCACATTCTGAAGACCAACCTTCTGTCGTTGATACCATAACCCGCTCAACCACAGGGGTGTCCTAGGTATGGTAAGCCGACAGGGCTATTTCAAATATAATCTTTGCTTATTATTTTATGAGGAACAGTTGAATGAATACAGTTGTAACCAAGATAGATATAATCACATTCTGAAGACCAACCTTCTGTCGTCGATACCATAACCCGCTCAACCACAGGGGTGTCCTAGGTATGGTAAGCCGACAGGGCTATTTCAAATATAATCTTTGCTTATTATTTTATGAGGAACAGTTGAATGAATATAGTTGTAACCAAGATAGATATAATCACATTCTGAAGACCAACCTTCAGTCGTTGATACCATAACCCGCTCAACCACAGGGGTGTCCTGGGTATGGTAAGCCGACAGGGCTATTTCAAATATAATCTTTGCTTATCATTTTATGATGAACAGTTGAATGAATACAGTTGTAACCAAGATAGATATAATTACATTCTGAAGACCAACCTTCAGTCGTTGATACCATAACCCGCTCAACCACAGGGGTGTCCTAGGTATGGTAAGCCGACAGGGCTATTTCAAATATAATCTTTGCTTATCATTTTATGATGAACAGTTGAATGAATACAGTTGTAACCAAGATAGATATAATCACATTCTGAAGACCAACCTTCAGTCGTTGATACCATAACCCGCTCAACCACAGGGGTGTCCTGGGTATGGTAAGCCGACAGGACTATTTCAAATATAATCTTTCTTTATTATTTTATGATGAACTGTTGAATGAATACAGTTGTAACCAAGATAGATATAATCACATTCTGAAGACCAACCTTCTGTCGTCGATACCATAACCCGCTCAACCACAGGGGTGTCCTGGGTATGGTAAGCCGACAGGGCTATTTCAAATATAATCTTTGCTTATTATTTTATGAGGAACAGTTGAATGAATACAGTTGTAACCAAGATAGATATAATCACATTCTGAAGACCAACCTTCTGTCGTCGATACCATAACCCGCTCAACCACAGGGGTGTCCTGGGTATGGTAAGCCGACAGGGCTATTTCAAATATAATCTTTGCTTATTATTTTATGATGAACAGTTGAATGAATATAGTTGTAACCAAGATAGATATAATCACATTCTGAAGACCAACCTTCTGTCGTCGATACCATAACCCGCTCAACCACAGGGGTGTCCTGGGTATGGTAAGCCGACAGGGCTATTTCAAATATAATCTTTGCTTATTATTTTATGAGGAACAGTTGAATGAATACAGTTGTAACCAAGATAGATATAATCACATTCTGAAGACCAACCTTCTGTCGTCGATACCATAACCCGCTCAACCACAGGGGTGTCCTGGGTATGGTAAGCCGACAGGGCTATTTCAAATATAATCTTTGCTTATTATTTTATGAGAACAGTTGAATGAATATAGTTGTAACCAAGATAGATATAATCACATTCTGAAGACCAACCTTCTGTCGTCGATACCATAACCCGCTCAACCACAGGGTGTCCTGGGTATGGTAAGCCGACAGGGCTATTTCAAATATAATCTTTGCTTATTATTTTATGAGGAACAGTTGAATGAATACAGTTGTAACCAAGATAGATATAATCACATTCTAAAGACCAACCTTCTGTCGTCGATACCATAACCCGCTCAACCACAGGGGTGTCCTGGGTATGGTAAGCCGACAGGGCTATTTCAAATATAATCTTTGCTTATTATTTTATGATGAACAGTTGAATGAATATAGTTGTAACCAAGATAGATATAATCACATTCTGAAGACCAACCTTCTGTCGTCGATACCATAACCCGCTCAACCACAGGGGTGTCCTGGGTATGGTAAGCCGACAGGGCTATTTCAAATATAATCTTTGCTTATTATTTTATGATGAACAGTTGAATGAATATAGTTGTAACCAAGATAGATATAATCACATTCTGAAGACCAACCTTCTGTCATCGATACCATAACCCGCTCAACCACAGGGGTGTCCTGGGTATGGTAAGCCGACAGGGCTATTTCAAATATAATCTTTGCTTATTATTTTATGATGAACAGTTGAATGAATATAGTTGTAACCAAGATAGATATAATCACATTCTGAAGACCAACCTTCTGTCGTCGATACCATAACCCGCTCAACCACAGGGGTGTCCTGGGTATGGTAAGCCGACAGGGCTATTTCAAATATAATCTTTGCTTATTATTTTATGATGAACTATTGAAGGAATACAGTTGTAACCAAGATAGATATAATCACATTCTGAAGACCAACCTTCAGTCGTTGATACCATAACCCGCTCAACCACAGGGGTGTCCTGGGTATGGTAAGCCGACAGGGCTATTTCAAATATAATCTTTGCTTATTATTTTATGATGAACTATTGAATGAATATAGTTGTAACCAAGATAGATATAATCACATTCTGAAGACCAACCTTCTGTCGTCGATACCATAACCCGCTCAACCACAGGGTGTCCTGGGTATGGTAAGCCGACAGGGCTATTTCAATATAATCTTTGCTTATTATTTTATGAGGAACAGTTGAATGAATATAGTTGTAACCAAGATAGATATAATCACATTCTGAAGACCAACCTTCTGTCGTTGATACCATAACCCGCTCAACCACAGGGGTGTCCTGGGTATGGTAAGCCGACAGGGCTATTTCAAATATAATCTTTGCTTATTATTTTATGAGGAACAGTTGAATGAATATAGTTGTAACCAAGATAGATATAATCACATTCTGAAGACCAACCTTCTGTCGTTGATACCATAACCCGCTCAACCACAGGGGGTCCTGGGTATGGTAAGCCGACAGGACTATTTCAAATATAATCTTTGCTTATTATTTTATGATGAACAGTTGAATGAATATAGTTGTAACCAAGATAGATATAATCACATTCTGAAGACCAACCTTCTGTCGTCGATACCATAACCCGCTCAACCACAGGGGTGTCCTAGGTATGGTAAGCCGACAGGGCTATTTCAAATATAATCTTTGCTTATCATTTTATGATGAACAGTTGAATGAATATAGTTGTAACCAAGATAGATATAATCACATTCTGAAGACCAACCTTCTGTCGTTGATACCATAACCCGCTCAACCACAGGGATGTCCTGGGTATGGTAAGCCGACAGGACTATTTCAAATATAATCTTTGCTTATTATTTTATGAGGAACAGTTGAATGAATACAGTTGTAACCAAGATAGATATAATCACATTCTTATCTTTTGCACTACTGACAAAACAGTTTAGCAAGGAATTCAGACTTAACCTCTAAAAGTTTTTATTGATTTATAATATCATGTAAGTTTGGTTTTGTATCCATGACTTGATACATCAGATATGCAAAGCGTTAATGTTTGAAGATGAGGTACCACATGCTGATTATCTGGCGGTTTCCGCAATGGTAGCGTTGTAACCATGGTTACCTAAACAAACAAAAATACTGAACTTGCTTGAAATGGCAGAATACGGATGTTATAAGCCAAGACAACCCCTTTTTAAAGAGGCAGGGGGGTGGTCTTATCCTCCAGCAGTAGATACAGTCAGTATATTCTAAGCCTCACCAACAGGGTGGTACTATTACAAAAGATAATTGGAAGAAAGAAAGAAAATGAAAAAATAAGTGAAGAAAGGAATAATGATACATTTTTTTTCTTGCTGACAGTCATATCGTTTTACATATTCCAACCGAATGCTTATAATTTTCAAACAGGCATATTTGAACTATACATGGGACTCTAACATATACTACACTCTAGGTTAGAGTGGATCTGGGAGTAATGGCTATGAAGGGGTATTCTGCATTCCCCAGAGCTCCAGAATTGGAACATCACCACAAGATGGAGTTTAACATTATACCAAGGACACTAAGACTCTCAGGCACTGCCTTCTAGCACATATATGATTGATCAGAAGGGGTCTCTCCGATTCCAAGTCTAGCCTAACTAAGGGTGAACGTGCAGTGTTGCATGTCATGGATTGCCCAGCCACCAAAATTCTATCATTATGTATCACAGGTTGCCACCCATGGCCAAGTGATGGCCCCATTACGAGGGTGGGTACCCCTATGCAGAGGTGCAGTCAACATATTCTACAGTCCCAGCTGACGGAGCTTTGGGGAAGTGGAGTAGTCTTACTTCACTGCAGGGAATACAGTCAATGTATTCTAATACCCGCTGACAGGGCAAAAATTATTATTAGATTTTCATGTGGGAGTATTGATGTTATATAAAGGAGTTCAGTGAAGGGATTCTCTGAGTGGTAAGGAGTATAACATTGATTTGAGGGAGTAGCTGTTAAAAGGAGTCATAATGGGCTTGGTTGGGTTTTTTTTAAAAATTTTTTTACTGCATATCAACCTCGGTGGGCCATTTAATGCCGACAAAGTTTTGAAATAAATTCATTCTTGTTAGGGAGAGTTATCTCCCCCTAACGATTCGAACCGGACTCTCCAAAGAGGAGGGGGGAAAAGACTGCACAGCAGATCAGAACCGAGCAGGTCATACACTCTCATCCTCATCAAGCTAGAACTCTAATCCAAACCCATCCACTGTATTCCCTGTCAGTGAAGCATAAATAAAACAAGTATTGTTATTGTTAACAATTTCCCTGTTTTTATTATCATTTCTGTTATCCCTACATCTCGGATACAACAATTCTTAAATGGATATACAATTTTTTTATAAACACATTTTTCTATCTAACCCATAGATGGGACCCTAACAGGTACTACCACTCTGAATCAGAGTGGACCAGGGTGATAAGGGGGGGGGGGCTTCACATTCCCCAGAACTGGAACCCCACCATCAGATAGAGTTTAAAATCATTCCCAGGACATGACCCTCAGCCACCACCTTCTAGCACATATATAATAAAAAGGGCTGGGCAATCATATATGTGACCAGATGATTGATTGAAGGGGAGGGGCTCTCTCCGACTGTCTAGCCTAAGTAAAAGCCAGACAGATGGAATGTAGTAGGAGTTCTTGTTTCATTTTATCTCTACATGGTGGCAGCTTGTAGGGTTTTTTTTTCTCTCTAATTGTTCAGCTTCAGTGAAGGAAAATAGAGCATAACACAAATATAAAACAAGTATTTACCAAACCGTCCACACAAGCAGGATGTAACACAAGGTCAATTTCTGGTAATCCTTAACTATTTCCTTGTAAATTCCTACCATAAAATAAACTGAACCCTCATTTTATGTCCGTGTTTTTGCAATGTTTTATTTTTCTTGCACCCGTTATTTTACAATACTAAATATATTTTATTTATTTATTTTAATATTCATTTCAATGTGCATATTCTAAAAGTTTTTATTTTGTGAGAATGGTTAGTTTTAAAGTGGGGGCTCCTTTTGTTGTTGTTATTTGTTTTCTTTTTTTTTTTTTGGCTTTGGTACTCTAAAATAAAAATGTCAGATTTTAATCATTGTCCACGAAAAAACAAAATTAAGGTCATAAAAGGAGGATCCAATTTATGGCTAAATTGTAAAACGAGCCCCCACTTTAAAACTAACCATTCTCACAAAATAAAAACTTTTAGAATATACACATTGAAGTGAATATTAAAATAAAGAAAGAAAATATATTTAGTATTGTAAAATAACGGGTGCAAGAAAAATAAAACATTACAAAAACATGGACATAAAATGAGGGTTCAGTTTATTTTATGGTAGGAATTTACAAGGAAATAGTTAAGGATTACACAATTTCTTAAGTGAAGTTTAACAGATTTGAATTCAGAGTTTTCTTTCTAGACAGATTGCCTAGTAGTAAGTAAGTCGTCAGGGTGGCCTAAAGTCGGTATCAACCAATTAGAGAGGGAGTCTATCCCCTTTTCACTGGCACTAGACCAAGGAGATTGTTTTTTGCATCTGAGGTGGAGCACCACATCTACCATCAGCTCCTTACTTTAATGCACAGATCCCTGTGCTACTCATACGCTGAGTTGGCGAGGGCTGGTATCGAACTAGGAACCTTGTGGTTTAAGGTTAATTAGTCCAGTCTCCTTTATTATTTACCCATAACTGGAAGGAGAATATTTGGATGCATACCTTTCCCAAAATTATTCTTAGTCTAAAATACACATATCTATTGCAGTACACAGGAAGTGATAATGAACTTAATAAAAGTGACCTTGTGCCAAACTTGCTTTCTTTATGAAACCCAGTGATATAAATAAGTTATTCTTTGTCTAAAATACACATATTTAACACAGCACACAAAAAGTTATAATGAACTTAATAAAAGTGACCTTGTACCAAACTTTCTTTATGAAATCCAGTGATTAAGATAAATTGTTCTTTGTTTAAAAGAAACTTATATAGAATGTCAACTGGTTTCATAAAAATTGACCTTGTGCCAAACTTTCTTTAGACTAACAAATATCATCTTTATGAAACCTAGTGATTAAAATGAATTGCTCTTTGTCTAAAAACAAAAACAAAAAAACTCCAACCTAAACAGGAAGTAAAGAGATAAAGTACTTCCTGTTTCATGAAATATTCAAGTCAATTGAAATGAATAAACATCTGTTTTGCTTAGTCAGGCACATAGGTCTAATTTGCTTACAATACCTGTTACAAAGTGGTTACCCATTTAAGTAGTGAACAATCTCATTGCTACTTAACTTTAGTCATTTGATGAGATCCAGTGTTTTTAACGTACCTTAAAGAAAAAAAAGACATTTTTATTATAATGGAGATTCAGCGGTAGTAACTTTTTGATGAATATATATTAGGTATACCCAAATTTAGGCTAAATTGCGTTTTTGACAAAATGACTTTAGCCCCCACTACAGAAAATAATTTACCAAAAATCAGGGAATTATCGGATTTTAATGAAATTTTCAGTGTTTATCTATCACTGAATGATCTTTATAATGCATTATTTATTTTATTTCAAAACTTTCTCATTTTTTTCAGGTCGCTTAATTTTGACCCCCCCCTTATGTTGGGGGGCGTAACATTTTTTTCAAGTTGGTCTTATAGTTTTCTAATTACAGTATAAATAAAGAGATAAAAGACCGAAGTTATGAATAGAAACAACAATAAAAAAAATTTTACAGTAGCTTTTCTATGAGAAAATTAGTACCGAAAATCGAAAAAATAAAATGTAAAAAAATAATAGACAATTAATTTTTTGGAGATTTTTTATTTACTCATTTCGATAATTATTTAATTGGCTATTATCTTATAAAAGAAAAAATTATACATCGATATTTTTTCTGCTTAAAAAGGGGGGGGGGTTACATTTTCAATCGAGTTTTTTTTCAAAAAGTATACTTTGATGTAATAAAATAAGGTTTGCATTAAATAGATATTTATTCTTAGAATCTAAAAATATAACATTTTAAACTTAATATCAGGCTTTTCATATTTTAAATGAATTTTATATATTAATTTTTCATAGCAAAAATACTAAATTAAAGTTTTGAAATAAAATAACTGATGCATTATAAAATTCATTAATTGATAAATCAATACTGAAAATTTCATTAAAATTGGATAATTACCTGATTTTTGGTAATTTTTTTTACAATCGCGAATGTTACGTTAAAATTGTAAACAAACACCTAAAACCATTGAAAAATAGACAAAATGGCGGATCGCGTCGAAATTGACCAAACAAATCATTTTAAATCTGTTAAAAATAAACTGCATATGTAATGATGTTTTCTTTTTTTAATGATGTTCATTATGTTACTACTTATCATTTTAGACAAAATTTTGACCTTAAATTATAGATTTAATTAATTTTAATTTGTTTTTAAAAATCTAGCAGCCGACAAAATTGGGTATACCTAATATATATATATATATATATATATATATATATATATTATAATATATGGGAGAATATGTGCTTAATTGAAGTCAAACTAATTTTATGAAAGTTAATAATTAATAATTAATTAATTAGGCGGGATTTACCTATTAAATTTAAGGCTAAACAAATCGAGAAAAATCAATTCTCTGTATGTACATTTCGGCCTATTAGGCCTCATCAGCAGAGCTTATAGATACAAGAATCGCCCCGTGTGCGATTCGAAACCTGATTGTCAAACTGACTGTCAAGCGTCTTACCACCACACCAAACGGACTTAGCAGATTTCTTCGTTTTGTTAAGGAGTAGGTATTTATATTCCTCTTAAGTGACCTCTACACGAACTTACGTAATATATATATATATATATATATATATATATATATATAGATGTGAGATATCCAAAACTTGGTAGTAAGGGATGAGTCTATATGTGATTTCTAAGACACACTGTATTATTATTGTATGATCCAGTATGTACAAATACTGAATTACAAATACAATACAACCAAGAATGATTATCTATCTGATGAGACTTGATTTGGGGAGCTTTGTTAAAACAACTTAGATTTATAAAGGCCCCAATTTTGGTCAAAATAAATTTATTATGGAATAACAGTGTTGAGTTTTTCCTTCCTTTATTGATAAATATTGCTCTGTATATAATCTAAAAGGTTATTATACATTGAGCTCTCTTCAGTGATTTAAAGATTCGCTGTATTTATACATACTGGATCATCAATATTAGTACAGTGGATCTTAGAAATCACATATAGAATCATCCCTTACTACCAAGTTTTGGATAAATCTCTTATATATATATATATATATATATATATATATATATATATATATATATATATACATACAAAAGAATTCAAAAATAATCATGTGTTTTCATGAGTCATTTTAACATTCTTCCTCCCTGTAGAATTTCTAGCTGTGCAGGTGTTAGTCATTATTAAGCATCATAACCAGATGCACTGCCTGAGGTAATCAATATTAACGGTTGCTTAGGGACAAGCCAGAAAGTTCCCATAAGGACTTGATTATTTTCCAAACAATTTATTATCTCAGCTAGTATACCCATAATGTCTGACCAAATATCATGGATGTTTTTAAGCAGGGCTGGGGAGTCAGAGCAAATGCAATTAAGGGGTCGTTGGAGTTGATAAAACTATACAGACTCCAACTTTAATTTACACTTTATATGGCCCCAGTTTAGTCTGTAATGTTATACAATCATTGGCAATTCAGTCTCGGAAGACTATAATAAAGTTTTTATGTGCCCGTGAAGTTACAGCGCTTCCTGTGACTGTGAAGTCCAATGTTTGAAAAACATTCTCGACCACAGATTTCACATTTAAAGGCTGTCCCTGAAGATGTTGATGTGCCGATGCTTTGTTGCCGATGCTTTCTTTAGACCTCTTAGCTTCATGGTGTTGTGTCAGGGTGACTGACATACAGTATACACTTTTTATAAATAGATTATTTAAAAAAAACTAGCAGACCTGTGGACATACCACAGTATGGTAATTTAATTATCACAACGGAGACAGTTCTTCCAGGCCGTTGTCATATCAGTACTGCTGTATGGCTGCACCACCTGGACTCTAACAAAGCGACTAGAGAATAAATGTGACAGAGAACACAAGGTGAGTGGCCCGCCGTATTCTCGAAGGAAGCGGGCTAGGCTTTGCCTGGCATGTGGAATCGAACCCGCGTCCTTCGGAATGCGAACGGGCGACACATTGGCACTGAATTCAAGATACTACTGTCCTGGATGTAAGCGCCAGGTACCCCAGATGATGGCTAGAAGGATTCCGGCAACTGGGATTGGCTCGGGAATCTCATGCGTGGGTGCAGACACCCGGATGTTGAAGGAAAAATTTGTATAAGTAGAAGTGGGGTGACGACAGCAAGCAGTTGCAATTTTTCAGCTGCTGCTGATATTTGAGTTGGTGATTTTACGACGATGACGACGGATTTTTTGTGCTATAGATTTTGTGACGGCGACGACATTGTTGACCCCCCCTCTCTTCAACAAGTCGAATTTATTTTCCCCCTCTATTTTCTTTTCTTTTTCATACTAGAATAAACTAGATGGGAGCTGCACAAGAATGATGCGGGTAATCCTGAACAAGACATGGAAACAACACCCCACGAGAAAACAGTTATACGGCCACCTGCTACATATCACTCAAACCATCTGAGTAAGACGGACAAGAATGCGGGACACTGCTGGAGAAGCAAGGATGAACTCATAAGTGACGTCCTCCTGTTGAAGCCAGCACATGGGAACGCCAGTGTGGGCCGACCAGCAAAGACGTACATTGATCAGCTCTGTGCGGATACAGGATGCTGCATAGAGGACCTCCTGAAAATGATGAGCAATAGGAATGGATGGAGAGAGATTGTCATGGATATCCGTGCTAACAGCGCGACATGATGATGATAATAATAATCATGATTTAACTCTCTTTCACTCTTTTCCTTTCTTTCCTTTGTTTTATCTTTTCATTATGTCTGATTGAAACAGATAAGCATTATTACTCTCAAGTGCTCACCCCTACTCTCTTATCATTTTTTTCCTGTGTAGCATGTCTTTTTTCTTCTCTTTCTTTCTTTATAATAAAAACGGAGTGCTCCATTATTTAGCTGAGGTGACAAAACTCATAAGGAATAAAAAATTTAGCGGATAAGCAACACCAGATAATCAGGATTTACATTTTTGCATTTCATCTTTTTTAACCAGAGGGTGTTACAAGATGATAATGGTCGTACAATTAAGGAACATGAGTATTGATATATAGATTGTAATATCTTAATAACATAAAGAAGAGTAGGAGTCAGAGTCAGAGTCAGAGTAGCGTCCGAGTTGGAGTTGGAGGTGAGAAGGTAAGAGTCAAAGGTTCTGTGTTCCAACTTCACAGCCCTGGTTTTAAGAAACCTTCTGGCACTGCAGCCACAGCGGAAAAGAGAGCAGGAGCTCTGGTTGGTTGATTTTAACGGCACATCAACCTGTGTTGGGTTATTTTATGCCTAAAGGTTAGGGAATCACGTTCATATCTACATTTTGTGTGTTAATGTTTAAGAGTTTCTCTTTAAGGCATTACATGATTTGTCGTCGTCGTCGTCATCATCATCATCATGTCGTGCCGGGCAGCACGGATATCCATGACAATCTCTTGCGAACACTACCTATCATACATTGCTCCTGGTATCCATGCAGAGCTGGTCACTGTATGTCTTTGCTGGTCGGCCCACGCTGGCGTACCCATGTGATGGCTTCCACAGAAGAACGTCACTTATGAGTTCGTCCTTGCTTCTCCAGCAGTGTCCAGCGTGTCTTGTTCGCCTTACACAGGTGGTTTGTGTGATATGGGGCAGGTGTCCATACAGCTGTTTTCTCGTGGGGTGTTGTTTGCACGTCTTGTTTAAGACTGCATGCAGCATTCTTGTGCAGTTACCGTCAAGTTTATTCTCCAGTCGCTTCGTTAGGGTCCAGGTGGTGTAGCCGTACAGTAGCACTGATACAACTATGGCTTGGAAGAACTGTCGCTTTAACTTGTCAGTGAGATTGGATTTCCGTATAACTGACAATAACTGGTTTATAGCAGACCATGCCTTTCCTAAAATTAACACTATTTGAAGCAAATACACTGACATGTTCACACAAAAATGTAACAGGCTTGTTGCAAAAATAAGCTCATGTTAAGCCTTGTCGGTTGGGGCTGCAGAATACACTGACTGCATCTCTGCAGAAGGGTAAGACCACCCTGCCAATGTTAGCTGTGGGTAATGACCTGTGATGCTTAAGGATGGAATCCTTGTGGCTAAGCAGTTCATGACATGCAACAATCCACTTAGGCTGGAGGGCGTTGGAGAGAGCCTCTCCAATAAATCAGCTAGTCACATCAAGCCTAGCACCAATGTTAGCTGTGGGTAATGACCCGTGATGCTTAAGGATGGAATCCTTGTGGCTAGCAGTTCATGACATGCAACAATCCACTTAGGCTGGAGGACGGTTGGAGAGAGCCTCTCCAATAAATCAGCTAGTCACATCAAGCCCTAGCACCAATGTTAGCTGTGGGTAATGACCCGTGATGCTTAAGGATGGAATCCTTGTGGCTAAGCAGTTCATGACATGCAACAATCCACTTAGGCTGGAGGGCGGTTGGAGAAAGCCTCTCCAATGAATCAGCTAGTCACATCAAGCCCTAGCACCAATGTTAGCTGTGGGTAACGACCTGTGATGCTTAAGGATGGAATCCTTGTGGCTAAGCAGTTCATGACATGCAACAATCCACTTAGGCTGGAGGGCGGTTGGAGAGAGCCTCTCCAATGAATCAGCTAGTCACATCAAGCCCTAGCACCAATGTTAGCTGTGGGTAACGACCTGTGATGCTTAAGGACGGAATCCTTGTGGCTAAGCAGTTCATGACATGCAACAATCCACTTAGGCTGGAGGGCGGTTGGAGAGAGCCTCTCCAATGAATCAGCTAGTCACATCAAGCCCTAGCACCAATGTTAGCTGGGTAACGACCTGTGATGCTTAAGGATGGAATCCTTGTGGCTAAGCAGTTCATGACATGCAACAATCCACTTAGGCTGGAGCGCGGTTGGAGAGAGCCTCTCCAATGAATCAGCTAGTCACATCAAGCCCTAGCACCTATATGATTGTCCCAACCCTATTACCCTTATGGAAAATCGCCAACCCCTTTTATCATATATGTGCTAAAAGGCAGTGTCCTCGGTTTGACATTAAACTGCATCTCCTGAAGTTCCAAATTGAAGTTTTGGGGTGTGTGCAGTACCCCTTCATTTCCATTACTCTCAGATCCACTCTGATCCGGAGTGGTAGTGTCTGTTAAGATCCCATCTATGTGTTAAATAGTTAAAAAATGAGTTTACAAAAAATTGAGTTTGAAAAAAAAAATTGAATACCCAACAAGAATGAATAATATAAAAAAATTGATCATCCTGTCTCAAATGTGACTGGAAAAAAAAAAAGACAATTATTTAGTTTTTGTGTATAATAAGCAAACCTAACTTTTGTGCTAAAAAATCTGGAAAAATAGGGCTTCTTATACACAACTAATTATGGTAGACATTGAAAATACTCAATGTTGTTTTTGGAGACAAAGGGTGGGAGTTACCAAATCAAAATAGACTCCATAAAGGCCTTGACCACTATATGTACTGTGTTTTTCCATTACAGTTATTATCCGCCACCATTTCTCTCTCTCATATATATATATATATATATATATATATATATATATATATTAGGGGGGGGGGCTAAATAAACAAGAATTAAGACAAAAGAGCCCCCTCTAACCCTGCCGATACGATAGTTGGGGTTGTTATTTGAGTTGGTTGTTTTCTTTCAATAACACCGCTGTAGCGGTACTAGTTGGGGTTGTTATTTGATAGTTCGCCGGGCAACAATTTCAGAGGCAGGGGACCGGGACGAACTTCCTCATAAATTACCGGCCTTTTTATTCACATTATATATATATATATTATTTTTTATATATATATATATATATAATTCCCAGGACACACACACAAATACATCCACCCAGTGAATCTTCTTACACTCACAAGGCGGTTTAGCTCAGTCAGTAGAGCACCTGCCTAGGAATCATGAGGTCCAACTCAGTGTATGAGTAGCACAGATTCAAGCTGTGCAGTAAAGTGGACAGCTGATGGTAGGTGTGGTGCTCCATCTCAGATGCAAAAATCATCTCCTTGGTTTAGTGCAAGTGATAAGGGTATAGACTCCCTCAATGGCTGGCTGACAATATACCATACTGTCGACTTTACTTAGGGGAGCTGATGGTAGATGTAGTACTCCACCTCAGATGCAAAAAACAATCTCCTTGGTCTAGCACAGGCTGGTTGTTTTTTTGTTTTGTTTTTGTGCCAGGTTGGTTTGTTAATCATATGGCATGTCAACTCTTGTTGGGTTATTTTATGCCAAAAATATTTTGTTTTATTCATTCTTGATGGGTATTCAACATTTTTTTCCTTAAACTTAATTTTTTTTCTATTTAACCCACAAATGGTACCAAAGTTGGCCTGGGAGTAATGGTGATTAAGGGATACTCCACATTCCCCAGAACTCCAGAATTGGAACTTCACCATCAGATAGAGTTTAACATCATTATCCAGTACATTGAGACACTCAGCCACTGCCTTCTGGCATCCATATGATAAAGATTCTATCATCGGTAAAAAGGGGATAGACTCCCTCACTCTCTGGCTGATATTGACAATAAGCCACACTACCTGACTTTACTTAATACTACATAATCATAATCACTTCTTCTCCTCCTGTTTGAACCTTCTTAGCCTTTTTCATTGTTGGCATACCTCAGCTATGTCTAAATATATGAAATCTGTGCGTAGGTTGAAAAGAAAAAAGAAAAAGATTTGATGGCCCAAGATTGAAATCGTATTAGCGATTGTCCTCAGAGAGCTTTCGGCTTATTCTACTTAATGATTGTACCAGAATATTCCACGCCCACCTTATTCTTCAGATCATACACTAATTACCACCTTTGCAAGAATTTACAGAATCGTAGTGACACAGTTGTTCTTAAAACACATAAAAATGGTGTGGGATGGGGGAGGAGAGGAACTGCCTTCTCTACATTCTTTTCCTCTAGACCAGTGATTCTAAACCTTTTTCGGCTTATGGACCATTTTTTATTAAAAAAATTCGCATGGACCAATCTTACTTTTCTTGAATGTTGCTGCGTGTGGCTAGCACACATGTTAAAGTAAGACAAAACAATTCATTTTCCGCAGATCATCGACGTGCGCTTAAATAGAGATTTTCAACTGGGGAGGGTCATTATAAGAAGCGCTAAATTAGTTAAATTTTTGTGAAATGGCTAAAACATTTTTGTGGCTTTGAACTCTCTGTGGACCACTAGAAATGTTCTGTGGACCACGGACCACGGATGGTCCAGCTGGACCACGTTGAGAATCACTGCTCTAAACCAAATAAACTTTTACTAAAATATCAAGAAAGCTGCGAATCACTGGAAAGAGATTGATCGAATCGAATGGCATGTCAACTCATCTTGGGTTATTTTATTCCTCGAGGTCAGGAAATCATTTTGTTGTAGGTTCATATTTACATTTTTTTTGTGTAGTTGTTTCTTGGGAGTTTTTTTGTTTTTTGTTTTTGTTTCTTGCACACTGTTTTTTTGGTGCAAATAATGTTCAATAGATATGAAATAATAATAGAAAAAAATCTTTGTCATAGATGTAGTGCCACATTGGAATATTGAGCTTGCTAGGAAAAAATTTTTTAAAAAATCATCAATAACTTAAAATTGGTTAACTTGCAGACTTCATTTTTGGATTCCTCGGGCAAAAATGCTTTTATAAACCAATTTTTAGGAGTAGGGAAGCTCTAGAACTCATTTTACAGACAAAAATAAATTACAAAAGTCGCCATTTTTCACGACCCTCCTCAAATTTGGAGAGCTAAAAATCAACATAACTCCGCCAATTTTTGGAATTGGAAGCTCAAATTTTGGGGAATGTCTAACTTTAACAAAATCCACACCTGTACAAAATTTCAGAAAAATTGAAGGGGGTGGGTGACATGGCCTTGACGATTTTTTTTTTTTTTTTTTTTCTTCTTTCAACAGTAATAAATATTTTTGTATTGAAGTTCAGGATTTTTGTATAGAAAAAGTTAAAATTAGATAAACCCTCATTTAAAAAAATTGTGCACTTAAGAACAAATCAAAGGCTTATGCTTATAGTATCACCCATAAATAAGTACATCAATTTTTTTATAAAATGATAATTTTTTTTTTTTTTTTTTTAATAAAAAAAAAAAATCACAGGATTATTTTTAGTAAAATATTATACTATCAAAACAGATATTATTAGATATTGTTTATCACCAAACTTTACATTATTGAAGATTAATAACCAAAAATAATGGTAATTTGGTAACGGGTTAGCTCAGTCGGTAGAGCGTTCGGCTAGAAACCACAAGGTTCCTAGTTCGATACCGGCCCTCGCCAACTCAGCATACGAGTAGAACAGGGATCTACGCGGTAAAATAAGGAGCTGATGGTAGGTGTGGTGCTCCACCTCAGACACACAAATAATCTCCTTCATCTAGCGCTAGTGAAAAGGAGATAGACTCCTTCACTGATTGGCTGATACCGACTTTAGGCCACACCGCCGACTTTACTTTTTACTTACTTACTGATAATATACTGAAAAGAGAAAAAAGAATAAAAGAAAAACTAGATTATACTTTCAAAACATCAAAATTATTTTTTTTAAATTAAAAATTTTTTTTAAATTGTACAACCTAAAACCCTTAAAACTCTTAAAGTCCTATACCACCTCATTCCACCCGGCTGGAAGTCACATTAGTTTTAACTAATCAGCCCCAAACAATAGCCTTTGTTTAAATTTAATATTAAACATATGTAGAAATCTTTGATTTAAGGGAAATAATAGGTAACTTTAGATGCAAAGATCATTTTTAGCCTTTTTTTTATATATCCTTATATGAATGCTCTGTACTTAGAAAATCTCAACAGATGTTAAGAGTTAAAATCGGTGGTTCTTTAACCTTTTTTTCTATCATGGAACTGCTTGAGATTTTTAAACTACATCCACACCTCCTAAGCCTGGTGCATTAGACTAAAGAATTTGAATTTTCAGAAAAGAACAATAATTAAGTAGGAAGATGTTGCTAATTCTGTCCTTCCATACATATCATTCAACCTTGACTTCACATTCATGAGAGATTCACCCCAGAGGAATTCAAATTACATTTCAAATGTAATTAAAGGAATTAGATGAAAGTAGAAACAGTGAAATATCTGATGTATTTGTAACAGGTGTATATGGTGCAATGTTTCTGGTCATAGGAAATGGGCATGGTGATACAAGTTCAAATTCTGGTCAAGCCTGGCTGCATTTCACATAGCGTTAATACGCTTGGGAAAGGTATGAATCCAACTATTCTCCCTCTGCTTAAAATTGACCTTGTTTCACATCCTACTCGTGTGGAGGGATTAGGTAAATATCTGTACAGAGACGTGCAACCAAACGAGTACCCTCCATCAGGAATCTGCCATACTCTGAACATCTCGCAGCCCTGGGAATGGATTCGTTGAAACTTTGGCATCTGGCAACTGACCTGGTAAATGCTCATAAGGTCATTAATCATCTTAACAACAGCAACCTTGAGCACCTTTTTGATCTCCATCTCTCCAATACACGCGGGCATGCCTACAAAGTCAGAAAACAGCACTGTTCACATGACTTTCGGAAACCTTTTTCACGCTCAGAATTGCGGAGACATGGAATAAACTGCCTGCATCTGTTGTAGGCTGCCGGAGCACTGAATCTTTCAAAGCCTCCATGCTTCCTGTAGTCCGCCAACACTATACCTGATGCCACTCTCCACATACACATGCACACACATACATGCATATTACTACTAGTAATAGTCAAAATTTTCATGTGCAGGTTATTCTGGACAAGATCCAGTTTAGTGTCATACCAAGGACATCATTTTTTGGGGGGGGTGGTGGTGGGTGGATGAGTGTAGAGTGTCTTACCCCACTCTGCAGGAGAGACAGCATATTCTAAAAATATGTTTTTCCTATCATTATGGCAGCTGTTATATCAGTTGGTATTTTCAATGGTTTTGACCAAAAAGTTTATTCTGTTTTTGTCATCAGGAAGGTTTCATTCAAAAATACTCCACAGTCATAGAAGACATTAAAAAAAAAATGTCAGTATAAACACCACCCAGGTGTAATGGTTATCAATGGTATGAAATGGGCACTGGCAAGACAAGTTCAAATCCTGGTCAAGGCTTTTTGCATTTCACATAACATGTTTACCCAAAAATAAGACCTACTTACAAAATAAGACCTAGCGTGATTTTTCAGGATGATTTTAATATAAGCCCTCCCCCCCCCCAAAAAAAATAATCCCTAGTTGAGGGCGGCAAACAGGCAAAAGAAATAAGCATTCTTCACAATCCCATCATGCAACACAAACATTTTGATATCCCCTGAAAATAAGCCCTATAATTATATTTCTGAGTGAAAATTAATATAAGCCCCGTTTTATTTTGGGGAAGCATGGTAGCACTAAATAATACCCTTGGGAAAGGTATGTATCCAACTATTCTGCCTTGAGCTATGGGTACATAGGGAAGACAGTGTTCTTTAACCAATGTTAGGCAACCAGCCTAGAAGAAGGAAAACTCTGAATTCAAACCTGTTAGACTCTGCTTAAAATTGACCTTGTATCACATCCTACTTGTGCGGAGGGTTTGGGTAAATACATATATTCTAATAATGTCAAGTCCTTAGGCCAAATTCACCTTATTTATTGAATGGTCCCTGTCTATCTATTCAAAGCTTGTATATAGATATGGTACGTCCACACTTGGAATTTGCTTCACCATTCTCCGACCTTTTTTTATTTCTCTACTAGCAGCGGCTACCTGGCATCACCTGGGTAGAGGGGGATTTCTTTAAAGTTAGTCCCACACATTATTACTGAATCATGAGTGGAATCCTTGTGGGATGCTCCATTTAAATCCCTATGTAAAAAAAAAAAGACCTTGCATTGATCCAGCTACTCTGAAAAGAAATGTTAATGTCTACTATCTAAAATATTAAATGGAAAAAAAACTCCATGCTGTTATCATTAAATTTTTATTTTTAATTATCTTCACGAATATAAATCAAATCTCTATAATTTTTGCTCAAAAACCAAGCCCTGGTGATATTTAATGTGTATATATATTTACTTTGTTATTAATAGTTTTATTTTCAAAGTTTCCTCTGGACATACATATACACACAACTGCCCTTTATATATGTATAGATGTCTAACACACATGGGCAAGCCTACAAAGTCAGAAAACAGCACAGCCTCCATGACTTTCAGAAACATTTTTTCACGCTCATAGTTGCTCAAGCATGGAACAAACTACCTGCATTAGCTGTTAGTTGCGAGACATTGCATCTTTCAAAATCTCCATGCTTCCTGTAATTTGCCTATATCTGATATTTCCCCTACACACACCATGACTATACACAGTTCATTTTTTTGACATTTCTACATTATTCTATGTAATTATATATATATATATGAGGAAAAATGAGTAAAGAAAAGAAATGTAAATGGATAAAATGAATTTAATCGATATCACATTAATTGATATCACTTACACATGTGTTTCGGTCAGTTTATGTGTGTGAAAATATTTCGCACACATAGAAGTATCGACCTTCATCAGAGTGAACATTTATTTTGAATGAAATGAAATTCAAAATAAATGTTCACTCTGATGAAGGTCGATTCTTCTATGTGTGCGAAATATTTTCACACACATAAACTGACCGAAACACATGTGTAAGTGATATCAATTAATGTGATATCGATTAAATTCATTTTATCCATTTACATTTCTTTTCTTTACTCATTTTTCCTCATATTGTCGGATTCAATTCCTTTTCCATATATATATATATATATATATCAGTCATCCACAGACACACATTTCAAAGTTTACTTCTCATTTTTTCAGGGAGAAGATGATTGAGAGAGTAAGGTTGAGGTGTTCTATCTTAAATCACGTTCATGTGTGCTGTTCATTGCTACCCTAGATATGTCACAATGGTGCCCCAACAAACGCATCCGACCCTTCTCGGGTCCCGTGAAAAAAAAAAGGCTGAATTTTCTTTACTTCCGTTTGTGATCCCGGGGGTGGGGGAAGGTCACATCCACTTCCACTCAAAACCCAGAACTTCCGTTTTTATTTTTAGATCTAATTTTGGGGTCATTGGTCAGTCAATGGCTGGCCCCCGTTGAGTGTTTACCCTTCCAAACTTTAACCTCTTTTTGTTCTTTTTTTTTTTTTTCTTCTCTTTCTCTAGAAATCTGATTACTGTTTTCTTTTCAATCCCCAAATTCTCCATAGACCATAATAATTATGCTACAAAAGAAAATGATGCAACAGTAAACAGTGCTTCCTATAGCCAACTCACCTTAAAAAAAAAATCACCTTATTTATTGAATGACCTTCATATTATGCAGATGCAAGATATAAAAAAAAAAGTTTTTTTTTGCATCTTACAATGAAGGTAATATTTAATATCCAATCATGTCAAAATTGGTCTACAAATTTCTAAACCACGCTTCACAATTGAGTAGAGAGCACTTGACTCTGATATTGAGCAAAACAAGACCTGATAATAATCAATTATTATTTGACACAACAGAGAGATAGTCGACGTACTTGAAAAGCATTGAAGATCAACTGCACCAGATCACTTATATATTAATTGCTTAAAGATAACCAAAAATGTTCAATTTTTAAAATTGTGTTTGGTTGGTTGGTTGGTTTACAAAAAAATTTGTCTATCCACTAATCATCTAATTTTGATAACTCCCTGTCACTGCTAATTCTGCTGAGATGCCTAAAAAGGGAAAATTTTTCGGACCATATGACCTTTAGGCACCCCTTTTGTGATCTCGATTCGTGGTGACATTTTTTTCCATTTACACGATCAAAATCCAGTTAATTGACGATTTTTAAAGGTTTTTTTTTTTTTAATTATAAAACTAACACCTAACAAACAACCGGATTTTGATGGTGTAAATGAGAAAAGTGTCCTTGTGAGTCGAGATCGCGGAAGGGGTGCCTAAAGGTCATATGGTCAATTTTTCCTCCTCAATGAACTAGACTGGACTGGACTCTAAAACTTTTTTTAGTCTGTGTCTTGTGTTTCACTATCTTCACACACACACACACACACACACACACACACACACACACATATATATATAAGTGTTATTATGGGTACAACGGGGAAAAACTGAAATATTTTATAAAAAAGGTACACAAAATGGATTATGTTTTTTAAAAGATTTTTTTTATTTTACATTAGCAACACATGATTCAGATATATATGGACACAGAATGGGTTAACCAAAGCCTGAAAAAGATACCAGAAGATCTGAAATGCGTGTCACTAATGTAAAATAAAAAAATATTTTATATATATATATATATATATATATATATTAAATTATGTGACTATTTGGTTTCATGCCCATCTTTACAGAACAATCTTCAGGCAGGAAAAGAAAGATTTTGAGAAATAAAAAAAATAAAAAATAAAAATTTGTTGCCCATATCTTTTCAACTTTTTGATGCAATAATTTATTTCAGCTGCAAAATGCATCATCAGATAGAACAAAAACATGGTTGTTATGATGCTGCATTTTGCAGTTGAAATAAATTATTACACAAAGCAAATTTTAAAGTTTTTCCTTCATTCATTATATTACTCTGTCTGTCCACATACTGGTACTAGGCACATCAAGCTCTCACTATGATTAACCTGTAACAGTACACTTGAACCCCACATGGAATGATCCTCATCACCAAAAAATAAATAAATATATATCCCTGCTTCATCAACCAATAAAAAGAAAACCTCACTGGAGTAAGTGTGTTGAATACGAAGGGGACTCCATTGAAGAAAACAGTTTCATTCATTGTTCATTTCAGTCTTTCTAAATAGGACTCCAGTTTCAATAGAGTTTTTGAATACACCTCATTGTGGCCTAAAGCTTAGCAAATTAGTCTGGCATATCAATTACTCCAGGGTAGCATGTTCAATCCTCACCAAGTGCACCACACTAGCAACCTTGTTCTAAAATTTAAGCCAGGCATAGGAAACCTTTCTTTTTTTTTTTCCTTTTTTTTTTTTTCTCGAGAAGTGGGTTGGATGAGACATGGCTCATCATCAGGCAGGGTGCAGTATTAAAAAAAAACATTCAAGGTAATTCTTACATTGAAGGCCCCTCAACCATTTTCACTCAAGAAGACCATATATGTAAGCATCTGTGTTGGAAGTAGGGAAAATTTTTTTTTTTTTTCTCTGTTTAGTTAAAAAAAAAATTATCAACAAAAAATTTATCAACATAAAAAAGCATGTATTATTACATTTATGGTCATCCATACTTTACAAGACAAGGCCATGTTGCAGGTCTAATATTACAGATAGAGAAGTGTGCGTATTTTGTATATCCCTAACATAGCAGAAATAAAATTGAAAATATTTTAATGCATTTACCTTACCAAATGTGGGCAATGAAATACCCACTGTATAAAGAACAACAAAGACTTATGGTTATAACATGAAAAAAATAAATTGAATTGGTGAAAGTATTAGGGTATTATGGATAGGAAATAAACATATCTTTATAGAAAAAGCACTTGTCCAGAATCTCCTGCTGAGGAAATGTCTACAGTAATGTACAAAATATTTATATAGAAATGTAATACTTACAATTCATCATCCAGATAAGACTAAATTTCTGTCTTTATCTTCATTTTTTTTTCTTTACTGAACAGCTACGTTTAAAAATAACGTCATAAACTCGTTAGAATTTATTCATCCATTTTATTTTTTAACCTTTCACTCCCCCCAACCACAAAATATTTTGCCTGATTTTTTGGGACTTAAATGTAACTATTCAGCAAATGAAAAAGATGATTGAAACTTACTCTTACCCAGATGGTAAATAAATAGATAAATAAATAGATAAATAAATAAATAAACAAGAGCATGTGTGTGTGTGTGTGTGTGTGTGTGTGAGTGTTTGTGTGTGTGTATGAGTGTTTGAACAGACCAAATAATTTTTTGTCTACAAATTTTGTTCTCATTCCTTTCAAGGCACCAAATGGATGATACATTATCTGGCTGGAATTTGCTGATAAATTTGCCATAACTTATTTGTTCCCATGTTCTTTCAGCCCCTTAACAGGCCATCATAGGGGGAATTGCATGCACTAAATCAAAAAGCTATCAGCATTACTGTATATATATATATATATATATATATATATATATATATATATATGTTTAATTGGAGTCGTACCTAATTTAGAAAATTAATTAATTAATAATGAATTAGGCGGGAATACCTATTAAATGTATGGCTAAACAAATCGAGAAAAATCAATCTCTGTATGTACATTTCAGCCTATTAGGCCTCATCAGCAGAGCTATAGATCGGAAGACCGCCCTGTGCGTGATTTGAAACCGGACTGCCAAGCTGACAGGCCGATCCCATAACCCCAACACCAAACGAACTTCTTAGATTTTATGATTTGTTTAGAGTAGGTTAACATTCCTCTTCTAGTGACTTTTATTACACGACGATGTGGTAAGTTGTAAACAAGGTTTATTTAGAATGGCTTTTTGCCGATAATTTTTTGGAGAATAAGTGTTTAATTGGATCCGATCTATAGCTCTGCTGATGAGGCCTAATAGGCTGAAATGTACATACAGAGATTGATTTTTCTCGATTTGTTTAGCCATACATTTAATAGGTATTCCCGCCTAATTCATTATTAATTAATTAATTTTCTAAATTAGGTACGACTCCAATTAAACACTTATTCTCCAAAAAATTATCGGCAAAAAGCCATTCTAAATAAACCTTGTTTACAACTTACCACATCGTCGTGTAATAAAAGTCACTAGAAGAGGAATGTTAACCTACTCTAAACAAATCATAAAATCTAAGAAGTTCGTTTGGTGTTGGGGTTATGGGATCGGCCTGTCAGCTTGGCAGTCCGGTTTCAAATCACGCACAGGGCGGTCTTCCGATCTATAGCTCTGCTGATGAGGCCTAATAGGCTGAAATGTACATACAGAGATTGATTTTTCTCGATTTGTTTAGCCATACATTTAATAGGTATTCCCGCCTAATTCATTATTAATTAATTAATTTTCTAAATTAGGTACGACTCCAATTAAACACTTATTCTCCAAAAAATTATCGGCAAAAAGCCATTCTAAATAAACCTTGTTTACAACTTACCACATCGTCGTGTAATAAAAGTCACTAGAAGAGGAATGTTAACCTACTCTAAACAAATCATAAAATCTAAGAAGTTCGTTTGGTGTTGGGGTTATGGGATCGGCCTGTCAGCTTGGCAGTCCGGTTTCAAATCACGCACAGGGCGGTCTTCCGATCTATAGCTCTGCTGATGAGGCCTAATAGGCTGAAATGTACATACAGAGATTGATTTTTCTCGATTTGTTTAGCCATACATTTAATAGGTATTCCCGCCTAATTCATTATTAATTAATTAATTTTCTAAATTAGGTACGACTCCAATTAAACACTTATTCTCCAAAAAATTATCGGCAAAAAGCCATTCTAAATAAACCTTGTATATATATATATATATATATTTACCAACCCCTCCACACGAGCAGGATGCGACACAAGGTCAATTTCTTAAGCAGAGTTTAAAAGGTTTGAATTTAGAGTTTTCCTTCTCCAAGACTGGTTACCTAGCCATGGTTAAAGAGTACAGGCTGCCCTACTATGTACTCATAGCTAAGGGGGAGAATTGAATTCATACCTTTCCCAAGAGTATTAGCACCATGTGAAATGCCAACAGCTTCATCCAGGAATTGAACTCGCATTGACGAGTCCATTTCCTATGACTCTAACCAAGAGACCACATGCCTCCAATATATATATATATATATATATATATATATATATATATATATATATATATATATGAAGGTAAAAATGGATATTGAATCCGACAATATGTAAGAAAGTTTTATAGAAAAACAACAAGATGTTAAACATTTTTGCTGACAGATATCTGTTTCAACATTATGAATATGTCTTTTTCAAAGCAATATTGTAAGCGGAACTTCATTTTCCTGAACTTTTTTGATATTCATTTACATTTTTACTACAAACTCTTGAGCTTTTTATGATAAAAATGCTTAAACATTTTAAAAATAAAATTTATTTTATTTTTAACAACAAATATGTATTTTTAAAAATTAAAAAAAAAAATTCCGATACTGATCGAGAGCGTTCGTTGCCTTGTAATTACTGATATATTCATTTCGTTTTTCCTCTTACAATGTTGCTTTGAAAAAGACATATTCATAATGTCGAAACAGATATCTGTCAGCAAAAATGTTTAACATCTTGTTGTTTTTCTATAAAACTTTCTTACACATATATATATATATATATATATATATATATATGCATGTTGAATTAAACAAAAGAAGCCTCCACATCCATTAATATAATTTGAAAAACTGGAACCCATCACCCCCTGATGATGGCACTTCGAAGTGCCAAAAGTACTCGGGACATGAACTTTGGTGGACTAATCCACAAATTCCACCCAAATATTAAAAAGTTGGCCAGAAAACTTGAAAAAAATCACAAATAATATTGTTAAACAGGAGATGTGTCTTTTGTTTAATTCAACATGCATAAATGAAAGAATGCTGCCCAAATACACGTGTGTGTGTGTGTGTTTGTCGCTAGAATATCCTATTGAGAAAAATGTCCGCAATAATGGGACCATATTACCTTTAGGCACCCCTTTTTGATCTCAATTAAGAAAGGACATGTTTTTCATTTACACAGTCAGTATCCAGTTGTTTGTTAGGGTTAGGGTTTAGGTCTGTTAAAACAACTGGATATTGACGGTCCAAATGAAAAACATGTCCTTTCTTAATAGAGATCAAAAAGGGGTGCCTAAAGGTCATATGGTCCCAATAATGTATAAAATAATCATATAAAGAAATATAATACTTTTGTTTGTTTTACGGCATATCAACCTCAGTGGGTCATTTAATGCCGACAAAGTTTTGAAATAAATTCATTCTTAATGGATACTCAATTTTTTTTATAAACACATTTTTCTATTTGGTGATGAAGGGGCGCTCCACATTCCCCAAACCTCCAGAAATGGAACCTCACCATCAGATAGAGTTTAACATCATACCCAGGACATGAAGACCCTCAGCCATCACCTTCAAGCACCCATATGATAAAAAGGGTTGGGTTTGCCATAAGGGCAATAGGATTAGGACAATCCCATAGTTGCCCCAATCCTATTGTTGATCTGACATAAGTTTTCATAATGGTTTGCACAAAAGAAAGAAAAAAAGGAAGTATCTAGATCAGGGTTTCTCAAAATGGTCTATATAAACCCCCTGGGGTCTATACAACAACTCAGGAGAGAGGAGTCTGTAAGTATTCAGGGGGTCTACAAGGGGTCTATGGAAACTACTAAGCCATCTTAGTAATTAGAAGAAATTAATTCCACCAGAATCCTAGAAAACATGCTCATGTTGATATATTTTCAAAAGTTTAAGCCCAATATTCATGAACTTATCAAAAGTCATCAGCTTTACCCATCACAATAGGAAATGTGCTTCCTTTGTAAGTTATTAAGTTAGTTGTAATAAATAATTGAGTGTTACCTCCCCTACTTTATGATTTAGAGAACTCTTTAGGGAATACTAGACTATGTTATCATTTGTTATTACATTAGTATTAAATATTTGCAGTTCTTTTTTTTACATGTTATGCTTCCTTTACTGTTTATTTTACAATTATTTTACAATTAACAGTTTTACATAAAAATTTGTGCAGAATTCATTAATTACATAATTGGTTGCAACAAAACAGCTCCAAGGTGGACTGGGGTATATAAGGAGGGGGTCTATGATAGGTCAATCAATTTTTTGTCAGGGTCTACGGACTTAAAAGTTTGAGAACCCCTGATCTAGATGGTAAATGTATTACTATCTACATATCAATACTTGTGTTCCTTAAAAGAATGACCGTTATCATCTTGCAACACCCTCTGGTTAAAAATGAGACCGTCCAAATCATCCAAGATGAAATGCAAAAATGTAAACCCTGATTATCTAGTGTTGCTTATCCGCTAAATTCTCATTTATTATGAGTGTCGTCACCTTAGCTAAATAACGGGCCATTCCGGTTTATTATCATAAACAAAGAAAGGGAAGATAAGGACATGCTACACAGAAAAAATACAATAAGTAATAATGGATCTGCAAGACTAGCTTGCTAACTATTACAGAAAGAATGCAATGACTGAAATGTATTGTTATCTGTATTGTGGGCACCTCATGCAGTGAAATGATTAACAAGCTAGATTAGCAGACCATTGTTAGCGAGTTCAATTCTCACTGGGCGCAACATAATAAACTTAATAAATAACTATTCATAGCTGGATTGTGAATATAAGAATTACATTTCTCTTTCTCTCTCTTTTTTTCCCTGGATATTACCTCAGTCATTTTTCCAGTACTCTATTCTAAATAAATACCTGGCTATAGCTGTGATGCTGATAGCTTTTTGATTTAGTGTGTCTTGGGACACACGGATTTGATTTGAATGAGGTCCCAGGAAATTTGATGGGTTCCAACTAAAGTTCCTTAAAACTCTTAACATCCTGTTGAGAATTTTCTAAGTCCAGAGCCCCATTCCTATAAGGATTTAATAATAAATGGCTAAAAATGGCCTTTTCATTTAAAGTTACCCAAGATATTTCCCTTGAATCAAAGACTTCTAAATATGTTTAATATTACATTTAAACAAAGGCTATCGTTTGGGGTAGATTAGGAAATGTGACTTCTGTCCGGGTGGAATGAGGTGGTATAGGACATTAAGAGTTAATAAATTGTAGAGTTTTTATCTATGAACAACTAAAACTGTCTAATCCCTACATTGTACCCCATACAGTGTAATTCATTTCCAAGAAAATATATTTACAGTTAGCTGGAAATAGTGGGGAAGAAAAAACAACAACAAAAACACTGGGACGCATACATACGATTTTTATGCATCCTATTAGATTTGTATGTGTCAGTGATGCAGGACATGTACCTATCAGCATCTCTGCTATAGTTCTGGAGATCTTGAGAGTCTGGAATACTTTCTATAGCTATTACTCCCAGCTCCACTACGACCTGTGTGCAAAATAAACCTATTATTCCAATTGAAAGCAACCACGGTAATCACTGTCGTTGATACAACCGCAAATGTTCACTAGTCTCAAGTCCAACACAATCTCGAAGCTCAGGAGTGTGTTTTCCTTAAATTACGAGCCACCACTCATGATCAGGAGATTGCGAGTTCAGTCTCTGTAGTCACTCGCTACAACCTGGGTGGTAGTATCTGTTAAGATCCCATCTATGGGTCAATTAGATTTATTTTAAAAGATTTTCAGAATCGATAGGACAATGTACAAAAAAAAAAAAAAAATCTCTTAAGAAACAATTACACAAAAAGTAAATATGAATATACAAGGTGTTCCGAAAGTCTTGTCACCTACATATTTTTTAGAGGTAAAATAATTACATAATACAACTCGAAATTCTAGAAATTTTTTAAAGATCTTTTTCGAGAGGTAAAATAATTACATAACTTATATATTATATTATTAAAACAAAAAATAATTCAAGTTAAAACAATGTGTAGGGGTGAAAAGACTTTCTAACCATCCTGTACAATGCAATTCCCTAGGCATAAAATAACCCTAAACAGGTTGAGATGCCATTAAAATGAATGAATCAAATTAATATTATAAGTACATACATTTTATATTATAAATGAATAAACGTATGGAGTTATTTTTTTAACTTGTTAATTTTTAAAATTAAAAAAAAAAATTAAACAACAGCATTAATTGATGTTGTATAGATTTAAAGTTGTTTTGTAGTGATTCAGTTATACACTTTTTTAACATCAGAACTGCAAAAGTGGACTGTTTTAATTTTTTTTTTTTTAATTTCTGAAATAGAAATATAGTTAAATACTCAACAAACTTACCAGCAAATAGTAATTTTCAGTTTATTTCAGTATAGGACTTGGTAAGTTTATAATCTCAATTCCTTTAAAATAACAACACTTAAGTAGACTATGGTAAAAAAAATTTACACATATGAATTTAGTCTACCCAAAATGTTTGAAAAGTTTAAGGAGGCAATTAAACAACAAAATTGAATGAGTGAAACCCGATAAATATAACCTTTTTTAATTGTAATATTTAATTAACAAGAAATAAATGAGAAAAATGTGATTTAAGAAATTCCATTTCTCTGAATTTTTTTTTAGATCAACACCTATAAGCGTTGCCCCATGTATCCAATTGGACTAATTGCGCAACAGATATAGGTGTTGAGTTAATACAGTTCTAAGTTATAATTATCTCTGGGCTGCAGGTTCAATCCTGGCCAAGGGATAGAACATAGAATAATTAACACATTTGTACCCGGTCATGGTTAACGGAATGAGAAGTCTACCCCCGTGGATTGAATTCAGATCGAAGTTCCATTTTTTGCAGTGGCCACCGCCTGAGCTTCGGCCTGTGTATGCACCCCCCCCCCCATACACATACGCGTTAAAAAGACCTTGTGTTAATCCGGCTTGATGGGGGTCCGGTTTATATTTACTTACAAGTCGTATAGTCGCAAATGAGTGGGACAAAATTATAATACCAACGAAAAGGTGGTCTTCTTTTCTTCCCCCCCCCCCGCCGCAGTTGTTAGTTAGCGTTACCTAAAGACGATCAGTTTGATTTTATTTATTGGTTTAATAGCCGCTTTAAATTTCTCAAATATTTGCAACAGTTTGGGTAGACTGAATTATGAATTCAGGAACGTAATTTAAAAATTATAATTTACTTCACTGTTGTTATAATAAACTTACCAAGTCACCTACTGAAATAAACTGAAAATTACTATTCTCTGGTAATTTTGTCGAGTATTTAACCATATTTCTATTTCAGAGTAACAATAAAGAAAGAAAAAAAACTTAAAACAGTCCACTTTTGCAGTTCTGAGTTTAAAATTTTTTTTTTTTTTAAATAAAAAGTATAACTGAATCACTACGAAATAACTTTAAATCTATACAACATCAATCAATTAATGATGTCGTTTATTTCTATTTTTAACTTATAAATGAATTAACGTATTAAATTAAGTTTATTAGTTTCATTTTTATTATTAATTAGTATTAATAATCCCAGTTGAGAAATTAATTGAACTTCATTTCATATTCCACTAAGACCTGTCCGGTAGACTATGGTAAAAAATCTTTTACGCCCCTAGATTCACAGTCTATCTATTTAATTGTCACCTTAAATTACTCAAATATTTGCAACGGTTTGTAAAGATATAAAAAGCGTTGCTCTCAGCTCAAGTGTGTCTAATGTTTGTTAGACAACAGCTCCAATCAATAAGTCACGCACGTGTTACCTCTTCAACAGAGGCACTTAACTTTAAGATAGGAAAGAAGGGGGAAAAGAAATGAAAGTTAAAAGTGAAATTCACGAAATGTTTATAGACGCATTTTATTCACAAATCCAGTTTTTAAAAAAGTCGGCACGAATGCAGAATAGCGCGCAAGAGATAATCAATAGATTACGTATAAAAAGGTCCAGTTTAGCTCAGTTAGTAGAGCATCCGGCTCAGAACCACAAGGTTCCGGGTTCAGTACCGGTCCTCGCCAACACAGCGTATGTCGTATAAGTAGCATTATGGATCTGTGTGGTAAAGTGACGAGCTGATGGTAGGTGTGACACTCCACCTCAGACGCAAAAACAAACTCCTTGGTCTAGCTAGTGAAAAGGGATAGACTCCCTCGTTGTCTGGCTGATTTCCACTTTAGACCACCGCGATGAAATGTAATTACGTAGAAAAAGTATTACATTTCATGGAAATACCCGAAACCTTTTGAGACGGTAGGGTTAGGGTTAAGGGTAGGCTACTACGAGAGTTTCCGTAATCTTGCACGCTAGTCTGCATTTGTATCACCTGAAATAAAATTTGAAAAGAAAAGAAACTTAAACCAAGTGTTATTCGATATATCCATATATTCACGTAATGTCTCACTTCACTCGAAAAATCTTTTCTACAAAATGTAACCCTAACCGGCCACATAAATTAATTGTGACTTTTTTTCATCGTCCATGTTTTTGTTTACTCACAACGCAATCTTCTGATAATTTTCCAGATTTAAAAAAAAAAATTTTTAATAAAGTTTATTCAGTTGATTAAGTTAGCCATTTTGAACATACTTCTGAACTAGTCACAGCGAAATAAATAGTAAATATTATCATATTTTAACAATTAACCAAATTAACTTAGTCTGGTACAAAGCCAAAAGTATAATGCGGGCTAATGAAGACCGAACACGCAACAGCAGCAGAACGGTTTCCAAGGATACTAACTCGCTACCTTTATTCCACCAAACCAAATTCACCCATCCTCAAATTGGTTACCCCAATCCTTTTTTTTTTTTTTTTAGCTTTAGCTGAAATTGAAATAAATATGACATAAGGTTGTAAAATAAGGCGAGGAAGACGAGACAATGTTACTTCATTCATTGGAATGTGTGGGTGTTCTGTTGGCCAATGTAGAAAAGTTGTATTCATTCATTCACAATTTTCGTTGGCTCGTACAGGTGGTAATATTCCATCTCAAGACAGGCTTTGCATAATATTATCGCAACAAGGATCGAACTCGGTGCGCCAATAAATGGTTCAGCGAGACTAGCCTCATAACTGAAGCCAGTCCCTCCTTACACCCCCCTTTTTTTGCTTAAAGCCAATGTTTTCCAAGAATTGTGTCTGATAGGGGAAAAAAGGCACATTGCCAAACTTGAGATAAAAATAGTTAAAAGCTACCCGGATGTGTACTATAGCGTGTTTCATCCTCACTGACAAAGTGCCTAAAATTTGTGACCTTGTGTCAGACAAAACAAGCTTCGTTACGCATAATAAATGCCTCAACCCGATACCGCTCCTCCATCAACTTCGAAAAAAAAAAAAAATCGAATTTATTTATTTTTTTTTTTTTTACCCCCCCCCCCAAAAAAAAACATAAATAAAAAAAAGCGAGAGCCTTATGATAAGACGACAGTAAACATCATCAAAAATGAAACTGATATTCACATTACTTTCATTTCGGAGGAAGAAAATAAAACCTCATGGCGAAGGTGAAACCTTTGTCATTTTTAAGCGTAAAATGTAAGCGATTACTTCTACTGCTATTTCATTCATCAATATTCGACACTTGTGTTAAAATTTAACGTTTTTTGTTATTGTTTCAATGATTTCTAAGAAGAAACGGTTATAAGTTTTTTTTTTAACTGTTAATAATGTGTTTTAACTTTACTTACAACGTCGGATTTCGTACGATTTCGGGCTAATTTAATTGTTTAAAATGAATTGCATATGTAATAATCATTTTGATTTTTTTGTTCTTTTTTTTTTTTACTACTTTTTTTTTTTTTCGACTAAAACAAAAATTTTAACTTAAATTTAATTGATTTAATTAATTCTAATTCGTTTTTAAGTGAAAATATGCGCTTACATCTTGGTGCAATGTTTATGCACCAAGAATGTAAGCGCATATTTTCACTTAAAATCGAATTAGAATTAATTAAATCAATACTATCAAAACTATTTTAGGGGAAAATAACAAGATATGTTTTTTAAAAGGGGGGGGCCAAAAAGTAATGTATTAATTATTATGATTATTAATTATTTTCCTGACCTCCCGCCAAGCCGGATTAACAAGTCTTTTTTTTTTTTTTAGGTTTTTTTTTTTTTTTTTTTATTTTATTTCAATATTTTTTATGGGGCATTCAGCGTGGATAGAACTCGCTATTTAGCAATAATGGACCTACGAGACTACCTTACTAACCATTATAACACGACGGTAATATTATAATTTTTTTTAGTTACCTATCAGGAAGCGTGGGACGATGTATGATGGAAAATAATCAACATTAAAACGTGGGCCGTTTTCATATACATTGTAATTATATACTTATCTTAAGTAGTTATAAAATAAACTTAAATTAAAAACAAGGAAAAACGTATGTCTTGTTGAAAGACAATACAATACTATACTGATAAATAAAGTAAATGATACTTTATACTTGTCTGTGTTTATGAGATGAGACTTGATATGAATAATTTTGATATTTCGGAGTTCCGAAACCATTTTTGAATACATGGGTAATTGTCTGAATAAGAGGACTTATTTTAAGGTAATTAAAAAAACAAAACAACCTAAAACAGGGTGTGTTTATACACAATAAAGATTAGGACAACAGCCCGAAATATCGAAAGCAAATGATTTTTTTTTAATAAAAGGAATGTTTATCAATCATGTTGAAATGATGCAATCAAGACAACACACTACATCTGCACCTCACTACAATTGATGGCGGCTTTCGAAATTCAGCACGTGGCATTTACTACTACTATGATCATGTTGTTTTAAATATCCAATAACTTAATGAAAATGCGGAAAGGTATCGATCGATACCTGGTGAGTGTAGAAAAGTTCTAACAAGTTAAAAATGGAGAGAGAGAGAGAGAGAGAGAGAGAGAGAGAGAGAAGAGAAGAAAGAAAAAAGATAGGTGATTTCGAGAAAGAAAAATGTAATGGGGTAAAAAATAAACAAACAAGGTATGAAATATATTTTTTACCGTTGTACGACGATCTGTTGAATGGACAAGGAAGAGAGAAAAAAAACTACAGTACAACGTGTGTTTTATGGTTTGTTTTTTCTTAGATTAAGAAAAAAATACTAAATTACCAAAAACTAGCGCAACTAAGGGACTAGTGTACCAATCCCCTGCAGGTAGATACACAGTAAAAGCGCACAATTTACTTTCTTTATTACAACAGCGATACAACACTAACAAAAGTATTTTCTAAGTTAAAAAAAGTGAGGCTATGTAATCGCATTACAAATAACGTAAAAACAAAAATAATTTTAAAACGATATTAGTGTGCGTAAAAAAAGATTCGGTCATCGTTAGGTAGATGACAATTATCATTAAAAAAATAACTTAAATTGGGTAAGTTTTCGATTAGTAGGAATATATATTAAAATCAATGATAGGCGTGCGTGAATGAACCAGCCATGTTTTTTTAAGGGAAGCACGACAAGTTTTATTAAGTTTTACAATCATAAAATCAATATAGAATATAAATATATATTTTCCTTTTCAACAAAGAAGGTTAGAATTAAAGATTTGGGCACTTCATTTGTTTATTTATTATATAAGTTTCCTTAATTTAACATGATAATCTACTTCCCTAAATTGGCGGACCGACTCGTTGATTATCGACTTCACACTTGATAACGTTCAAGTCTTATCTCTCCTTTTTTCCTTCTTTTGTCTTTACATATAGTTTATAGATAAATAATTATTTATCCCACACTTAATGATACCGTAAAAAATTCCTCATACACTGACGCCGTTTTTGTTTTAGCTGTACTGCCAATGCAAAGGTGTTTTTTTTTTCTTCTTTTTTTTTAAATAAATATTCTTTGTTTTAAATATAACCTAAAAATGTTAAAAACCGAAGATGTTTCCCTGTCCTCACTCACTCACCCCCTATCAAAAAAATAAATAAATAAAAGAATTACTTACCAAGTCCGCATCCTATGCAAAGTCGCCCTAAAAGGATGGTTACCCTGCTACTAGCAGATCCGGTGATTACAGACCCCACGGCATAACAAACAGCTGCGGTCATAACAGTTTTTTTCCGACCCATGATATCACAAAGTTGGGAAGCAAAAAGAGTCACTATAATGGCAGAAGGTAGGGCCCCGGCAATGATCAACTGTTTCCAAAAAGAATTCAACTCTAGATAGTCGATATTTTGGGCTAGAAGCATGGCACCTGAATTGACCCCTAGATCGTAACCCAGAGAAAGAACAGCAAGTTGAGTGAAACATGCTAATACGTAAACAATCGCCGGGGTCTTTTTCGAAGAACTGTCTACGACAGAAGCAACAGGGGTATCGTCTTTTAGTGGAACCATTGATAAATTTTGCTTCGGATCGGACCCGTCACTGTCCTGGTCGTGGCTATTCTGGTTTGCCATCGTCAAAGTGTTTGTTGTTTTGGTAGAGGAGGAACCGTGAGAGAGAGAAGAGTAAGGATGCTTTTTTCGTAGCTCTCAACACGCTAGTAGTAAGTAAGTAAGTGCGAACTCTTCTCAATAGAACTGCTATTTTGTCTTCTGCTTGCTTTTCTTTTTTTCTTTTTCTTTTTTGATGCGCTCTGAGTAAAGGGCAGATAACTGGCAATTTGAAGAATGTATTCTCTCCTAAAAATGGAATGTTGGGTTGACGGGGGTTTAGTAATAGAATGTGTTTTTCTCTAAAGACTGGTAGTAGTGAAAAATAAATAAATAATTAATTAAGTAAAAAAAAAAAAAAAATATTCACGTGATTTTAATAGAACAACAATAAAAAGTAGTTCAGAATTTTTTTTTTTTTAACAATGCCTGAATGTATATGACATCACTAAAACATTTGAATAAAATTGATAATGAAAATTAAGATCTCTTAAACATTATAGCAGACTTCCCACGTAAAACGAAATTTATTATTTTTAAAAATGTAAACAGCACGAAACAATTTATTTTCATTCAATATATTTTTTAAATTAATTGTTTATGCTTTTGCTCTAAATTGTTTTGTTTGTTTTCTTTCAAATGTGTGTGTGTGTCAGGCAGGCAGGGCAGGATAGGCGCGCACTACCCCCTGACCGGGGTGGGGGGTGGGGGGTCGGATCGGGTCGGATCTTCTTGAGGGCCCCAGAAGAGCGAGTTTCATATATTTTCTATGAATACTACTGTATAAAAAGTTAGATGTAGTAGAACGGGGGGCGGTCATATATTTTCGATGAATACTAATTTATGAAAATTGACATGCAGTAGAGGAAGGGGGGAGTCATATATTTTCTATGAATACTACTTTATGAAAATTGACATGTAGTAGAGGTGTGGTCATATATTTTCTATGAATACTACTTTATGAAAATTGATATGTAGTAGAGGGGGTTCATATTTTTTTCGATTAATACAACTTTATGAACAGTTTTAGCTCAGTCGGTAGAACCACAAGGTTCCTGGTTCAATACTGGCCCTCGCCAACTCAGCATATGAGTAGCACAGGGATCTGTGCAATAAAGTAAGGAGATGATGGTAGGTTTAGCACCTCACCTCAGCCATAAAAACAATCTCCTTGGTCTAGCGCTAAGGAAAAGGGGATAGATACCGATTTTAGACCACCCCAATGACTTTACTTACTTTTATATTTAGTAGAGTGGGTGTTCAAATATTTTCTATGAATAAAACTTTATAATAATAATGAAATTTATTGTGTACAGTGCTCAGGTGCACCACAACTCATCAAACTCTCATGTCAAGTACACAGAATAATGTATTAGTGTCAGGAACATGAACAGTGTACAGTAATAATATACATGTATGTGTGCGCGTGCTTGCATGTGTGTGGAGAGGGATATCAGGTATAGTGTTGGCAGACTACAGGAAGCATCGAGACTTTGAAAGATGCAGTGTTTTGGCAGCCCACAATGGACGCAGGCAGCTTATTCTATGCCTTGGCAATTCAGAGCGTGAAAAAATGTTTCCGAAAGTCATGTGATGAAAATTGACATGTACTAGAGTTGGGGGGGTGGGGTCATATATTTTCTATGAATACTACTTTATGAAAATTGACATGTAGTATCGTGGAGTTCCCTTATCATAGATTTGGGGTGGGTGGTCACTAGACCTTAGCATTGGTCCTGGTGGATTGGTGGAAGGGGTTTTAAACACATCTCTTCAGTTCTAATAAATGACTCATGGTCAGTTAATGAGTGGTCCCCTGTGCATCCCTGGATACACAGGTGGTATAATGGTTATCAACATAGGAAATGAATTCTGAGAGCCAAGTTCAAATCCTGGACGAGACTGTTTGCATTTCACTTCTCATATTGGAAATTGGGTTATCTGCCCTCGACCGGAAGTCCGGACAATAGGGGGCAGAGATAGAACCCTGACTCAACAGAACAGAGTCAGCACCCGTGAGAGAAACACGTCAACTTCGACAGGCAGACATTATGAAGCAGCGACCTTACCGGACAACCTCGGGACATTGCTGAGACAGATACAACAAAGTTAAGTTTCTTAAACCTCTAGCATACTTATATATATCCCGCCAAGAGAAATTCTCTGGCAACCTCTTACAGACATTAAAACACCAATTGTATACTCTCACATTTAATACTACAACCAATAAATTGTTAACCCAATTATATACTCTATAATTGCCTTGTCTCCTTTCCTTTACGACAGAGATACTAATTCACCCCAGTATTTCTGTAACTCAGTGATGCACTTAGGAAAGGCATGAACCTATCTCTTTTCCCCTTAACTATGATTCAATAAATAGTAGGGCTGACTGGGATATCTAGCATTTTAAGTAGGCAACCACTGACTTCTGGTCCTTTCAGCTGGGGCTGTGGAATATGCTGAGTGTACCTTTGGAGAGGGGTAAAATCCCCCCTCCCAATGTGGCCGCCTGATGGGCTTTGGTGGCGACCAGTGATGCTTAATGACAGAACCCTGATGGCTGAGCAGTCCATGACATGCAACACTCCCTGGGCGGTTGGAGAGCTCATCTGATCAATCAGCTTCCAATCAATTGGTTAGTCACATCAAGCTCTATCACCTATATGATTGTCCCAACCCTTTTGCTCATGGAAATCCCCAACCCTTTTTATCATATATGTGCTAGAAGGCAGTGGCTGAGGATCTTAGTGTCCTGGGTATGATGTTAAACATTATCTAGTGGTAAAGTTCCAATTTTGGAGCTCTGGGTAGTGTAGAGTACCCCTTGATCGCCATTACCCCCAGGTCCACTCTGACCTGGAGTGATAGTACCTGTTCAGTTCCCATCTATGGGTTAAATAGAAAAAATGTGTTTTTTTTTTAATTTGAGTACCCATTAATTAAAACAAAATGTGTTTGGCATAAAATAACATAACAAGGGTTGACATGCCATAAAATCCAATCAACCAACCATCAGAAACATTTACAATTTCCTCAAATTCAGAAATACTCATACCCAATGTTTCGGCCGATGTACCCTCCAGTGTTTTTCAGATGTTTCTTGTAATCCATTGAGGCAGATCATTCTCATTCCATTACAAGTGCTAAGATTTTATCTATCTGAGATTTTATTAATCATTCAACTTGGGAAATAATTTTTTAATGATTTGACTGTTGTGCAAACAAAGCATTGAAGAATTTATAATGATCTCATTTAAATAATGATGTCATTGTTTTTACACACCTATCAATTTGAGAAGTGTCATGATCACTTAAGAAATAAAAAACATATATTGTTTATTGGTATTTCTTGTATAATTCGAAGTGTAAATTCAGAGGATACATTGGCCGAAATACTGTGAATGTGTATTTCCCAATAAAGATGGGGATAACAGTTTAAAAGATCAAAATAATAGATCTTATGAAGACTCATCTTAAAAATTCCAACTAATATTTCTATTAAGTTTAGATAAAAAGGCTGACTTCTGATTTAGGTCGGAAAATTAATACGGAAATTTTTTTGGTGGTCCCCAATGACAGTTTAACTACAGTCTATGAATTAACATTTTGCAAATTGGGTTACGGTTTTAGGGGATTAAGGTTGTTTTTAATTACGTATTGCTTGAAAAAAATAAACAACAAAAAACCCAAATTTCTATACATTTAATGTTGAAAAATATTTTTTTAAACTAAGTTTAATTAAAATTATACATTGCATACTAACACAAACAACTGTCTCAATAATAGATTCAATAATTAATTTCAATGGTTGATTAAATATATAGTAATTTGGTTTTTTTGTTGTTTATTTTTTTAAGCAATACGTAATTAAAAACAACCTTAATCCCCTAAAACTGTAACCTAATTCGCAAAATGTTAATTCATAGACTGTAGATAAACTTCATTGGGTACCACCAAAAAACTTTCCATTTTTATTTTCCGACCTAAATCAGAAGTCAGCCAATAAAAACAGATCATCATTAAGTTCAATGAAATGCCTATTCTATCATTATAATCAACTTATCAAAATTATGACAAAAAAAATCAACTGAGGTAGTCACTACTAGAATAGGTTCAGTCCTAATTAGTGATCATTATCCACACACTAATATAACAATCAACATTAAGTTTTTTGTGTGTTGTTTATATTGTGTAATGTGTGAAAAATAAACCATTGTCCATTTGTCCCTAGTCATGGTTTATCTCTCAAGATGAACCCATTTTAAAAAAAAACTATTTCCATTAAGTTTAGATCAAAAACAGATCATCATCAATCTCAATGAAATGCCTGTTCATTGCTCATCTCTCAAGTTGAACCTATTTTCTTTAAAAAAAAACTTTTAAAATGTATGTGTCTAATTTTCATATTTATACTCTTTTTTTTTTTACTATTGTCTTCATCTTGATTGTTTTAATCACAACATTTCAGCTTGTGTACATCTGGCATTTAAGTGTTCTTTTTAGTAACTTGATCCATGAAATACAAAAAAATGTTTGTAAATTGATGCCTGTAATTTACAAACAATTTTTTGTATTTTATAAATCAAATTACCAAAACAACACCTAAAAAAGGTCAAAGGTTCAATGGCTAAACTTTTGGGATTAAAAAACAAAAAAAACCCCAAAAAACAAGGTGTATTCAAAAAAATGATGAGACTTAAGCTATATTTACCAAGACAGAAATTAACAATTAAGGAAATGTTTATTTTCTTCAAAATACGAGGTGTGCTAAAAAAGTGATGAGACTGAAAGATGTCTTTATCAGAATATATATTTTTTTCTCCAGATCTTGTCCTCTAATCTTTTTTTCTCCAGATCTTTCCCCCTTTGATCATTTTTTCCCGATTTTTGCTTCCAACTGATCCTTTTCGCCAAATCTTCCTCCATCTACTCTTTTTCTACAGATCTTCCTCCATCTGATCTTTTCTACAGATCTTCCTCCATCTGATCTTTTTCTACAGATCTTCCTCCATCTGATCTTTTCTACTGATCATCTGATCTTTCTACAGATCTTTCTTCTGATCTTTTTCTCCAGATCTTCCTCATCTGATCTTTTTCTCCAGATCTTCTCCATCTGATCTTTTTCTATCTTGCTCCATCTGATCTTTTTCTACAGATCTTCCTATCTTTTTCTCCAGATCTTCCTCCATCTGATCTTTTTCTCCAGATCTTTCTCCATCTGATCTTTTTTCTCCAGATCTTCCTTCATCTGATCTTTTTCTACAGATCTTCCTCCATCTGATCTTTTTCTACAGATCTTCCTCCATCTGATCTTTTTCTCCAGATCTTCCTCTACAGATCTTCCTCCATCTGATCTTTTTCTACAGATCGCCCCCCCCCTTTGATTACTAAGCAAACAAGTGTGCTAATTCTATCTTTTTTACCAGGAATAACAGTTGATAGAAATAAACACAATATCTATTACCATTCCCAAATGGATACAGATTTTATTCTTGCAATACATAGGTAATATCTTTCTTCTAAGTAGTATCTAATTATATCTGCTCAGTCATAGCATGTGACACACAATCATGTGATAACTTTCTATAATATATAGTCAAAACAAAACTGAACAGCATCTTAAATGTTAAACTATAAAAATACAGCGTTGTTTTTGTAAGCAAATCAAATGTTTTTAGTTGTAGTTTATAATATTTTTTGTATCTTGTGATGAAATCATTGAATGTCAATTATATGACAATAGATATACAATTAGTAATGTCGAGTAATGTAGAAGACGTTCACAATAAAGGGCACCGTTACTCTTTTTGCATCTGTGCTGTGTTCATATGATAAACAAGAACAATTCAATCTTTAAGGTATTTGGACATCTCATGTTCAGGCATGCAGTAAAAGATTACTAGGACATTTCAGATAATTTGTAAGGCTATGCTTATATGAACAAACATTGAAATGCCAATACTAATTACTAAGAAAACTCAAAGATTTTAGAGATATTCATGAAAAACTCGGCTGTTCTAGTTCGTATATAAATATATGGGTATAACATGAGGTTGGGGTCACCAGATATAACATGAGGTTGTTATAATAATGTTGGAAGGCTTAAAGTAACCTCCCAACGTGTGGTACATGAGTAAACATAAAAACCATTCCGACAAAGGTCAAAAGATAACAATATATTTATTCTGTAAGTGACGGAAAATACACTCAGGGAAAGACATACAAAAAGAGTACATATATGAACAGAAGGTATATAAGACAGATACATGAATGTTCTATAAAAGGACTTACTAGTAGGGTAGGTAGGCGGTAAGACCCCCTGACCTAAGATTAGGGTAGCAGCTCTCTAGACCATCTTTACACGTCGCCGGTCTCTATGAAAAGAGGCTAGGGAATCGAAATTCCCTCCTGTGGTCAGATACTAACACCACCTCTTGGCAAACTAGACGCATCAAGAGAAGATAACTCATTTCCTTTAGTAAACCAACAGATACTCCCCCACCAAGATGCAAAGCATGTGAGAGTAAAAATAGATATATATAAAATGTTCTATAAAAGGACTTACTAGTAGGATAGGACTTACTAGTTGGGTAGGTAGGTGGTAAGACCCCCCTAACCTAAGATTAGGGTAGCAGCTCTCTAGACCATCTTTACACGTCGCCGGTCTCTGTGAAAAGAGGCTAGGGAATCGAAATTCCCTCCTGTGGTCAGATACTAACGCCACCTCTTGGCAAACTAGACGCATCAAAAGAAGATAACTCATTTCTTTTAGTAAGCCAACATGGGGAAATAAAAGAAGATGCATTCACTATCTACTTTACAATCCTTGTTGTGTTGACAGCACAGGTTAACTTTGCCAGTATGGTTGGTTGGTTGGTTGGTTGGATTTTATGGCATGTCAACCCTTGCTGGGTTGTTTTACGGCAAAGATGTCTTTTTATTCATTCTTGATGGGTATTCAACATTTTTTTTTGAAAACATTTTTTTAATACTCATTCTTTCAATTTCACCCATAGATAGGACACTATATATATATATATATATATATTATTATAATGGTATACACAGGAATAAGCTACTCGAGTTTCACCATAAGGATCTTCAGGGTTAAATACACGCAAGCAATCGGCTGTAATTAATCAATATCTTGATTAATTCAGTGGATTTAACCCTGAAGATCCTTATGGTGAAACTCGAGTACTTATTCCTGTGTATACCATTATAATAATAAATTTGCTCTACCTATGTATTGAGCACATTATATTTGTTATATCGCTGTCTTATCATTGTGAAACTTGCATCAACTAACCATTGTGACCAATTTCACCGGTAAGTCACCTTTTTCATATAAATCATATATATATATATATATATATATATATATATATATATATATGTATATATTTCTAGCTGTTTACTCTAGAAGGCCATTATCATTTTGACTTTATGACAGCCTTACCTGTTCCCCATAATGGCCATGAAGTGTCAAGCAGTTATATGGCCAATTTCATAAGATTAATTATTACAAGATACTGTGTTAGTTTGAATACAATGGGCTTCTTTCTTTCGACACAGGTTAAGCATTATTGTCAAAAAGGTGTTCATTAAGTAAGTTTTACTTACTTTGGCACAAGGCCTGATATATTAAGCACCCATTAAGAATTCAAATCACTAACAATGGTCTGCTAGCCTAGCTTAACAACTGTGACAGAGAACACGAGGTGAGTGGCCCGCCGTATTCTCGAAGGAAGCGGGCTAGGCTTTGCCTGGCATGTGGAATCGAACCCGCGTCCTTCGGAATGCAAACAGGCAACACATTAGCACTGAATTCAAGATATTACTGTCCCGGATGTAAGCGCCAGGTGCCCGGATGATGGCTACAAGGATTCTGGCAGCTGGGATTGGCTCAAGAATCTTGTGCATTGGGTGCAGACACCCGGATGTTGAAGGAAAAACTTGTATAAGTAGAAGTGGGGTGACGACAGCAAGGAGTTGCAATTTTTCAGCTGCTGATGATATTTGAGTTGGTGATTTTACGACGACGACGATAGATTTTTTGTGCTATAGATTTTGTGACGGTGATGACATTGTTGACCCTCTCTTCAATAAGTCGAATTTATTTTCCCCCTCTATTTTCTTTTCTTTTTCATACTAGAATAAACTAGATGGGAGCTGCACAAGAATGATGCGGGTAATCCTGAACAAGACATGGAAACAACACCCCACGAGAAAACAGTTATACGGCCACCTGCTACATATCACTCAAACCATCTGAGTAAGACGGACAAGACATGCGGGACACTGCTGGAGAAGCAAGGACGAACTCATAAGTGACGTCCTCCTGTTAAAGCCAGCACATGGGCACGCCAGTGTGGGCCGACCAGCAAAGACGTACATTGATCAGCTCTGTGCGGATACAGGATGCTGCATAGAGGACCTCCCGAGAATGATGAGCAATAGGAACGGATGGAGAGAGATTGTCATGGATATCCGTGCTAACAGCGCGACATGATGATGATAATAATAATCATGATTTAACTCTCTTTCACTCTTTTCCTTTTTATTTCTTTCCTTTGTTTTATCTTTTTCATACTAGAACAACCATTACTTTACACAAGACATCTACTTTTGTCAATAAAAATAATGATAAAATAAATAATAATAAAAACAGTTATGATAATGATCATACATAATGTAGTCATTTTTAACTCTTTGCCTCTTTTAAGCCACTCACAGTAGCTCTCACATAAGCCACTTGCAGCCGGTCTTGCATGTGTTACTTGTTTACACTGAATTACAATGATAATAGTTTATTTGAATTGAATATGTTCTGAGGTGATCTTATGGGTAAAAGATATACTAAGAAAATTTGGTACATCCATGGGGGAAATTTGGTAGGCAAAGATTGAGTTGGCTGGTTGGATGTTTGGTTGGTTGGTTGGTTGGTTATATTTTATGGCATGTCAACCCTTGTTGGGTTATTTTATGTTGAAGACGTTCTGTTTTATTCATTCTTGTTGGGTACACAATTTTTTTCAAAATCCATTTTTTTAAAAACACATTTTTTTAAACACATTTTTTAAAAATCCTGTTCTTTTCTATTTGATAGATACCAATAGATGGGATCCTAATATCCCTCCGGGTCAGGGTGGACCTGGGAGTAATGGCAATAAATGGGTACTCCACACTCTCCAGAAGTTCACCATTAGATGCAGTTTAATGTCATATCCAGGATAGAGCCCCTCTGAGGCGTCAGATGAAGAATCTAGCAACAACAATAATCCATCCACCGATCTACCCCAAATTAGAAAATGCATTAGTTTAAAAATAAAAAAATTCCACCCTGTTGATACATATATATATTTTTATATATATATGTATATTGTAAAATAAATTGTGTTGTTTTCTTAAAAAGAAAAGAAAGGGTACTCTAGTTTGATTTAAAATCAGAAATGATTTTCTTTTTTTCGATCAATGCTCCTCAAAAAAAAAGAAAAAAAAAGAAAAAAAAAGAAAAAAAAAAAAGAAAATCATTTCTGATTTTAAATCAAACTAGGGTACCCTTTCTTTTCTTTTTAAGAAAACAACACAATTTATTTTACAACATGCATATGCTTTTACGCGTCCTTTTTAAATTCTGTACTGTAAATAAACTTTTTATATATATATATATATATATATTTGTATATGTATAAGTATTAACTTACCGGTGGGTATAAGAACGATCGTTGGAAGCGCACAATATCCAGAGGTTAAGGTTGAGAAAACAAATACAAAGTGCTCAATACAATGTAGAGCATAAATTTATTTAAGAATGGAAATGAGTAACCTACTCGAGTTTCATCGATAGATTCTTCAGGGTTACTTTTAAATTAATCGAGTTTACGATTAATCTTTGGTGTTATAAACATGCCCGTTGGAATGATTAAATAGTATAGACGTCTTTTGAGTACATATTCTAGTTTCAATTCTTACAAGTCACTGAATGTATATTACAATATCAAGCTGAAATTGGGTAATAAAATTGGGATAATTAATATGTTCCCAAGTACTTTCAGTCTCATCATAGGCCATCATGAGGGATGTGTGTGCTGTAAAAAACAATTCAACTTTGTAAAGATGTCTATATTATTTAACCAAATATATCTGAATGAAAAAATGCTGCCCAATTACACACACATCATATATATGAAGTTTGTGTACAGAAAAATTTAATAAAAGAAATATAACAGGATTCTAAAATCTTTTTTAGAATCCTGTTATATCTTTTTTAAAATGCATATCTTTTTTTAAAGCTATTATATATATATATATATATATATATATATCTTATTATAATGGAGATTGTGTCTTTTTCTGTCTGTAACCGAAACTATATTACTACTCAAGCCACAATTTCCTTAGTTATTTACATCACATTCTCCATGATTTTATTTTTATTTAAACTTCTATTATTAATAAAATTGTTATACATCATTAATACTATTGACCATATCTAGATACAAATAACAGGTAATCGTATTTATATATACAACAAAATATCGGTTTACAGTGTGAATGGAAAGTCTAATTTGCATATTGATCTTTAAAATTTGATTTTAATAAATATGTGCTTAGTATTATTGATTTCTAATTGTTTGGTTTTATCTTAATGAATATCAGAAAAAATCTCAGGGATAAATCTTAAATGAAATCGATTAATAAGAAGAAATAACTGTAATATTATCCTTTACTTCCAATTTTAACTAAACAGTTAAATTAGAAAATTTACCAATGAAAAACGGGAGTAATGGAAGATGATAGAAGAGTTTGTTTCAAAGTTGTTCTATTAATCATGCCCCTCTGTTGCAAATCTTTCTATCTGCATTCTTATTTAGTTTCATTAGCCTTTCTAATTTAATATGATAGCACCCGGAGGGTGCATATATTGGCTAGTATATATATATATATATATATTATATATATATATATAAAATCCAAAAATCTGAAAAAGAAATCTTCCTTACGACATAGGACTTTTTTTTAAGTAAAAATATAACAAAAGACTTAGAATTTTTGCATTATAGTCTATTTCAGGAAGCTTAGACAAGGTGGATGCTGCACAAAGGACCTCCCTGGGACAATGAATGATTGAGAAGGTTGCTGAGAGATTGTCAGGGATATACATGCTAATTGTGCAACATGATGATGATGAAGTCTAGAGTGTACAGTAATAACAAGAGTCTACTGTTTGTTTTACATAGTGGCGATCTTAGAAAACTAAATACATAAAGTCTACAAAAATGTGTTCAGATTATGTTCTCTAAATTGAAATAGATCACTAAGTAGGCTTGAGCCTATACTAGTAGTGACCAGGTTTGAATTCAGAGTTCCTTCTCCTAGATTGGTTGCCTAACCAAGGTTAAAGAGCCCAGGCTGCCCTACTATTTACCCATAGCTGGAGGGATAATAGTTGGATTCATACCTTTCCCAAGAGATATTAGCGCTATGTGAACAATGGCTTCGTCCAGGAATTTAACTCGGATCAATGATTCCATTTCCTGTGACTCTAACCATTACACCACCGTGCTTCCCCCTTCTCTGTAAAATGAAGTTGTTGAATTTTAAAACAATATCCAGAAATCAAAATGTTGCTGACAGCTAAGTGAAAAGGTTAGGTCATGAGATTTTAAAATTTTTGCAGCAGTTTGAAACAATGTGTCACAATTGGGGACAATCAAAGAGAGAACAATGCAAGCCAAAAAGAAACAATACAATGCAGTGGTACCTTGACATACAAGTGCCCCAACTTAAGAGTTTTTATGAGTTATAAGCTGTCACTCAGTCAATGTTTTCCTTTGTAAAATTTAGAGGGGAAAAGGAAAAAAGAAAATAAGAATCAACTACCAAAGAAAGAAAGAAAGAAAGAAAGAATCAATTAGAGAAAAAAGAAAGAAAGAAGGAAGAAGAAAGAAAGAAGGAAGAAAGAAAAAAAAGAAATTATAGTTAGGGGGAAAAAGGAAAAAAGAAAATAAGAATCAACTACCAAAGAAAGAAAGAAAGAAAGAAAGAAAGAAGAAAGAAAGAAAGAATCAATCAGAGAAAAAGAAAGAAAGAAGGAAGAAGAAAGAAAAAAAGAAATTATAGTTAGAGGGAAAAAGGAAAAAAGAAAATAAGAATCAACTACCAAAGAAAGAAAGAAAGAAAGAAGAAAGAAAGAAAGAAGAAAGAAGGAAGAAGAAAGAAAAAAGAAATTATAGTTAGAGGGAAAAAGGGAAAAAAAAGAAAATAAGAATCAACTACCAAAGAAAGAAAGAAAGAAAGAAAGAAAGAATCAATCAGAGAAAAAAGAAAGAAAGCTAAAATTTGAGATATAGGCGGGGGGGGGGGGGTCTTAAGGATTTTATATTGGTTATTGCTGATTATTTCTGGTTTGGTTTGTTTTGTTTTACGGCATATCAACCTCAGTGGGTCATTTAATGCCGATAAAGTTTTGAAATAAATCAATTCTTAATGGATAATACAATTTTTTTATAAATACATTTTTCTATTTAACCCATAGATGGGACCCTAACAGGTACTACCACTCCGGGCAAGAGTGGCCCAGGGAGCAATGGTGATGAAGGGGTGCTCCACATTCCCCAAACCTCCAAAACTGGAACCTCACCATCAGATAGAGTTTAACGTCATTCCCAGGACATGTAGACCCGCAGCCACCGCCTTCTAGCACCCATATGATAAAAAAGGGTTGGGGCTTGCCATAAGGGCAATAGGGTTGGGAAAATCATATAGGTGCTAGGGCTTGACGTGACCAGCCGATTGATCGGAGGGGGCCTCTCCAACCGCCCGTCTAGCCCAAGATAGGGCCAAAGTGGAGTATTGCAAGTCATGAACTGCTCATCATCCTGGGCTCTATCCTTAAGCATCATGGGTCGCAACCCACGGCCAACAGGTGGCCCCATTGGGAGAGTCTTACCCCTCTGCAGAGGTGCAGTCGGTGCATTCTAACGCCCCAGCCGACAGGGCGGGGTTATTTCTGGTGTGTATTTGCAGGTTTTCTGTTTAACCTCATTTTATTTGGTAGTTCTTCTTTCTTGTGCGGGTAGAGCTGAAAAGGAATTAAAGGAAAGAAAAAGGAAGAGACAAATACAAAAGGTAGTTCTAGGATTTAGATTTTATTCGGGGTTCATAGCTACCTTGTGGAAAGGAAATTTCTTCCTTTCCAGTAATAGCGTCTGACCCTACTTAAGGCCTGGGTCCAGAAGGCCAAGGATTTTCTTTGTGCTAGGAAGTGGGTCCTTTTTCCAGCACATGCCCAGAAGGTTATTCCTGTCTGAGGACTCATGGGAGATTATTTTTTCATTCTTTTATTATGTTTTCTTTTAATTCTATTTCAATCCCCACAGATATGAGCAAGCTTCAGATTATGTTAGTAAGTTCACTAAAACCATTTAAATTTACAAATTTATTACCCCAAAGAAAAATATTAGGTTATTTCCTATAAGTCTAACATGATCAAAGGGGGACAACTCTTGACTGATAAATTATTTATTTATTTATTTATTGATCTACTAGGAAAAAAGAAGACGGGTTTAGGGTTAGGGTTTAGGGTTAGTTTAATGAGAAAATAAATAAATAATTTATCAGTCAAGAGTGGTTCCCCTTTGATCTTATAGGAAATAACCAAATATTATTCATAAAAGAATAAACATTAAAACATATTACAACACATAATTCATTACGTTTAATTGTGTTTTTATACAATACAGTAGTATTTTTTTATTAAAAAAAAACATTACAAAATAAATTAGGGTGTTTTTTTGGGGTGGGTGGGTGGTTGGAACTTAAACTGATTTATGGCATTTCAGTCTATTTCGATGGGGAAAAATTTATTTGATATACAAGGAAATTTAGTTATGAGCTGAATGAATTAAACTGATAATTCAATGTGCCATTATTTTTTGACATCCCACCGTGTCGGATGAACACAAAGTCCAATTTATCTGGGGGTAGCCATGCACGATCTGAAGCTCATGTAGGGGCCAGTGTAAAGATTGCATGTATCCTGTTGGCATTCCTCTTTTGAGGGGGGTGCCTCAGGCACTGGGCAATAAATCTATCACATGTGAACTCTTCGATGTATATACCCTTCTAGTATGAAAAAGAAAAGAAAATAGAGGGGGGAAATAAATTCGACTGGTAAACGTCCAGAGCGCCTCCCGTCAGTGATGACTAGATCGACCTGCTTGACCCCACATAAACGACACGTCAGCTCCACTCTCTCGACCCAGTCCACCACAGACGTGAAGCCGTCGAATTCAGGAATGAGTTTGAGGTCGAACTTGGCGTCCGCCATTATGTAAGGATATTACACAACTTCAAAGCTGAAATAGCTTCTAGTATGAAAAAGAAAAGAAAATAGCGAGGGAAAATAAATTCGACTTGTTGAAGAGAGGGGGTCAACAATGTCGTCGCCGTCACAAAATCTATAGCACAAAAAATCCGTCGTCGTCGTCGTCGTAAAATCACCAACTCAAATATCATCAGCAGCTGAAAAATCGCAACTCCTTGCTGTTGTCACCCCACTTCTACTCATACAAATTTTTCCTTCAGCATCCGGGTGTCTGCACCCCACGCACGAGATTCCCGAGCCAATCCTCATAGCCATCATCCAGGCACCTGGTGCTTACATCCGGGACAGTAATATCTTGAATTCAGTGCCAATGTGTCGCTCGTTTGCATTCCGATGGACGCGGGTTCGATTCCACATGCCAGGCAAAGCCTAGCCCACTTCCTTCGAGAATACGGCGGGCCACTCTGTCACAACGCTACAAGGGTATACAACATGAACACACGTGTTTGAAAATTACACCTTATATGAATAATAGACCCTTCCATTTTGAATTTGAGAAAAGAAAAGAAAGGGATGAAAAAGAAAATGATGCAGAAAAAGAAATCAAATGACATAAAGAAAGAAAGATAGGAAAAGGAAGGAAAAAGATGGAGCTAGAAATGGAAGACAAAGATAGAGAGAGAGAGAGAGAGAGAGAGAGAGAGAGAGAGAGAGAGAGAGAGAGAGAGAGAGAGAGAGTGGAATTGTTAATGTTATACATTAGATACTTTTTAGATGCATGGAATAAGCTGCTCGCGTCTGTTGTAGGCTACCGAAACACTGAATCTTTCAAAGACTCCATGCTTCCTGTAGTCCGCCAACACTATACCTGATGCCCCTCTCCACACACATATGCACACACGCGCACACATACATGCATATTACTACTGTAAACTGTTCATGTTCCTGACACTAATACATTATTCTGTGTACTTGACATGAGACTTTGATGAGTTGTGGTGCACCTGAACACTGTACACAATAAATTTCATTATCATTATATATATATATATATATATATATATATATATAT
>CM042164.1:38872589-38902589 GCA_023376005.1 Doryteuthis pealeii
GCAGACACAGTGAAACACTAGTGAAACACTTTTATCGCCTCGGCCACAGTACACAGCTGACCATCCTAGCAGTCGAAACAGTCTGTACGGTATTCTACACATCGAGCCATCCTTTACTGGGATTACACTTGTCAAGTTCATTTTCTATAAGAAAAAGTATCGAATTTTATGCGATACATGCGTTGTAAGTGCCTTCAAGTAAAAATTTAATATATATATATATATATATATATATATATATATATATATATATATATATATATATAAAAGGATAAGATGATATGAAAAACACACAGATATTGTTCAAATAAAGTTATTTATTATTTCGATTTGTTAAAAATCTTTTTCGAAGCATATGTTGTGTTAAATACGAAGATAGTTTTATGAAAATTGTGACCGTTTTGTGATGGGATTAATTCATATCATCTTACCCTTATATACCGTCGGATTCATTTCCTTACTCATATATATATATATATATATATATATATATATATATATGTGTGTGTGTGTGTGTGTGTGTGTGTGTGTGTGTGTGTGTGTGTGTGTGTCAAATGTTGTGTGTGCACCGTGTGTGTGTGCGTGTGTGTGTGTATTACTAAAGCTGAGTTAATCAACTTTTTCTTCCTAAAAGCTTTTTTTACTGTTTAGTTTAATGACACGAAAATTATACTAAATTATTCCTTACATTTTGGATTGAATTATGTTTGAAAAAAAATTTGTTTGCAATTAAATAAAAACCGACCAATCTCTTACTTTACTCTGTGTCAGTCTCTTTCTTCCCCTCTGTGTATCTCTTGACTACCTCCTCGTTATATAATGTTGGTTTCTCTGGAGAGTAGAAAGAGTAGAGTAGAGAGAGAGAGAGAGAGAGAGAGAGACGGGAGAATTTGAAATGTATTTCTATGTTAAATTTCACAACCTGCAACTCGTAACTTAAATGAGGTCAAATATTTCCTTTCTTAGAAAGCTAACAAAATTATTTTAAGGTTTCGTCCGGCCGTATTTATTCATTTTTAAAATTTTATTTGCCCTTGCTAACTCCCTTTTCCCTAATCTCAATTATCTACCCAGAGCTGAATGGGTGACCCAATGACTTCTAAAGATAAAAATGTGTTTAAAAAATTTGAATACCCAACATGAATGAACAAAACAAAAAAGTTTTCAGCATAATATAACCTAAGGGTTTACATGCCGTAAAACCCAAAAGACCAACCATCAACCACTGGCATCAAAAGAATTTTTTAAAATGAGCCTAAAGAATATGTTTAAAAAAATTTGAATACCCAACAAGAATGAATAAAACAAAAACGTCTTCGGCATAAAATAACCCAACAAGGGGTTGACATGCTGTAAACCCAACCCACCAACCAACCGACCAACCAACCAACCAACCAACCAACCAACCACTTCAAAGATAAAAAATGAATTTTAAAAACTTGTTTAAAGAAATTGAATACCCAACAAGAATGAATAAGACAAAAACGTCTTCGGCATAAAATAACCCAAGGGTTGACATGCCATAAAACTCAACCAACCAACCAACCAACCAACCAACCAAACATTGACTTAAAAGATGACAACATGAGTTTAAAAAGTTGAATACGCAAAAAGAACGAATAAAACAAAAATGTTTTCAGCATAAGATAACCCAAGGGTTGACATGCCGTAAAATCCAACCAACCAACCACCAACCAACCAAGAAGTGAAAAGATAGAAAAAAAGGAGAGATAAAAAGGCATAACAAACAAAAAAAACAACAAAAAACAAAACAAAACAAAAAAACAACCAATCTTTAAAAAACAAATAAGAGAAGACAAAATGGACTTACCCAAACCAATTCCAATGAATAAACGTCCAATCAAAAGCATGATCTTATTAACCGCCAATCCAGAAAGTAAAGATCCAAGAATATAAGCACAACTTGCAGTCATCACAACTCTTTTACGACCGAGAAAATCGCTCACATGAGAACCAATAATGGTAAAGAGAAGAGCTGACGGTAAGGCGCCGGCAATGATCATTTGTTTCCATAACGGAGTCAATACCATTGCTTTTTGTAAAGTAAGCAGAGCTCCCGATGTTATACCCATCTCGTATCCAAGCGACAGAACGCCCAGATGAGACAGGGCAGTTATGATATAAACTATCTTAGACACCGGCACTTTATTAGTCCGAGCCTTTGAGGAGAAGACGCTCTCTCCATTGTATCTCAGTTTTTTCATTTCTTCCATTACCTCAAATTTCGACGCCATTTTAATTCAATTAAGTTTTTTAAAAGTTTTTTTTAGTTTGTTACTGTTAAGAAAAATGTCTTTTAATTTTGTAATAAAAGACGAACTAGGTAATTGCTTTACTCAAGCTTTATTCGATATAACTTAACTGTGGTCCAGTTCCAGTGAAGATTCTTTAGTATTTATTTATCCAATCTGTTCGCCACGGTAGGATGTGACACAAAATCGCAAGTATGGGGCATCCAGTGAGGATCGAACTCTTTATTCAGTAGTAGGTATTTATCCAATCTGTTCACCGCGGGTAGGATGTGACACAAAATCGCAAGTATGGGGCATCCAGTGAGGATCGAACTCTTTAGTCAACAGTAGGTAATTGTATCCAATCTGTTCACCGCGGTCAGGATGTGACACAAGGTCACAAGTATTGGGTATCCAGCAGGGATCGAACTCGCTATTCAGTAATTTATGGGTCTGCAAGACCAGCTTGCAAACTATTACCTTGAATATTCTTTAATATTTACGCTTGAATATTCTTTAATATTTATAGTAAACTGATCCGGAGGAGACAACTATGTTTGACTTTACCATAAATCTCTTTCGGGAAATGCGGTTAGACTGAATTGTTTTTTTTTTGTTTTTTTTTTTTTTTTGTATGTGTGTGTGTGTTTTTTTTTTTTGTTGTTGTTTTTTTTTTCGTTCTCTTTATAAGTTTACCATTTATCCATAAAATTAAGGATAGCACCCAAAGAACTAGCACCTCGAAGAAAGAATATTGTTAATGTTAAAGTAGACTCCCTTGAGTTTGAAGAACAATCATATTCTACGTACATATCCTGTAGCAATGTCCCGTGCAGCATGTGTGGTAGATATAGATACGAAACGAAAGTGGAGAGTATGTGTATATGTATATATAAGTGTTGGATAGATATTCTTCAAGATAGAAAACCGATTGTAACAAGGTGCTGCTTAATACTTCTTGGGTTGTCCTTGTCTCTACCCTCGCACATAAATGTTTCTACACCTCCACTTACAACTGGAGTGCTTATATAGTCGATGTACCTTAGCTATGCTAATTAGTCAATCTCTCTCCCTCTCCCTCTCTCCCCCTCTCTCTCTCTCTCTCTCTATATATATATATATATATATACGCACACGCACACATACACACACACATATATATGTGTGTGTGTGTGTACGCGTGCGTATATATATATATATATATATATATCGATACACTGATTACTTATGTTTTATCTATCAGATGCCAAGAGACAAAGCAATTTGAGCAAACCTCTTCAAAGGACTTAAAAGTTTACGCGTAGTGCAATCGTATTCAGTTTTACATACGCTCAAGAAAAGAGCTATTCACATACGCGGACATATAGATGTCTCCGTTGATATGTTTTAACTGTTAAAATTGCGATAAGAGGCTCCTTAAACTTTCAAGGGCTCCTTTTTATGACACCGTTGAACTTTACAAGATAAACGTTAGCATTTTTGTGTTGGAAAACATGATTTTTTAAAAAATGGCAATGTAAGCACTTTTTTGATTTTTTAAAATTTTTATTCATTCTTACTTTTATCTAACTTCACTACACAATGATCTGCAATATCTCAGACGATAATCCCGCCTTGTCGGCTGGGGCGTTAGAATGCACCGACTGCACCTCTGCAGATGGGTAAGACTCCCACCTGTTGGCCGTGGGTGGCAACCCGTGATGCTTAAGGATGGAGCCCAGGTGATGAGCAGTTCATGACTTGCAATACTCCACTTTGACCCTATCTTAGGCTAGACGGTCGGTCGGAGAGGCCCCCTCCGATCAATCGGCTGGTCACGTCAAGCCCTAGCACCTATATGATTTTCCCAACCCTATTGCCCTTATGGCAAGCCCCAATCCCTTTTTATCATATGGGTGCTAGAAGGCGGTGGCTGCGGGTCTACATGTCCTGGGAATGACGTTAAACTCTATCTGATGGTGAGGTTCCAGTTTTGGAGGTTTGGGGAATCACCATTGCTCCCTGGTCCACTCTGACCCGGAGTGGTAGTACCTGTTAGGGTCCCATCTATGGGTTAAATAGAAAAATGTATTTATAAAAAAATAGTATTATCCATTAAGAATTGATTTATTTCAAAACTTTATCGGCATTAAATGACCCACTGAGGTTGATATGCCGTAAAACAAAATAAACCAAACCAATCAGATGATAATCATTGCTCTTACCAAACAAGCTGAGGCGTGCCTGATGGCGGTGCCAATTTAGACAACCCGACCATGAACGGATGAATTCCAGGAGAGCTAACGGCCATCAATATTGATAGTAATAGGATTGGCGTACTTACTACTTACATAAATTCCGAAATGGGGTAGATGGGGCTCCTTAGTCTTGGATTGCAATCCATCTAGACAAAGAAAAGTCAGTAATTTTCACCTTTTCGTTAAAACTGTGAAGTATAAATATCGATATACAACATATATTATATCCTAACCTCTTGGCATGAAATAACCCCAGACGTGTTGATATCCCGTTAAAGCCCATCCACCCACCAACCAACCAACCAATCAAAACTTATGAAAAAAAACACACACAAAAAAAAAAAAACAAGAAATTATCATAAAAAAGAAGGTCCACACTCATTGCATGCCACAATTTGACCTTTTTCCAAATCAGACAACCGCTTACGTCTTTATCAAATAAATTGATCACAAATTAAGAGATCAAATCAAAATTAAACTGCGTACTGCGTATCTAAACTAAGGGAAATTCATCAACAATAACCAAGGAAAATAATCGCTTCCTATGTGAAGTTTCAGTAAAATTTGTGCAATAATAAAAATGGTTAATTTTTTTTATAGTTTTTAGTCCAATACTGTAACAATTTTTTACTGGAGTTCCTTTCCACAAGTTTTTGCGTGGTCATATCATTCGATAAAAGTTAATATGCATCTATATATAAATATTTATGTTCCTTAAAAGTACGACCGTTATCATCTTACAACACCCTCTGGTTAAAAATGAGACCGTTCAAATCGTCCAAGATGAAATGCAAAAATGTAAATCCTGATTATCTGGTGTTTTTATCCGCCGAATTCTTATTTCTTATGAGTATCGTCCCCTCAGCTAAATAATGGACCATTCTGTTTTTATTATAAAGAAAGAAAGGGAAGAAAAAGGACATGATACACAGAAAAAATATAAGAAGCAAAGAAAGACAGAGAGTAGGGAAAAGATAGAGAGGTGGATGAGTGCGGGAAGCGATAACGCTGTTTCAATCGAACATAATGAAAAGATGAAAAGAAGGAAAGAAAGAAAAAAGAGTGAGAGAGAGAGTTAAATCAAGATTATTATACTTTTTATATATTGAACATACTGAATGCAATAGCTCTTAAGTAAACATATCAAATGTAATAATTAGATTATCATATTATGGTATATACACAGGTCCTGCTAGTAAAAAATCTGTTATAGGTGATACACCCTATAGGACTAATGGAACGCGCCGACAGGTTACTATAAATAACTGGGATAATTGTGGCTTGGAAGTAAGCCAATGTGAGCAAGCCAATACTCTATTGTCGGACGTAGTTTTCCACATCTCTCTATTGTATTTGTCTACTTTCTGTTAATACATTTTTCTACTTTTGTTACCCGTCGTTTTGTTCTTATTTGACCCCCTTAAAACCTCGCAACAAAATCAATCTATATATTAATACTCTTGTTCCTTAATCTTCCGACCGTTTTCATCTTGCAACACCCTCTGGGTCCAAACGGTCCTAGATGAAATGCAAAAATGTAAATCCTGCTTATCTGCCGAATTCGTATTTCTTACGCGTGTCGTCACCTCAGCTAAATAATGGATCATTCCATTTTTATTATAAAGTAGGAGAGGGAAGAAATAGGACATAGTACATAGTGCCGGTTTGGCTCAGTCGGTAGGTGTTCGGCGAGGAATCACAAGGTTCTTGGTTCGATACCGGCCCTCGCCAACTCAGTGAATGAGTAGCACAGGGATCTGTGCAAAGTGAGAAGCTGATGGTAGGTGTGGCGCTCTACCTCAAATGCTAAAATAATCTCTTTGGTCTAGCGCTAGTGAAAGGGGGATAGACTCCCCCGCTATCTGGCCGATACCGACATTTTGCCGCCCGACGATTTTTTACTTACACAGAAACGATATAAGAGAGAGAGAGAGAGAGAGAGAGAGAGAGAGAGAGAGAGAGTAGGGGAAAGATGAAGAGAAGGGGTTGGCGCACGGAACTGATAACGCTAATCTGTTTCAATCGAACATAATGACAAGATGAAGAGAAGGAAAGAAAGAAAAAAAGTGCGTTAAATCAAGATTATTATACTTTTTACATATTAAACTATTTTGCAATAGCTCTTAAGTAAACATATTAAACGTTGTGATAATTAAATTATCATAGTGTGGTATATCCAAAGGTCCTGCTAGTCTATATAATAATACTTGTGTTCCTCAATTGTACGACCGTTTTCATATTGCAACACCCTCTGGTTAAAGATAAGACCGTCCAAATCGTCTAAGAAGAAATGCAGAAATGTAATCCTGATTATCTGGTGTTGCTTATCCGTCGAATTCTTAATTTTTATTAGTGATGTTACTTCAGCTAATTAATGGACCATTCCGTTTTCATTATAAAGAAAGAAAGGGAAGAAATAGGACATGTAACACAAAAAATATTATAAGAAAGAAAGTAGGGGAGAGATATAGAGAAGGGGTGAGCGCACGGAAGCGATAACGCTAATCTGTTTCAATTGAACAAAATGAAAATATGGAAAGAAAAAGATGAAATTCAAAAATGTAAATCCTGCTTATCTGGTGCTGCTTATCCGCCGAATTCTTATTTCTTGTGAGTGTCGTCACCTCAGCTAAATTCTTAAGACCATTCTTAAGTAAACATATCAAACGTTGAAATATTTAGATACTGTGATATATGCACAGGCCCTGCTAGTAAATAAATAAATAAATGAATGAATAAATCGCTGTCGTTGTCTTGGCCTAAAGTCGGTATCAACCAATTAGCGAGGGAGTCTATCCCCTTTTCACCAGCGCTAGACCAAAGAGATTGTTTTTGCGTCTGGGGCGGAGCGCCACACCTACTATGAATGAATACACTTCCAAAAATCGTCCAATGCGCAACATTGTTTTTTTTAAGGCACTGGAATTTGTAATTCCATTTTATGACAAAGAAAGAAAGGGATGAAAAAGGATATGCTGCACATAAAAATAAGATAAGAATGAAAGAAAGAATGGAAGAAGGGTAGAGAGTAGGGTAAAGATAGAGAGAGGGGATGAGCGCACGTCAGCTAAATAATTAAGTCTTAAGTAAACATATCAAACGTTGTAATAATTATCATACTGTGGTATATCCACAGGTCATGCTAGTAAATAAATAAATGAATAAATAAATACACTTACCAAATCCACAGCCAATGAAAAATCGTCCAACGAGCAGCATTGTTTTGTTTAAGGCACTGCAATTTGTAATTGCTCCTAAGATAATGAAGAGTGAAGCTATAATAATAGTCTTTTTCCGTCCGATTTCGTCGCACACGTGCGAACCGAAACAAGTGGTCAACATAGCAGCCCCTATCGGAGTGGAGATAATCAGTTGTTGCCACATTGACGACAGTCTCATCTGATTCCGTAGAAGAAGGACAGCACCCGACGTTATGCCCATATCGTAACCGCCTGAAAGTACGCCCATTTGGCGATGAATGTCAAGACACACACGGTCGAGGGTAAAGCCGGTGGGTCGTTCGTTTTTTCGGGCGAGCTGTGTTCATCTTGTAATTCTGGGAATTTTTCAGACGTTTCGTATGCAGAGTTCATGGAACCGTGATAGGGCGTTGGTTTATCCGGATTCACTAGTGGATCCTGAAAAAAGTTGATAGAAGTTATATATTATTATTCAAAACTAGGAAAATAAAAAACACCCTACGGGCGATGTAAAAATAGATTTTTGAAACATATTGCCTGAGGGGTGGGAGTAAAAAATTCAATGTCAGCGAGTTTGTACCCAAAGTAAGTAAAATCATCAAATTCATTAAAGGATTAAAAAATAAAACAAATTGAAATGTAAACTTTAAATATGTATTAAAATAAAACAAACTATATATAGATATATAATACCAGTCATGTATTTATTAAAACTTGTTTTAAAAAACAATGAGGACTATCTAATGCTGCATGTTCAAATTTTGAGTGTATTTATTCTATGTTATGACGATTTTGGGTAATGTGACTAAGCAGTGACGTAGTTTTTGTTACAGACAAAAACCGGAAGCGAATCTCCATTATTAATAGAAAAACTCTCTCTCTCTCTCTCTCTCTCTCTCTCTCTCTCTCTCTCTCTCTCTCTCTCTCTCTCTCTGTATATATATATATATATATATATATATATATATATATATATATATACTCTGACGGTGTGGAAAACCCCGGATAATGTACAAACCTGATATATGGGAACAGAAATTTGATAAAGAAAAGACCAAAACACCCGTACTGTCTGAAAATAATCGGTATCGTAATGAAATGCCCAAAAGAAAAAAAAAAAAACGCCGAATGTGTTGTCTAAGTTATATATGTAGAAAGTGCTCAATACACTATGTAGAGCAAAATTATAAGGACCTGAAGAAGTCTGAATCTTCCTATCTAGGTTTCACCTAAACAGCTCATCAGGATAATTCTGACTTCAAGTCAGAATTATCCCCGTTAATAATTTGAAACAATATATAATAATAATGATATAATAATTTGAAACAATATATATATATATATATATATGTATATATATATATATATATATATATATACTGCGTTTCAAATTATTAACGAGGAGACACTTATCCATTTACCCAAAAACTACTCATTAGAATTTAATTTATTCGAGAATGATGACAACATGTATATACACTTATTTCTATAAAAGGGGAACAGAAGTTACAGTTATTTACCTAATTTACTAAAATCATTAATGAGGCAAATTATTAGCGAGGTGTAATAGAACCTCCGGCATAAAAAAGAAAATAACACTATTATTGCTTCATTTACAGATTTTCAGGGATTCATACTGTAACTAAATTAAATTAAATCGAAATTTTAAAAAAATAAACAAAGTTTAAAAATGATAGTGAAGTTGGTTAATATAAGATATGTGATCTTTTTTAAAAAAATGACTTGGAAAAGGCGCTGGTCCATCGACCATGTCAATTTCTGGATTTCCTCTGATGTAATTCCACATGATACGTTTATTATTTCCTGCTTCTAAATTGGCGTCCATTCTCACAAACACGTCGTATCAAAACGCTCCACAAGTTTTCAATTGGGCTTAAGTCTGGTGAATTGGTCGGCCAGTTTATCTTTCGAGGTTCACAGAAGTCTAATTTTTGCAGGTACTGCGTAGTTTTATGTGCTGAATGCGAAGGAGCATTATCTTGAATAGATATGATGTTTCTCCTTAAAGTGATTCTTTGTTTTCTTTTGTCAATATTCTAGGCGCACTTTAAGGAAGGCTTTATAAGCATCTGTGGTTATTTTCGTACCGTCAGACAATCTCTACGAGACCCTTATCGACCATCTTACGTACCTTCATAGAAACAACAAATATTTCTAATGTGGATTTGCTTTTGGAAAGATCAGATGTTACAATATCTTCCTCAGAAGGGGTCAAGTCACATTTCCGACCCATAATTGCACGATTATAATGATGCTCGTTTATAGCCTGGAACGTTTCTCTTTCGTGTTGATATTACAAATGGCTTCCGTTTGTTTCATGATGCGCAGATAATACAGTTTTTATACAGACTACGCATATATCTATTCCAATTATACTTTTAAAGTTTCGTTAAATTCCGACGGACAGTTTTTTGAGAAAATGAAAAAAAATGTCACCTCTTTAATCATTTGAAACGTAGTATATATATATATATATATATATATATATATATATATATATATATATATATATATATATACGAACAAAAGCGATAAGACAAACGGGAATAATTCTTTAGTGTTATTTATTTTTCAATTGTTCTCAACTAGTTTCTACCTAAGGGTCAACGCCAGGAGAAAATTTCTTGCGACAGACATTGTTTTTAGAAAGTTTATATATATATATATATATATATATATATATATATATATGTGTGTGTGTGTGTGTGTGTGTGTGTGTGTGTGTGAGAGAGATGACCAAAAAGGAATATTTATTCTATGGTATTTATTTTTAAATTGTTCTATGGTATTTATTTTTAAATTGTTCTCAACGAGTTTCGACCTTAGGTCATCGTCAGCAGAAAATTTCTTGTGAAAGAAAATGTTTTTAGAAAATCTAAAAACAACTTTTCTAAAGATAGCGCGAAAAATGTACTAGACATAATAAATCCATCTGTACTGGAAAAACTCTCTCTCTATATATATATATATATATATATATATATATATATATATATAAGTTCTAGTTCCGGTCTGTTTATTCGTTTATTAACGAACTCCTCCTAGGGTTTTGGACATAGACCCCTTAATATTATATATCTGCAACTACATTACTTAGGGCACTTAGATAAGTATATTTCATTTTGATGAAAGGCGGTCTCCGGGGGACACATACAACCTACCGGAATGTTTTCCTTTCCATTCAGATGGGAATGAAGGTGTACTACACACTCTCCAGATCTCCATAACTGGAACCTCACCATCAGATACCGTAGAGTATCATACACAGGATAATTGCAACTTTGTAATTTGTATCTTTTCTTACATGAAATTAACCTTCGTTGATTTGTTTCGTTTAACATTTTACATCCACCTCCTCATGGGCTGGGGCATAAGAATACACCGACTGCACCTCTGCAGAGCGGTATAATTCCTTCACGGAGCTACCTATTGGCCGTGGGTAACGATGCTTAAGAATGGAACCCTGTAAATGGTCAGAAATTATGCCTATTCATAAAATGTCAGCAATTTTCAATAATAGTAAGTAAAGTCATCAGGGCGGCCTAAAGTCGGTATTAGCCATGCAGCGAGGGAGTCTATCCCCTTTTCAATAGCGCTAGACAAAGGAGATTGTTTTAGCATCTGAGGTGGAGCGCCACACCTACCATCAGCTCCTTACTTTACCGCACAGATCCCTGTGCTACTCATACGCTGAGTTGGCGGGGACCAGTATCGAACTAGGAACCTTGTGGTTTCTAGCCGAACGCTCTACCGACTGAGCTAACCTGGCCCCTAGTAAGACACCGTAATCGTGGTTAAACCCGCCATATTGAAAAATTCGCGGTCTTATAGCTAAAAAAAATTGAATGAATGAAACAAAAACGTCTTCGACATAAAAATAACCAAATGGGTTGACATGTCGTAAAAATCCAACCAACAAAACAACCAACCAGCTCTTATCTATGGCTGTAGTCATCTACGTCTATCAAAGTTAAGGACGTATGGATATGACGTTAACCTGCATCTTGTGGTGGGGTTCCAATTCTGGAGCGTGGGTACCCCTTTATTGCCATTACTTCCAGGTCAACCTGTTAGGGTACCATCTATGGGTTAGATAGATTAAAAATTGGGTTTAAAAATGTGTTTTTAAAAAACTGAATACCCAACGAGTATGAATAAAACAAAAACGTCTTCGGCATAAAATAACCCGAGGATTAACATGCCGTAAAAACTAACCAAAACAAACAAACAAACCAACCAAGGACCGATATTAACATTAGTATATCCGGATATACTAACAACGAGCCCAGCAGAAGGAAATACAAGATAAACGTGTTACATAATGTTATAGGTGATATAACCTATTGACATAAATGGAATGCACCGACGTAATAGGAACAATTGTGGCTTGAGCCGAAGCAAATGCGAGTCATCTCGTAACTGTATTGGTCGGACGCAATCTCCACTTTCTTTGCTGTAAATTTCTGCTCCTTTTGTTCAATACATTTGTATACATTGTTACCAGTCGTTTGTCTTATTTTTTACCTTTAAAACCCCATAACACATAAATTATAGGGTACCTATCAATTGTGTACGGTAGTGTAGTTAAATCAAACTAACGGTTTTGTGGGAAAAAACACAGGGAATTTGATTGACAGACTTAAACCTTGTGTTTGACCTCTTCTCTCATTGGATAGCCAATGTGAGAAGTTAGCTTGAGAAATTAGATTTGGTTGGGTGACTGGGCGAGTCAGACGTACAATGGTGTCTCTCATTCAAAGGGCCATTTCTCACGCGCGCCTAATTTGATCTGAGATTTTATAAAATAAAATTTGAGCTCTAAGTAAAACAACAAAGTCTTGTTCGTTAATTAAGAACTAAGGTACGGGAACAGGACAAGAAATCCCAACTCAGGATGAAAAAACCAAAAAAAATCAACAAGAAGCCTAAGCCAGCCACCAAGACCAGAAAGCCATCCCAAATCCGAGATAGAAGACAGAGAATATAAGAATCTGCTAAGAAGAAGAATCAGAAGCTAAGTATGTAAGTATACGTCCACGGGTATACTAATACGTCTGGTAGTACTTGCTTGGGTCTCATCTATGGGTCAAATAGATCTTTTGGATTCGGCTGGTTACGCCAAGCCCTAACACCAATATGATTGTCCCAACCCTATTGTCCTGATGGCAAACACCCAACCCTTTTATCATATATGTGCTCGACGGTGATGGCTGAGGGTCTTTGTGTCCTCGATATTACGTTAAACTGCATCTAATGGTGAAGTTCTAGTTTTGGAGTTCTGGAGTACCCCATCATCGCCATTAATCTTAGATCCACTCTGACCCGGAGTGGTAGTACCTGTTAGGTCCCATCTATGGGTTAGATAGAAAACATGAGTTTAAAAAAAAGATTGCGTTTTAAAAAATTGAATCTCATTAAGAATGAATAAAACAAAACGTCTTCGACATAAAATAACCCAACAAAGTTTGACATGCTGTAAAATCCAACCAACTGCATCAACAATAAAAAAGGGGCACATAACTCATGGTACCCAGATGTAACCAGAATGTGTAATGCCTTTTACTGCATATAACACAAAGAACGTCCTTATCTGAAATGAAAGAGTTAAGTGTATGAAGACTTACATGTTAATCATGTTATAGTGTGCCATGCAATACAAGTTGGGGTATCTTGGGCTAGACGGGCCTGTCGGAGAGGACTCCTCCGATCAATCGGCTGGTCACGTCAAGCCCTAGCACCTATATGATTGTCCCAACCCTATTGCCCTTATGGGAATCCCCAACCCCTTTTTATCATATGGATGCTAGAAGGCGGTGACTGAGGGTCTACATGTCCTGGGAATGACGTTAAACTCTATCTGATGGTGAGGTTCCAGTTTGGAGGTTTGGGGAATGTGGAGCACCCCTTCATCACCATTGCTCCTGGTCCACTCTGACCCGGAGTGGTAGTACCTGTTAGGGTCCCATCTATGGGTTGAATAGAAAAACATGAGTTTATAAACAAAATTGTACTATGCATTAAGAATGAATTTATTTCACAACTTTGTTGGCATTAAATGACCCACCGAGGTTGATATGCCATAAAACAAAATAAACCAAACAAGTTGGGGGGGGGATAGATCAGGAACACAACTGGTGCGTTTGTTACTTCTGTCGTAGACGGAAGAGTGAGAAAGCGATTTGACTTTTCCGTGTCTTTCCTATATGCTACATTAACCCGCCACCTAGTGGCAATTGGCAGACACGGGAGGTAATTACCTTTCGTGTCCCCTATTATACATGGGATGTAATCCCAACTGTTTTCTACCATGTTCTGGCAACTTCTCCGACGGTACTGGTGCTAAGCTGTATCATCCCTCGCTCTTTCCTTTGACAACATCAGTGACCAGGACCAGTGTGTACTACCTCCGAACCACCTGACCGGAGGGTGCCAAACTTCAAATATTTTATATGAATACTATTTTATGAAACTTTACATGGACTAGAGTGGAGGCCCCGTATCATAGATTCGGAGGTGGTCCACGATACCCTTGCACTGGCTCTGTCAGTGATTGCTTCCCTACAACCCTATCTAGGTTTGCGCCTTGGAGAGAAACAAGAGTGACTAGGTACAGATTTATGTTCTCGAAAGACTGTTTATTAAAGACGATGGCGTAGTGTCCATTTAAAAAAAAACTGCATCTGCACGAGTGTCTGAACAGGCCAATTTTTGAATAGCAATCTCTGTTTCAGGGGCTGCAAACAACAGTGATGCTTGCTGGAGTTGCTGTTGTCTCTCCTTCCTTCTGGCTCTCTTTTTATGGCGGCTTCTTTCCTCTCTTTTTCACTCTTTGTCGTCCCTTGTCTGACCGTTTTTTGCACCAACCTCCTATGTGTTAGTGTTAATGTGGCATGTCTTCATATCCTTCTTGCAGACGTCTTTAAAGCGTAGGCGTGGTCTCTCTTATGGTCGAGTGCCTTCTACTAATTCGCCATACAGTAGGTCTTTGGGGATGCGGCCTTTGTCCATCCTCCTAACGTAACGGTTATCATCATCATTGGACGTGCTGAGTTCAAACCCTGGACGGGGTTGTCAAAAAATCTTCGATATAAAATAACCCAAGTGATGACATGTAAATCCAACCAACCAGCCACCAACCAAAAACTGTGCCTGTTTTTTTACACAACCCTTCACTGCTACAAGCAATTCACGTGTGTAGTTCATTTGCTAATCTCCGGCTTTGTTAATAGTCGTGATCAAATCGATAGACGACCATTAAATAATTAATAGTGATTTTGTATGGCTCTCATAGATTTTTAAAAGATATAGCTTAGTGTTTGGATAAAGCAGATAATTGTATACTTATATTCAAAGGTTCGTTCTCCTAAGATATCTTTTTTTAGATTATAGATCTTGTTTTAAACTCAGCGTATGTTATCATACGGCGAGGCTTAGAATATACTCTGTATCTGCTGCAGAGGTGTATGAACTCCTCCAAAACGGGGTCCAGTCTATCGGATAGAAACTGCATCGGATAGTGAGACTCTAGTTGTGGAGATCTGGGTAGAGTGGAATACCCCTTCATTGGCATTGCTTCTAGGTCCACTCTGACCCGGAGTGGTAGCATCTGTTAAACAAGTGACACGTATGAGAGCCACTGCTAGCAGATTACAGTTGGATAGCAGCAATGGGAGAGCCACTGTGAGCAGTTTAAAGTAGGCAAAGTGTTAAGGGGTCACCCATATTAGGACTGAACAGGCTTATCTTTGCTTAACTTTGAAACTCTTCCTAATCAAACCGACTTTGGGAGGCTGCAGACCAACTTTAAGGAAGTCTAGAAAGGAACAAGTCATTATGTCCCGATTATGCATTGGTCATACAAAACTAACACACTCTTATATACTCAAACAAGAACAACAACCACAATGTGAAACATGTCAAACACCCCTGACAGGTAAACACTTATTCATGGAATGCAGATTTTTTGCTCACATCAGAAAACGTTATTTTAAAGCAAACAATATGAAAGATCTGTTTGAAAATGTTAACATTGGGGATATTTTCTCTTTTTAAGGGAAATAAAATTATACCATAGAATATAGACATGAACTTAATCAATACTATACAACATAATCCCCAATGAGGCTAACACATTGTTAAAACCAATTACTAAAAGTATATATATAAAGCATCAGTTAGATTCCAATCTATGGATCAAATAGGTCTGATTCCACATAACTAAATTATTTGTATTAAGAATAGTTATATATATATATATATATATATAATATATATATATATATATATATATATAATCTACTGAGTCAGACGAACCTACTATTAGTTTCGCATAAAGCTCTTCAGGGCTAAAATCTGAGTCAGATTTTAGCCCTGAAGAGCTTTATGCGAAACTAATAGTAGGTTCGTCTGACTCAGTAGATTATCTTTATTACTTGGCTCTACTTAGGTATCGAGCACTTTTTACAGATTAGCTTTTCCTAGCGGTTATATGAATATATATATATCTTATATACATATATATACATATAAATTGTTTTTTCTTTTGGCCAAATACTATACCAATAGATTATTTTTTGTTGGTACGAATATCTTGGTCTTTTCTTTTTTTCAAAAATTTTTTTTTTTCTTCCTGGTTGATGTTTGGTAGTATATTTTTACAATCAAACTCTCTGCTGGTTTTTTCTCTCCGCAAGGATCTACCAACACGCTTGGTATATATATATATATATATATATATATATATATATATATTATAATAATAATAAAACGAAGGCAATAAATGCGTATAAAAAATAAAGACAAAAAGATGTTTTATATGTCTTATCGATTTCGAAGCTAGAGCTTCATCATCAGAGTTTATTTTCAGAAATGACGTGCTTATGTTTTTTTTTTATTTGTGTGGTTATAATTTCTCTTCTTATTTCCTTTTCCTCTCCTTTTTTTTCCTCTCTTTCTTCTTCTCCTACTTTATGAATGAAATGGGCGAATAACTGTAATTTCTTATTTCTCTCTTTTTTTTCTTTTTTAAAAGTTTGTTGAGAACAAGGCTGACATCCGGTAAAATGTTGCCAATATGTTGCGACCGTGTGGACAAGTCAAAATTTAAAAACAAAAATGAACAAATAAATAAAAACCGTTAATAGAAAAATTTACATACTTAGCTTTTGTTTCGCTTTCACCTTTCCTTTCTTATTCTTTCTCCCTCTCTTTCTTTTTTTTTTATATATATATATATATATATATATATATATATATATATATATATATATATATATATATATATATATATTATATATTATCATTATGTCATCATTATTATTATTATAATGGAGGTTTGGTATCTGTCTGTAATCGAAACTACGTCACTGCTTACGTCTAAATAAATCAATGAGTATTTGATTTATAGTCAAAATCTTTGGTACATAGAATAAATCTTATTTATTAACAATATCTCTACAAAAATATCTGTTAGATTTGCCTCAAAACAGCCCATGTTATTAGTGCATTTAAAATCCTACAATGTGTCTTATATGTCACCAAGAAATAAAGTTTACATAACATATAATTGGGTTAATTTGCATACTGGTTTAAAAAAACCGGGTTTAATAAATAATTACTCAGGGCTATTGATATCTAATATTATTGTTTTATTCTCCAACGTATTAAAATCAGTCCTAAGAATGATTTTATATAGAAACCAATTAGAATATAATTAGAATATGTGTAATCGTTTTATATTCGTTCTTATTTAATTTCGTTGGTCTTTCTAATTTAATACATTTCATTATATTAAAACTTACATACATGTGCCCGGAGGGAGCATATTCTTGCTAGTATATATTAAATACAAAAGCAAAGTATCCCAAAAAGATGAATTTATTCTTGATGTAGAAGTCGACGTTATAACGTTTCGGTCTTAGCAACCTTCATCGGGACTCGAATTATGGAGACTGTCTGGATGACTTGAGAAAAATGGGAGAATGGTAATTTATGTGATGAAAGCCGATCTAGCGTACATAATTTGGGTATAAAAACTGTTGCTCTAGCCTCTAAGACTATCCGTAATATACTTAACACGAAATCTCTCCCACGCATAAAGTCTGGTGCCAGCGTTTACATGATTCCATGCAAAGACTGTGATAAAAAAATACATTGGAGAAACTTCTAGAAACCTCAAGAGACGGATATATGAACACCAGCCAGACATTAAATTAGGAAATCTGAGCAATGGTCTCTTTCACACATATCAAAACTAATCATAATTCTAATTTCGATCATTCATTCATTCATGGCATTTCAATCTCAGAAGACTATAATATAGTTTTTGTGACCCTGAAGTTACAGCGACTCTTGTGACTGTGAAGTCCAATGTTCATAGTCACAGGAGGCGCTGTAACTTCAGGGCCACAAAAACTATATTATAGTCATCCGATAATCTTCTTATAGTGCCACAATATTAGCTCACATCGACAACAAAAGATTAAGACAGATATAGGATGCTGGAGCTATTGCTATCTTACCCACGATAAACAATAGGCTGGGGTTCTTCAACATTTCACCATTTCTGGGAAAAGTAGTTCTAGGTAGTTACAAGACACCTAAATTTAACTAATCCACACCCGCTCCTAACACTAACGCATACCATCATCAACCACTCTGAATTTTACAACTAGCATCAGCACGCATCTACTAAAACGAAATCTATACCCAGATACAACATATCTTGAAACTGATTAGACGTCTCCACCTATACATTATTACAACCTTTACCCTAAACCTCTTTCACTAAGGTTTAACGATACTAAAAATAATTTTGGACATCTCTCGTCCCATATGAAACACAACACAGTTTTCACCGTTTCACGGAACATCTGCACGTGGTCCAGAACTCCTGCTACGCTACACCGGATCACGCCCCTTTCGCCACACAACTTATCATTTTCCCATTTTTCGCAAGTCATCAAGACTGTCTCCATAATTCGAGTCCTGATGAAGGTTCCTAAGACCGAAACGTTATAATATCGACTTCTCCATCAAACGCTTCAACTTTTTGGAATATTTTGTTTTTCTATATTCTAACACATCATTTAATAAGTCCCGGCTCTGACATATACATAGCGCGACTAACAAAGAAAATCCATATGATTTTTATAACGTACTAACTTTCAAATAGCACGTGTTAAAATTTGAGCCCAATTGGATTATTAGTTTACAAATTACCGTTATTTAAGTGAAGCTACTGTTGCAAATTTTCAAAACAATGGAAAAATCTGAATTTCGTGTGTTGATAAAGCATTGCTTTCTGATGGGAAAAATACTGTTCAAGCAAAGCAATGGCTTGATAAGTATTATTCGGACTCTGCTCCATCAGAAAAAAAACCGATTAAGAGGTGGTATGCTGACTTTAAACGAAGTCGTACAGACACAAATGATGCTGAACGCTCAGGTCGCCTAAATTCGGCAGTTGTCCCGGAAAACACCAAAAAACTCCACTTGTGTTGGCCGATCGTAAATTGAAGTTGCGTGAGATAGCAATGGAGTTGAAGATATCAGAAGGCAGTGTAGTCATCATTTTGCGTAAATATGTGACAATGGATGAAACATGGATCCACCACTTTATTCTGGAGTCAAATCAGCAGTCAGCTGAGTGGACAGCAGCAAGTGAAAGCCGCCCAAGCGACCAAAGGCGCAAACATCAGCAGGCAAGGTTTTTGGCCTCCGTATTTTGGGATGCGCAACGTATTTTGTTCATCAATTACCTTGAGAAAGGAAGAACCATCAATAGAGAATATCATATAGCATTACTGGTTCGTTTGAAGGAAGAAATCGAACTCCCCCCAAAAAAGAAAAAAGGCCACAAATGAAGAAGAAAAATGTGCTCTTTTACCAAGACAATGCACCGTGTCACAAGTCGATCGCAACGATGGCAAGACTACATGAATTGCACTTCGAATTGCTTCCGCACCCACCTTATTCTCCAGATCTGGCCCCCAGCGACTACTGGCTGTTTGCAGACCTCAAAAGAATGCTCCAGGGAAAGAGATTTGGCTCCAATGAAGAAGTGATATCGGAAACTGAGGCGTATTTTGAGGTCAAAGATAAATCGTTCTACAAAAAAAAAGGCATCGAATTGTTAGAGAAGCGTTGGAATCAGTATATCACCCTAGAAGGAGACTACGTTGATTAATAGTCGAATTTTGCCTAAAAGTTGTTGTTTTATTAGTTAGGCCCGGGACTTATTGAGTGATGTGTTACATGGCGTCGGATTTATTTAGTAAGTAATTATCTAAGTACGTAATTATATAAGTACATAATTATATAAGTAAGTATATATATATTATATATAATATATATATATATATATATATATATTATATATATATATATAACCTATTTATTCAGTATTTGAGTAATCGTATATGTTTTTAGTTTAACTACCAATCGGTCACTTACTGGTCTCGTAACCTGGTTTGTTGACCAGTTGGTTGGTTGGTTGGTTGGTTGGTTGGATTTTTACGGCATGTCAACCCTTTAATCATTTTATGTTGAAGACATTTTTGTTTTATTCATTCTTGTTGGGTGTTCAAAGTTTTTTTAAAACTAATTTTCAAATACATTTTAAAACTAATTTTCTACGTATTTAACCCATAGATAGAACCGTAACAGGTACTACAACTCCCTCGTAATCTGGTTTGGTCGTTGGGGTTGCTGCTCATATAGCGTGTCTTGGGCAGGAATATTCTGGTAGAGCCCATCTATCTGTAGGTCTGCAACAGGTTTAGATTCAGAGTTTTCCTTCTCCCAGATCGATTGCCATACCAAGGTTAACCTTTTTTTCCACCACTGGCATCCTGATTTCGGGAAACCATAAAATTGCTTGCAAGAAAACAACAACTTCTGCTTTAAATAACCCAACTAGGTTGTTGTGACTGATTTTGGTTTGTTTTGTTTTACGGCATATCAACCTCAGTGGGTCATTTAATGCCGATAAAGTTTTGAAATAAATCAATTCTTAATGGATAATACAATTTTTTTAATAAATACATTTTTCTATTTAACCCATAGATGGGACCCTAACAGGTACTACCACTCCGGGTCAGAGTGGACCAGGGAGCAATGGTGATGATGGGGTGCTCCACATTCCTCCAAAACTGGAACCTCACCATCAGATAGAGTTTAACGTCATTCCCAGGACATGTAGACCCGCAGCCACCGCCTTCTAGCACCCATATGATAAAAAGGGATTGGGGCTTGCCATAAGGGCAATAGGGTTGGGAAAATCATATAGGTGCTAGGGCTTGACGTGACCGGCCGTCTAGCCCAAGATAGGGCCAAAGTGAAGTATTGCAGGTCATGAACTGCTCATCCACCTGGGTTCTATCCTTAAGCATTATGGGTCGACACCCACGGCCAACAGGTGGCCCCATTGGGGGAGTCTTACCCCTCTGCAGAGGTGCAATCGGTGCATTCTAACGCCCCAGCCGACAGGGCGTTGTTGTGACTGAATATATCAAAAACAACATTGAAAATCAGGAAACAAAAGGTTTATTAATTTTGTACATGAATATGAATAATAGAGTCAACGCGCAGTTCTCAAACAGTATGACTAGCTACTCAACTAGATATCGACCTTGTGCCACATCCTACTCGTGCGGACGGGTTGGTAAATATGTATATGTAAAGAATAGTGCGTTGATGATATAATTGTTATCGTCGTGGGAAATGGATGGGGCCAAGCGAGTTCAAATCCTGGACAAAGCCGTTTGCATTTTACAGAGCGCTAATACCACTAGGAAAGGTATGAATTCAACTATTCAAATAGTTGGGAAGGCTGGGATCTTTAATCTTGGTATATATTGTGACTGAATTTATCAAATTCAACGTTAAAAATCCGGAAAAAAAGGTTTATTACTTTTTGTATAGGAATATGAATAATAGTCAACGCGCAGTTCTCCAACAGTATGACTACCTACTCGACTATAAGTGGCTCGTCGACGAATAGTACTACGTGATTCGACAACGAATAACCTCGCTTATTCGTATCTTTATATGTGTAGGGGGAAATATCTTCTCTTCCAACATAGGGTTAACATGATATAAAACTGTTAGGGAGAAATTATCTCCCCTAACGATTCGACCGGATATACTCACTGACAAGCAGTGAGACAAAGACAGACAAGGACTTGGCCGCATGTGATGAACACACACATGATACACAGTTGAATTCTATCCAAACAGATTTTCCCTCGGATATTAGTTTCTGATAATGGGACTGCATTCACTTGGGTACCTTTTCAAATTTCTGTGCACTTAATGATATACAACACATTAAAACACCACCTTTCATCCACAATCAAATGGACAGGTGGAGCGTTTTGTAGATACTTTTAAGAGGGCACTCATCAAAAACAAAGGGGAGGGAACCACACAAGATATATTAGAAATATTCCTCAGTAGTTACAGAGCTACACCAAATCCAAATACACCTAATGGAAACTCACCAGCAGAAACACTGATTAATCGCAAAGTTCGATGCCATCCATCCTACTCCAAAACATTCCCAAAAAAGGAATATGATGATGGAGGAACAGTTTAACCAACATCATGGAGCAATGAAACGCACATATGTACCAGGAAAATCCGTACTTGCAAAAGTCTACCGCAATGGCAAAGAAAAATGGATTCAAGGACGCATTCTACGTCGTTCTGGAAATGTCATATATGACGTAGATATAGAGTCTACAGTGGGTTTGAAATGCAAACCAAATCTTCTCACCTTCCAGAGACCAAACCAAACTTCACCTTACCGCTAGATATCTTATTGGACACTTTCGAACTGCCCCCACAATGTTCCCAAGACATGCTAAAGGATAATCCTAAGACACCAAATAAATGTGTACTTAGGAAATCATATAGATTTCGGAGAAAATCCTATCAACAACAAATAAATTCCCAGAATAAATCATATGAGCAAAAAAGCTAAAAAGTGTTAGGGAGAAGTTATCTCCCCTAACGATTCTACATCTGATATACTCACTGACAAGCAGTGAGACAAAGACAGACAAGGACTTGGCCGCATGTGATGAACACACACATGATACACAGTTGAATTCTATCCAAACTCATCCCTCTGTATTCCGGGTCGGTGAGAATAAATAAAACAAATATTGTTATATGTTAAACATATTTCACTGTTTTTGTTATCATTTGTTATTCCTACATCTTGAGATATAACAAAAAACCAACCAACCAACCAACCAATACTGCAAAACGTGCCCAAAATATCTGACTGGGTAATTGAATTAATGGAGTTTGGTTTGAGCCGAAGGAATTTATTCGGAGCTTTTCTCAACTCTAAATCTGAGAATCGATAATGTATTAACTTCTTTTTTTCTTTTGATTCTTGCTGTGCTATTTCTGTTTTGATCCAATCCACAATCAAAAGATCAGGTCGATAAAATTATAGTTATGTCACAAATAAATTATACTCTGTAAAAATGCCTTTTCCAAAAATAGCAAAAATCTTTCGGAGAAAAAAACACACACACAATTCATGACGGCTTTCAAGCGTTGTTAATACTAGCAAGAATATGCGCCCTCCACCGGGCGTAAGTATTTAAGTTTTAATGTAATGAAATATCAAATTTGAAAAAAGATTAACGAAATTAAATAAGATCGTATATAAAAAGATTACACCTATTTTAATTATATTTTAATTAGTCTCTATATAAAAATCATTCATAGGATTGATTTTAATATGTTGAAGAATAACAATAATATTAGAGATCAATAACACCAAGTAATTATTTATTAAACCTGGTTTTGTTAAAAACCAGTATGCAAATTTACCATAGCATTAAACCTTTATTCCTTAGTGATACATAAGGCACATGGCAGGATTTTAAACGCACTAATAACGTCGGCTGTTTTGAGGCAAATCTAACTCAGATTTTCATAGAGACATCGTTAATAAATATGATTTATTCTATATATATATTAATATCTAATGATTTTGACTATAGATTAAATACCCATTAATACTTACGCATTTCTTGTGGGTATTGTGATGTAAGCAGTGTGATAGTTTCGATTACAGACAGACACCGAATCTCCATTATAATAAGATTTTACATATTGAAGATTTTGCCACTGAGAATTGTGCAAGAAATTAAACTTTGGTCATACTACAAAATGGTATATACACAAACCAGAATTTGTCCTACAGAATAAGACTCATAAAATCTAGTTCCTCAAGTCCTTTTTCCAAACCCTTGGGGACCATTCCAAGGCCACCAACTACGATCGTTATCCCCTTCTCCCTCATGTTGAACGGTTTTTTTCCAGCTCTCTAGCAAGGTCCAAGTATTTGTCTAGCTTTCCATTTTATTTTAATTTTAGCAATGTGGTCCGCAGTAACGGCAAAATGCACCACATAATAAGTTCTTTTCTTTCTTTCTTTCCTTTTCTTATTAATACTAAGTCTGCTCTTCCGGTCGGAACTGTGTAATCCCTTTGTATCCTAGAGGATTTTATGAGTCTTATTCTCAAGAACAGATTCTGATTTGTGTATATACCATTTTGTAGTATGGTCAAAGTTTAATTTCTTGCACAATTCTCAGTGGATCACCATTCTCACCCAGTCGTGCCTAGGCTTGTACTCCCTTTCTGCTAGTTTGCTACATTATTATGAGTTTTCCCACCAGGGTTAGCTAATGGTCTTTCACTGGAGTCTGAGTGACAAGTCTCCTCATGTATCCAGGGCTCTTCTGAGTATTCTAGCCGATTGCAACAATGCAGTTGTCTAGATGGTCTCAATTCTTCCCCTGATTTTCAGTTCCTCTATTATTATTATTATTATTATTATTATTATTATTATTTTACTCCTTTTGAGTTTTCATATCAGCATTAGCTGATGGTCTTTCACTGGAGTCTGAGTGACAGCAAATCTCCTCAGGTCTCCAGGACTCTTCTGAGTATTCTGGCAGATTGCAGCAGTGCAGTGTTCTGAATGGTTTCAATACTTCCTCTGATTTCCAGACTTTCCAGACCCTTTTCTAATCCTTTTGGGACTGTTCCAAGTGCACCAACTACAATTGGATTATTATTATTATTATTATTATTATTATTATTATTATTATTATTTCGCTCCATTCGAGTTTTTCACACCTGCCGTAGCCGGTGGTTCACCGGTGATAGCAAGTCTCCTTAGGTTTCTAGGACTCTTCTGAGTATTCTATTAATATCATTATTATTATAAATTAGTGAGTCGTGCTGTTAAGAGAAACTCATCGATAGACAGATTTAAAAAAAAAAAAAGCAAAACAACTTTCCATAAATGTCATAAACAACTGAGGCCAGGACTTTCGAAACTTATTGCATTGATAACTTTGTAAGAACGTTGATATGAACGCAAATTCTTTCCTTTCCCCTTTCTCGCATTAACGAAAACTGCTATACTCGGAAGGGAGAGTCCTTTTGAGTGATACCAACCTTAAAAAAGAAAGTGGACGGTTCATTGGAAAGCACCGTTAAAAAGGGCACGTTTTAGGGACAGTACGAAGGAGCGGGTCGTTGAGACGAGACATAAAAAAGACACCTCTATAAAAAGGGAGAGTTTAAGACTTGGGGAAGTGTACCCATTTAACGTGTATTATTGAAATTTGATGGGGTTTGTTCTGCTTTATTTTGTTGTACCAGGTTTTTTTTAGACATAGTTAAAAGTGTGTCTACGTGTTTCCTGTTTTTTTTTCTCGAATTCTTGTTGCCTTTTAGTTTGTTTATTTGTTGGTTGGCTGGTTGGTTGGTTGGCTGGTTGAGTTTTACGACATGTCAACCCATTGTGTCATTTTATACCGAAGACATTTTTGTTTTATTCATTCTTGATGGGTAGTCATTATTTTTCAATCTCAATTCTTTTTTTTAAACACATTTCTTCTAAACTCATTTTTTTTCTATTTAACCCATAGATTTTGGTTTATCGGACAGGGTTCACCCACTTGTTGAATAAAAGCAATGAGGTTTCTTTCTTTTCTCCACTTAAGCTTTATTTTCCTGGATTATTTGGATTATTCGGACTATTTTCTTCATCTTTATTGTTATATACACAACGTTTCGGCAGATATATTCTCCGGCCTTCTTCAGGTATTTTGTGTCAAGCTCGGGAACCTTTTCCACCTCAGGAGCTTTTATGTCGTAAACGGTAGCCTTTACGGAATTTCGAACCAAACCCTTTATTAAATCCACGGGGTTAGACTGTTATCCTTCCGTTAACCATGACCGGGTACAAGTGTTAAGCTATGTTAATTATTCTATGTTATTATCACCTTTACCAGGATTGAACCTGTTATATATACAAATAAAGATATCTCTCGATTCACAAAAATTTACCAAACTCAATAGGCCCACACACCACAATACAAAATGCTAACAAGTTCACCCACTGGATGTTGACAGAGCCATCGCTTTTGGATAAATGAAAAAAAACTCTTCTGTGCGCATAGGATCGACGCACGCGCGAATCTTAAAAACAATGTATCAAGATAAAATCAGAATTTGCATTTTTCGGCCAATCCGTAACTTTTGCGGTAAAAAATTTAAAAAAGCTAAAGTTGATCCTATCCCCGAGCCGAAAATGTATATAAACCCGACTTTGAAAAACCGACACACAGATTCAGCGGGGACAGTGCCGAGAACACAGACAACCGAGCCGAGAACACAGGAAGTGAGCGCCCGTAAGTTAACCGCTACACCTAGACAGTTGACATCACTGACAGACCCTCCACCCTCCTTAGGGGCGAACTACCCGAGAGCTAACAACTACACCAAAACAGCTGATACGCTACAGCCCCTCACTCTCTTAAACTCCTGACCTGATCGACTGAAAAAGCCTTAAAGGGGCGAACTACTACCAGTTGACTACCCATCTCACCTCGACACAATTCAAGCTTTGAAGTAGCGTCACAGTTCCTAACTGTAATAAAAAAAAGACAGTTCTAAAATAAATAAATAAAAACTCCCACCCAACTCGTCGGTACAGGCTTTGAACTTCTACGCATATGGTCTTAGAAAGGCAAATGATACTCGTATGTATTTTTATTAGGTATCAACAATTCAAGCGCCAATTTTCACTTTAAAAACAGATTAAAATCAATTAAATCGATTATTATCGATCAACTTTTTGTTTAAGTCAAAAAGTAGTAACATAATGTGCATCAGTAAAAGAAAAAGAAAAATGATATTACATATGTAATTAATTATTGATACAGTTTAAACATTAAATTCTACCTAAAAATTTACGAAGACGGGCGCTTTGTCTGAATTAAAATACGTACTAAAACAAACACGTTATTGAGATTTTAAAACAATTTATGCCGAAGTCATGTTTGTTTTATTCATTATTACTGGGTATTCATATTATTTCTAATTATTTTAAAACATATTTTTTGCATGTATATATTTAATAGTTTAAACACCACCCCTTTACGGTAGCTGCTAAATGGCCGAGAGGTTAAGAGGTCGGGCGGCAAAAAGTCAGTCGGATTTTGATCCTAGCCATAGGTAGTTGTCTAGCCACACTGAAGAGGCGTGAAACGTCGAAACACGGTGTCTGTGGATGACTTATTATTATATGCTCCCAAACTCGTTAGAGCTCTTTAGGGGTGACTTAAATTAACTTTCACTGCCAGCATATATAAAGCAATGATCGTCTGTAAACAGACTGGATCTCTCTGGTGATCGTAAAATATATAACAAACGTATGTATTTAATAGTTTACCCCCCCCCCCTTTACGGCAGCTGCCAAATGGCCGAGAGGTTAAGAGGTCAGCGGATAAAAAGTTAGTCGGATTTCGATCCTGGCCATAGGTAGTTGTTGTGTTTAGCCACACTGAAGAGGCGTGAAACGCCGAAACACGGTGTCTGTGGATATATATATATATATATAATTCAAAATATATAAATAAATAAATCAATCAATGAAAAGTTCGGTTAATAATTAAAGAAAGTGTGGGTATATAGAGATTTTCAGTATTTTGCTAGTGTCACGACACACAGTATATTAATTTAAAAAAAAAAAGAAAGAAAAAAGAAGTGCATGAGTAAAACTAGTAGGCATTACTTTCAGAACTGCCCTCTAATATGTGAAGCATGCAGTCTCTTGCTCATAACTGTCAAAAAAAGAATAGCCAATGATAGTGACTATGTGCAAAAAATAGTGACTTGTAGCTGAAAACCTGCTCTATCTAATGGTGTTATTGTACTTCCTGTATCTATGGTTTTTTTTTTCAGTTAATAGATAGATCTAGATATGTTGATTTTTTTGTTAGGAGGTGAGGAGGTGGAGAAGGAGGGGGAGAAGGAGGAGGTGGTGGAGAATGAGGGGGAGGGGCCCTCAAAGTATTTTTGACTCACGAGAATAGAAACCCTTTGGTTTGAATTCATAGTTTTCCTTCTCCATGACTGGTTGTCTAAAATAGCTGAAGAGAGAATAGCGGGATTGTACCTTTCTCGGGGCTACTGGCGCTCTTGGAAATGCAAACAGCCTCATCCCGGATTTGAACTCGTATTGCCGTGTCCACTACACCACGCGTTTTTAACTAATAACCCTGTTTTTCTTTTGTTGACTTAGGGCCTAGATCACTGTTAATCCACCCCTGGTACAAAAAATGGTTTAACTGCGTTTCCAAAATAAATTGATAAATAAATGAATAATTTTAAAAATGTAGTATTATTGATTATGAATATTAAACGATATATTGAACGATATTTCAGTACTTTTGCACGTATTTTTTTTTATTGTCTGGACTTTTACAAATATCATCTTTTTTCTTTTTAAAATTAGGCTCCAAATACATAAACATTTTAAAAGTAATGCGTCACTTTATTCTATTCAACGGAGGGTGAGGTAAGGTCAAGGAGGGAGCGCCTTACTAAAGCTCATCCTAGGCGCCCCGGGTGATAGATAATCCGTTTTATAAATGTATTTTAAGAACGCGTCATTAAATTTGACTTTCACATGTGAAAAACAAACAAACAAACAAACATGCAGACAGTCGATCAGTGGATATTTTAGAAATACAATTTTATTATCAAAATTAATTAAAAAAATAAATGAATAAAAATACAGAGAGAGAGAGAGAGAGAGAGAGAGAGAGAGAGAGAGAGAGAGAGAGAGAGAGAGATTGAATTTCATTGAGTGATTTGCTCGACTTTACACTAGTAAACCTATTATCTACATGTTTTTCTTCTTTTTTTCATAAAATCAGCTGGTAACAAACTAATCAAGTTAGATAATATACACAACTAATAAATAGAAGAAAAAGAAGAAGAAAAAAACAAGAGAGAGAGAGAGAGAGAGAGAGAGAGAGAGAGAGAGAGAGAGAGAGAGAGAGAGAGAGAGAGAGGTGCTTGTGCGTTACTACCAACTTCGATTACACTAATTTTGTCCCGTCTTTTCATCGAATTCTAGCTCACTACAACTTAAAAAAAAAAAACGCATTCCTATATCATTGATGAAGTGCATGAACAAGGACGTGCAACTGTGATTTATCTACAAAACGTGTCCGCGTTTACAGGAGTGATTATTATGACGGGATCACGTGTCAAAAACGGGAGGGGCGAGTGCGTGGACTTGCCACATGCAAATAATCTAAACATTTCACGATGCCTACCTTGGTCATGGCTTCTTGCGCGCGGAGGAGAGAAGAAAAAAAAAACAAACAAAAAAAAAAAAAAAAAAAAACGAAGAATAAAAGAATAGACGAATAAGCGAACGTCAGAATAACGAAAAATGATTCTTATAGGAGACCTACATTTAGCGTAGTGGAAGATATAAGTGTACGTTTTCAAACGTGTGCAGCGTTTATGCCCAAGTACAGTGTGGACTCTACAACTCTGTCTTTCTCTCTCTCTTTTATTCTCTAGCACTCTCCCCAAAACTACAAACCCGTCTCTCTATCCTCCGCCTCGTATTGCTAGCCATCACCCCTCCCCAACTGCAAAACTCTCCTATGGGGTAAGCAAAGTAGTCGCGTAGACCAGCGTCATTACTGTTGTGTACATATTTACCAACCCCTCTGCACGAGCAGGATGTGACACAAGGTCAGTTTCTTAAGCGGAGTTTAACATGTTTGAATTAAGATTTTTTTTCTTTCTCCTAGACTGGTTACCCAGTCTGTCCTGCTATGTATCCATATATGTAGGGAGAATAGATAGATTCATACCTTTCCCTAGAGTACTAGCGTTATGTGAAATGCAAACAGCCTCGTCCAGGATTTGAACTCGTCTTATCGT
>CM042164.1:38905089-39057589 GCA_023376005.1 Doryteuthis pealeii
TGTGGACATAGAGTCAACACCTGGTTACTGACAGTTTAAGTTTAGGCATGAAACTGTCAGTAATCAGGTGTTGACTCCATGTCCACGGTATCTTAACTCAAATATAAACGTTTTATCAGTGATATACATTTTTTGCTTACTATATAGCAGGCATATTATCCACAATACACACACACACACACACACACACACACACACACACACACACACATACATATATGTGTGTGTGTGCGAGTATGGGTATATATATATATATATATATATATATATATATATATATATATATATATATATTAGAGATAATCAATAAGTATATAGCCAATACCTATCTGTGTGTGTGTGTGTGTAAAGGTGCTGCAATTAGCATATAACTTGGTACACACACATAAATACGCACACATAAACACACACAGGCACACACATACACACATACACACACACATATATTGAAAGGGGGTAAGAGAGAATCTTTCGTGGAGGCTACTCATCAGAATCATCTTCAGTACCCCCCCACCAAACTAATCGTAGCTACCGCTCCACCATCACCGTCTGCCCCAGCACCACCACCGCCGTCTTCATCTCCTTCACTTATTCATTACGAGATGTGAGATGTGAGTCGAGTGATTAAGATCGATCAATTCTTATTTCTATTTTCCGTATTTCATCGTCTGTACTCTTTTTGGCTAAACTTGCAAATCGGTCGGAAAATTAGGGTGACCCAGAAAAAAACAGAACACACAAATTTTGTAATAAAACTGTTAATTTTAACTAGGGGGGGGAGGTTAGGGTTAGGGTTTAGGTTTTAGGGTTAGGGTTGGGGTTGGGGTTTAGGGTTAGTTTAATGGGAAAATAATTTGGGTTCTGTTTTTTCTGGGTCACCCTGTATATACGGTGACCCAGAAAAAAACAGAACCCACAAATTTTGTAACAAAACTGTTAATTTTAACTAGTGGGGGCGTTAGGGTTAGGGTTAGGGTTAGGGTTAGGGTTAGGGTTGGGGTTGGGGTTTAGGGTTAGTTTAATGGGAAATAAATAATTTGGATTCTGTTATTTCTGGGTCACCTTGTATATAGGGTCCCAGAAAAAAACAGAACCCACAAATTTTGTAACAAAACTGTTAATTTTAACTAGGGGGTTAGGGTTAGGGTTGGTGTTGGGGATTAGGGTTAGTTTAATGGGAAAATGAATGAATAAATTGGGTTCTGTTTTTTCTGGGTCACCCTATGTTTTAATTTTCCGACCGATTTGCAAGTTTAGCCCTCGTTTTATCTATTTTATTTCATTTTATTTTATTTTATTTTTACGGCGCTTTTATGACAAGAAACAAATTGGTAAGTAGGTAGGCCGTCGGCTGGCCGCGCAGCGTGCGAGTCGGTCGGTCGGTCGGTCGATAGGTCTGTGTTGCTCGATGTTTGGGTCATTGCCAATACTCACACACATTGCAGCTGTTACTACTTCTCTTTTGTCATATCCGGCACACTGACTTTGAAGATTTTAAAGAATACAATCGCTGTTCGTTCCTATTGTTAGTTGAACTACTCCATAGTGCGGAGGGGGGGGGGGGTGTAAAAAAATGAAAGAGGAAATGCAATCGGTTTATCTTAGAAGACAAAGAAGATTTTTGGTACCTGCACAGAATATCCCACAGAGAAAATATATGGGGAAATGTGCCATATATATATATATATATATATATATATATATATATATATATATATATATATATATATATATATATATATATATATATATATATATATATATATATATATATATATATATATATATACAAGAGTAATGAGGTGTAATGGTTACCGCCGTAGGAAATAGGACACGGCGAAACAAGTTCAAATCCTGGACGAGACTGTTTGCATTTCACATAACGCTAGTACCCTGGAGAAAGGTATGAATACAACTATTATCTCTCCAGCTATGGGTAAATGGTAGGGCAGACTTGGCTCTTTAAACTTAGTTAGGCAAACAGTCTAGGAGAATGGAAACTAAATTCAAACCTGTTAATATTAATATTATATAAAATTGTATGTGACAGGCCGGATGTGACACAATTTCAATTTTCAAGTGGAATAAAGCTGGTTTGAATTCAGTGTTTTTTCTTTCTTTCTTTCTTCTTTCTTTCTTTCTTTCTTTCTTTCTTCCAAGATACTTGCCTAACCAAGGCCAAAGTACACAGTCTGCCTTACTATTTTTCATAACTGGGAAAAAAAATGGATTCATGCCTTTCCCAAGAGCATTAGCACAAAGTGAAACGCGCTACAACTCCGTCCAGGATTTGAACTCGGATCGCTGATTCTATTTTCTACAACGATAACCTTTATGCCAAGTACGCCTCCTCACTTAGATGTAACTTTTCAGTAAAATAAAAGCAATTAAAAACAACAAAAAACAGAATGAAACAATGACTGAACTCATCATCACCATCATCATCATCATCATCATCATCATCGTCGTCATCATCATCATCATTATCATCACCACCATCATCATCATCGAGTCGTGCTGATAGCACGGATTCCCTTGACTATCTCTCTCACCGTCCGTTTCTATCGTCCATTGCTCTTGGCGGGTCTCTACACAGCATCCCGTGTAAGAACAGAGCTGATGTATGTACGCTTTTGCTAGTCGGACAAAACGGGTGTGTCCACGTGTAGGAGTTCACAGGAGAACGTCACTTATGAGTTTGATCCTGCTTCTCAAGCGGTGCCCTGCATGTCTCGTTCGTTTTACTTGGGTGGTTTGTGAGATGGGAGGTAAGTGGCTGTGCAGCTGCTGTCTTATGGGTTGCTACATACAGGATTTGTTCAAAATAACTCACAGCTTCATTGCGTAGTTCCCATCTAGCTTTTTTCTCCATGTGTTTTGTTAGATTTGAAGTGCTGCAACCATACTGTAGTGCTGTTACAGCCAGGGATTGGAAGAATTCCCGTCTTAGTTTATCACAGAGATCAGATTTCCATATGTTTGTTAACTTTTTAATAGCAGTCTTTGCTTTAACTATGCGTATATTGACATCGCTTTCAGTAGATGAGATATTGCTACTAAAGTATATGAACTGGTCTACTAATTTTAGAGGCTTGCTATTTAATGAGGAAATGGCACTATCTTGTTTAAAACACATGAACTAAAATAGTTCAATTAAGAAAAATCAACCCATCTAGGGTTACTTATATTGTATCGTCCTGAGTATGACGTTAAACTGCATCTAATGGTGAAGTTCCAATTCTAGAGCTCTGTGAAATATGGAGTACCCCTGCATCGCTATTACCCCCAGATCCACTACCTGTTAGGGTCCCGTCTATGGGTTAAATAGAAAAAGATGAGACTTAAAAAGTGTTTTTTTAAAAAAGAGTTTAAAAAGAAAAAGGTTTGAATACCTAACAAGAATGAATAAAACAAAACGTCTTCGGCATGAAATAACCCAACAAGGGTTGACATGCCGTAAAATCCAACCAACCAATTTATGTTGTATACTGCCGTTGGACTTTGACAAACAACGAAGAACACGTATATCAAAAAAAAAAAAAAACAATTCCTACGCATACGTTGACATCATTAAATGGCAAGCCTCTCGAATTAGTAGACCAATTCATATACCTCGGTAGCAATATCTCATCTACTGAAAGCGATGCCAACATACGCATGGGGTAAGCATGGACTTCTTTATGCAAATCTGATCTCTCTGATAAGATAAAACAGGAATTCTTCCAAGTTGTAACAGTTATCAGTACAACTGTATGGTTAGGGAAGGTCGATTTTGGAACTGTACAAATGCACTCATAGTGATAGTTGGGGTTTGACATGATAAATAACGACACAAAATATTTTTTCCCAAATCGTTACCGTTTTTTGAGGAAATTAGTTTAAATGTTGAAAATTTGAGCGATGGAATGTCGGAGATAAATTAGAGCGATGGAATAAGGGAGATAAGTCAAAAGATTCCGTAATGTTGGGGAAAGAAAATTTTTTAAATGTCATTTAATAATTCTTTTTCAATTGAAACATCTTAATTGATCTCTGTAATTCAAATAAAAATGAATAAGGATTATAGATAATGAAAAATATTCACTTGTAAAAGAAATAATATGACCTTACACAGTTACCTCCCCTTAACCATCGCCTGATAAGAGACCTTGCCCTTAACCATCGCCAGATAAGAGACCTTGCCCCTTAACCATCGCCTGATAAGAGACCTTGTGCGATTGGCTAACGGCCATTGTCGGCGACCAATCAAAACACATAACAAGGCTTAGTTTAGCCGCCAAACTTCGAAGATTGATACCATCAATCTCCCTCTTTCGCTGCAATCAGCCGCCGTTAAAGGACGTGCTTAATGAAGCCAGCTTACCCAGGAGTCGGTGACTCGTAAAGTCGAACTTAACTCAAGCTAGCAAGAGACACTCACATACCAGAGACAGTTAAGTTTTCGCAAACGCATTATTTTGCAACCCCACACCTACACTATACAATTGTACAATTTATAACACATTTGTAAACCTCACACTCATTTTGTATATCACATGTTACATATTGTATATTGCATGTTCATGTTGTTTGTTGAATACACTGTTTATCTACACCTTGAGTCGTGTTCCATTACCTGTTTCCTTTATTATTATCTTGTTTACGTATTTACCATAATTTGTAGAGATTAATTGGACATTGAATATATTGTTATTCTGGTAGACGACAGCGATAAAAAAATCGCCCCACCCTCTATCTCTCTCTCTGTCTCTGTCTCTGTCTCTGTCTCTCTCTCTCTCTCTCTCTCTCTCTCTCTCTCTCTCTCTCATATGGAATTCAGGATTTGTTATTTTTCAGCGAAAAAAATAGACTAATTCTAATTATCAATAAAACACCATTAAACGAGAAATTTCTTAATTTTAATGATAAAATAAAACAAATATAGTTTGTTAATGAAAATTATCCCAGAATTTTCTTTAAGGAATATTATTCCAGTTAACACCACTTTAAAATGCTGGTTTATTTACGGTATAAAATCCGTTTATAATAGCTAAAATAATTAGTAATTTTGTATTTTTATGCAAGAGACTTAATTATTTGAAAAAAAAAGAAAGGAAAAAGCTTGTTTAATCTGCATAATTTTGAATTTTAACTGACTGGCAAACACAAAACAGAATGGATTTTGTTTTTTCTTGTGTGAAATTACCGTTTCCTTCTTTCTATTTGTTTTGTTTCTAATTAAATTTTAATTTTGAAATTATTAAAATACGGTAATGTTTCAGTTTCGTATTAGAAATATAGCTGATACTATTTTATATTCAAAATCATTAAGCAAAATATTTTTTTACGTACACTTCTTATGAAAATAAAAACAAAACAAAAACATTTTTCTTATACTTTTTGGATTGTTTTAAAAATAATTTTGAGACCTAAATTCACCGTAAGTTAGTGTGTCTCTATTCTTTTTTTTTAATTTTTTTTTTTTAAATTTTTGTCAGGACCTATCTTTTCAAGCTAAAATTAAACTCTTAACAAAATATCCAATCATTCTTATATGAAATTGGTAGATGATAGCCAAAAAGTTTGATTTATGGTTATTTATTTATTTTTCTTTTATTCAATTTCAGATAAAAATGTCTGTAAAATGATGTTCAGTTTTAACCCGCAGTAACAGTTCCAAAAGATTTTCTTTGGATAAAATGCAACCCACAACTTTATGACAAGTTATCCAGTTTAGTTATTTCGAAAATACTATCACCACTGGAAAAATTTTGAGATTTTCATATTGATTCCAAAGGAAATAATCATTATTTGACAAGCAGTGAACCTACATTTGCCTTTGTTAAGGGAATATTGCATAGGGCAGAAGGTGGATATATTTTGTTTCAAATTTTGAAATTTCAGGTTCCCATTGAAGAGAAAGAATATTCAAAACATTAGAGAGAGAAAACAGAACCAAAAGGCAGTTTCCACCTGGGACCTATTGACAAAGAGGCTGTCAAACAATACCAAAGAAAATTCAGCAGAAGCATAGAGGTCAGATATGCAACAAGATTCTTCATGTGTTGCTTCCTTGACATCTGATATTTTTCCACAGAATCTTCCAGTGAACAAAAACGAATAACAGTTTTGAGCCAGGGACAAAGTTTAAGGGAACTTACAGTCTTTTTAAGTAAGTAAGTAAAGTCGTCGGGGCGACCTAAAGTCGGTATCAGCCAGTCAGCGAGGGTGTCTATCCCCTTTTCAATAGCGCTAGGCCAAGGAGATTGTTTTGGCGTCTGAGGTGGAGCGTCACACCTACCATCAGCTCCTTACTTTACCGCACAGATCCCTGTGCTACTCATACGCTGAGTTGGCGAGGACCAGGATCGAACTAGGAACCTTGTGGTTTCTAGCCGAACGCTCTACCGACTGAGCTAACCCGGCCCATCTATTTCATGGAACTTATTAGGGGTGATGTATCTTCAAACTTCGGGGCCTGCTTTGCTAATGCCATACAATTAGATCTACAGAATATGGGTTTTCTTGATTCAAACATTCACTTAAAAGATATTCTAAACAAATCTAAAATAGGGAAAGGGCAAAAATAAAAGTAACCAGCCATCTTTTGGCATATCTAGGACTATGACAATTTCATCTGCATTGGAGTTGATTGTAGAGTGGGTAGGGATACTTTGCAATACAAGGAAGTTATAGAGGAAAATGGTAACAAAAAGATTTTAAAAAGCAAGGTACCAGAGTGCTACTTATTATTCACAAGAGAGATTGACACTTCAAGTGAATATTTCAGCCACCGACTCATACCCAATATAGGTGCAACTGATGTTCTTCTAGCAGAGGATGTTGCTGCTGTTATAGAAGAGTACAACCGTGTAAATACTGACAAAGCAGTTCTGGTGGACAATAACAGTACAAACACTGGTTGTGAAGCATGAATGGTGACAGTCCTGGAGAAAAAAACTAAAAAGAACGATACACATCATTGGCTGTTCACTTCATGAAAATGAACTTCCATTTAGATGTATCTTTAAAAACAATTAATGGAACTACACTAAACCCTACCACTTTCATTGATCCCCTAGGGAAACTTTGTGGAAGTAATTACCATGATTTGTCCCTGGTAGAATTTGAACTTATCAGTGGCCTTCTGGATGATTTTTATTTCCCTGCAGAGGCAATGGATGAACTAAGTTGTAACCAATGATTACTTCTTGAATATTCTGTAGACATTTCTCAAGAGAAAGTGAACCCTAGGTTTGTTTCTTGAAAGATTGGACCACTAAGTCAAGCAAGATGGCTAACTTTAGCCATCACGTTAATGTGCTCATGGACCGGAAGTGCATATCCACCAGAACTCTCAGATAAATTATGCGACATTATCCAGTTTGTCATTCAAGTGTATGAAGTTAGTTGGTTCGAAATAAAAAGGAGAAATGATTTCTATAAGCAACTGTATATCTTTAATATGATCTACAGAGTAAAGCAAAAGTCAACTGAAATTCAGAATGTTGCATTAAAAAAATTACAGCTCAATGCTTTTGCTTTGCTTCCGGAAAACATTTTGTTGTCAGTGTTGAAGTCCGATGAATTGGAGGTGAGGGAAGAGGCCATAAAAAAATGTTGTTCATTAGGTAAATAAACATTTATTTATACTTAATTAGTTATGCCAATGTATAAGAATAATTATAAGTTTTCAAATTGCATCGCAAAATATAATCAAGTATGGGTAAATTTTTCAATATCTTTCTTTTCAGAAGTAGCAAACTACAAATGAAAAAATTAAAAAAATTACTTAATTCAATTTTAAAGCCACATATTGGTCAACATTGACCTCTCACAAAGTGGGGTTTGTGAACCTGCACTTAGAAAAGGTTTTTCAAGGAATGAATGAACTAGAATGTCTACTGAATGGAACAGAATTGAAATTTTTAAATTTACCTGCCCACTCATAAAGTGTAGAAAGAGCTGTTAAGTTAACAATGGAATCTTCACAGAGTGTGTATGGACAGGAAACAAGGCACACGCATATTATATCCAAATCATTGTGCCACTAAATAAGACCTATATTTTCATCGAAAGGAAAATACACTTTACAATTTAGTTCTGTTGTTACATAATCTTATATAGTGCAGGAGATTTTAGTGCAATGTTCAATGAAGAATCCAAATTTGAAACATCGAATATATTTTCCATTTATTGTATCTAATGAAAAATATCAATTTTATCCGCATTTATTATTGAAATAATGAAATTTTGAAGTCAGTTTGTCAGCAAAATCCTGCGAAAATGAGGTATTTGTGTACATTTTTTTCTGACGATCTTTAACATTAAATGCTCAAATGAGTTTTAAAGTTAGGAATCTAATTTTTGTTGTCAGTTCTTATAACACCAAACCCCAGCTTTCGCCACGAAGTTATATTCAACCTGTCTTACTGTATGGTCATGCCACTTGGTCCCTAAAGAAACGTTAGATTTGAACTACACAATACTGCTGCGTGCTGTTTTGAACAAATCCTGGAAGCAGCTCCCTACAAAACAGCAGTTGTGCGGCTACTTACCTCCAATCTTGCAAACTGTGCTGCCAGCGCGACATGATGATGGTGGTGGTGATGATATATATATTATATATATATATATATATATATATATATATATATATATGAGGAAGAATGGATAAAGAAAAGAAAGAATCGAATGGATAATAAAAGATGAATTTAATTTTTTTAATTTAATTTTTTTCATTCAAAATAAAATTTCACTCTGATGAAGGTCGAATCTTCTCTGTTGCGAAATATTTTCACACAGATGAACTGACCGAAACACATGTGTAAGTGATATTGATTAAATTCATCTTTTATTATTCCTTCTATTCTTTCTTTTCTTTATTCATTCTTCCTCATATTGTCGGATTCATTTCCTATTTCCATTTTTTACACACACACACACACACACACACACACACATATATATATATATATATATATATATATATATGTATGTATTGATTGTTGGGAATCTTTTGTGTTATCTTAGAAGCATGGAAAATATGGTAAGGAGTAAAAACAAAATACAAAGTAATGAATATTGTATTCTTAATTTTCTTTATTTCTTATAATATTTCGGATACCTACACCCTTTCCCGCAGCTATAGGTTAATTAATACCACTAGTGTTCCTAATACAAGGGCGGCTTTGGCATTAAATAACCTACAAAGATTGGCATGTCATTAAACAAAGAAACCAAGCCAAATTCACCCTTTTTCAAATGTTTTTGTAGAAATTTCCCAAAATTCATCATATATATCGAGAAAGAAGCTTACATGAACTCCCTAACGACATCATATATACAAGGTGTGTCAAAAAAGTATCGAGATTGAAGGTATTTTTTGACTTGTATTCTGAAAAAAATTAACGTTCCTTTCGGTGTTCATTTCTATCTTGGTAAATACAGCTTCAAACTCGGCACTTTTATGATACACCTTATATATATATATATATATATATATATTTGTTCACGTTCTTGTTAGGGAGATTCTTGGCATGGAAAACGTTGGGAAATCTTATTATTTGCCAAAATTTCCAGCGAAAAACCGACTCTCAACTGTATATTCAAAAGAGGGAGCTGAGGGGGTGGGGAAAATTTTACACACGGCTAATACAAAGTAAATTATCTGAAATTTGAAAAAATTGAACATTTTCCTCCTTCCTCAGGTGATGTTTTTTTACTTTCTTCACCGGATTGAATTTGGAAGGAAGCCACACAAAGGAATTCAAATCTATATATTAATACTCGGCTTTCTTATTTGTACGATCGTTATCATCTTGCAATACCCTCTGGTTAGAAATGAGACCGTCCAAATCGTCCAAGATGAAATGAAAAAATGTAAATGCTGATTATCTAGTGTTGCCTATCCACCAAATGTTTGTTTCTTATGTGTGTGCTCACCTCAGCTAAATAAGGGAACATTCCGTTTTTATTATAACACATCACTCAATAAATCTAGGTCCTAACTAATAAAACAACAACTTTAAGGCAAAATTCGACTTTTTTCGTCAACATAGTCTCTTTCTAGGATGAGACACTGATTCCAACGCTTTTAACAATTCGATGCCTTTTTTGTAGAACGATTTGTCTTGGGCCTCAAAATACGCCACAGTTTCCGATATCACTTCTTCATTGGGGCCAAATCTCTTTCCCTTGAGCATTCTTTTGAGGACTGCAAACAGAAGTAGTAGCTGGGGCCAGATCTGGAGAACAGGGTGGTTATGGAAGCAATTCGAAATACAATTAATGTAGTTTTGCCATCGTTGCGATCGACTTGTGACACGGTGCATTGTCTTGGTGAAAAAGCACTTTTTTCTTCTTCATTTGTGGCCGTTTTTTTTTTTTTTTTTTTTTGCAATTTATTCTTTCAAACGCACCAATAATGCTATATAATATTCGCTATTGATGGGTCTTCTTTTCCCAAGGTAATCGATGAACAAATTACTGATTTGACTCCGGGGTGAAGTGGTGGATCCATGTTTCACCCATTGTCTCATATCATGCAAAAACCCTTTTTGTTGCGTTGAAACAGTTGCAAACAACGCTCTGAATCGTCGACGCATTGTTGTTTTTGATCCATTGTGAGCAAACGCAGCTTTGAACACAGCTTTCTCATTAAGAAGTTTTCATGCAAAATGGTGAATAAACTGCCTTTTTATATCTTCAACTCCTCTGTTATCTCACGCAACTTCAATTTCAATCGGCCAAAACGAGTTTGTGGGAGTTTTTTGGTGTTTTCCGGGACAACTGCCGAATTTGGGTGACCTGAGAGTTCAGCATCATTTGTTTCTGTACGGCTGTGTTTAAAGTCAGCATACAATCTTTTGTTTCCGACGGAGCAGAGTCTGAATAACACTTATCAAGCCATTGCTTGCTTGAACAGTATTTTGTCCCATCAGAAAGCAACGCTTTATCAACACATAAAATTCAGATTTTTCCATTGTTTTGAAAATTTGCAACAGTAGCTTCACTTAAATAACCGTAATTTGTAAACTAATAATCCGATTGGGCTCAAATTGTGACACGTGCCATTTGAAGGTTAGTACTTTATAAAAATCAAATTGATCTTTTATTAGTGGCGCCATCTATGTTGGGCCCGGGACCTATTGAGTGATGTTTTAAAGAATGAAAGGGAAGAAAAAGGACATGCTGCACATAAAAATGTAAAGATAGGTCGGAATTTCACCAGGGTGCTGCACGCTGTCTTGGAAGTAGTACCCCATAAAAGACCAGTTGTACGACCACTTAGCCCTATCAAACACATTTTTTTACCCTTTTTCTCACTCCACAACCGGTAATTTTGTTCCTAGTGACCCCGAATGAAAGAGTACTTTTGAAAGACATCGCCAAAAGTTTGGATACGATGTGTATCAGCGTAAGTACTCGCATAATACAACGTTATTTAAATAGAAATGGGTTGTATGGAAAGCGATTACCACAAACTCCTCATCACAAACCATACCATATTGTTGCTCGGTTTAATTTTGAAAAAAAAAAAAAAAAAAAAAACAACACAAAAACAACAAAAAGCAACAAACAAAAAAAACAAACAAAAAATGTTCTTGGACAAAGAAAATTGCTTTGTGAAAGAAGTAATTGGTTGGCAGCTTTTTTTTTCCTCCTTCCGTCTATGAGAGACGATGGAGCAATGTCAAAGTTTTTTTTTTCTTTTCTTTTCTTTGAACTACATAGCCTGGGCGGGTTCGCATGGAGGATAAGCTGTTGCCCATGCAGCAAATCCCTCCCCACACTGCCGCTGTGATCCAAAGGAAAGGTGATGTACCAATGCGGTTTGGCAACGGTAGTGTCGCAGGAGTGAATGGGTAGCACTGGATTTCAGCATCACACCAGCTTTTTGTACATAATGATGTACAGAAGATCTGACACAAGAAAGGCGATGTTTTCTTCCCAAAGAACACGGTGCCAACATTAAAACATGGAGGCAGTTGTATGATGTTTTAACTCAAAGGGGGCTGGATAATTGCAATAAGGGGAATAAGGAAATCTGAAGACTATTAAGAGTATTTACGGGGTTTCATTGAAGCCCTTATTCTCCGTTAGTGGTTATTGTTCGGACGAAAGAAGGAAACAAACACGAATATAAAATTCAGACACATGTATTATCAAAAAGTACAGAATTGTTGCAAATTTTAATGGCATTTGCTACAGACATAAAAATAAAAAGTTCTTGGTGAACTGTGCTAGAAAGGTGTTCTACTCGCTGGGTTTGAATGTTAAGACGCTTCGTCAGGTCTGTTCTCGTTCCTCAGCTTTCTGATAAGTATGCTGTCGAAACGGCCTTCAGTGGTATGCTGGTTAAGGTCAAGGTGATGGGAGCGCTTATTTTAGCCTCTCTCCTCAGTAACTGCTCTCTGATAAGTGAGGTTTTGATTCTGGCGCCAACATCGTATGTTGGTTATCCGCCCTTTAGCGGCAGGGGAGATAATTCTCTATCGGATTTCCGATACTATATTAAAATTCTGGCTGAAAATCTTCAAAATCAGCTCAAAATCTTGAAATAGGTCGGCGATTTACTTTCCAGCAAGATAATGATCCCAAGCATACATCGAAATTAGTGACTGAGTGACTTCACAAAAAAAAGATTACAGTTCTGTCAAGTTCTTCAATGAGTTCTGACTTGAATCCCATCGAGAATCTATGGCAAGAATTGTAAATTCGAATAAATCGTCGGTCACCAAAAACCATCAGAATTAGATCGTGTAACCATTAAGGAATCGAAGAAAATAAAAAAAAATACTTGTTCAAATCCCAACAGTCTCAGGCTCTGCATTCTGGTACCGCTGGTTTGATCTCTAGTGCGGAGATTGTGGTATACACTGTTGATGAGACCTAATAACGTCGAAACCGCTGTCCAGTATTCCTCATGTTGCACCTGGTGTTTGCCGAGTGGTTTGGTCGTGGTAATTTAATTGATATATATATAATATATTTCCTCTATTTACAAAATTATCTATATCCTATGCTCATGATGTTGCGACACGGGGATCCAGACCACTGACTTGAGAAGACGTAGATGTAGAGGAGGCCTTGTCCTCTGTGATGCCTGCGACAGGCTACAAGACAATACAGGTTACGCGGCTGAACGATTACCGTGACAAGATTATTCGGCGAACTCCGTGTGTGACGTGGGCCGGTGGCTCAGGGTAAAGTCCCAGGCTCTGCATTCTGGTGCCGCTGGTTCAATCTCTAGTTGCGGAGATCGTGGTATACACTGCTGATTAGACAGCTGCCCAGTGTTCCTCGTGTCGCACATCGTGTTTGCCGAATGGTTTGGTCGTGGTAATATATATATATATATATATATATATATATATATATATATATATATATATATATGCTTAACATGACAAATGTCAAATTAATAATAACTTTTGATTAGAGAAAACAAGAATAAATTCACCTGTGACTAATATAAAACATTGCTATACGTATGCAGGTAAAAATTTAAAACGTCGTTTAGAGCCATTTGAAGTATTTCTCTTCGTCTTTCCTAATGTTTTTGAATTTTAATCTAACAAAAAATATGGCCATATGACCTTAAGATACCCCTTCTGGGATTTTGATTCGTGGGACATTTTTCCATTTACACCGTCAAAATTCCGGATAATTGTTTACAGACGATTTTTGGAGTTTTTAAAAAATTATAAAACTAACCCCTAACCCTAACCCCTAACCCTAACCCCAAACAAATAACCGGGTTTTTACGGTGTAAATGGGAAAAGTGTCCCCACGAGTCGAGATCGCGGAAGGGGTGCCTTAAGGTCATTTGGTCCAAAAATATTATTTATGTGGTAATCCTTAACTATTTTCTCGTAAATTCCTACCATAAATAAACTGAACCCTCATTTTATGTCCGTGTTTTTGCAATAAATGTTTTATTTTTCTTGCACCCATTATTTTACAATACTAAATATATTTTATTTATTTGTTTTAATATTCACTTCAATGTGTATATTCTAAAAGTTTTTATTTTGTGAGAATGGTTAGTTTTAAAGTGGGGGCTAGTTTTATTGTTCTTATTTCCCTTTCTTTTCTTTTTTTTTTTTTTTCGACGTCGACGAAAAAACAAAATTACGGCCATAAAAAGAGGATCCAATTTATGCCTAAATTGTAAAACGAGTAAATATACGAGGAAATAGTTAAGGATTACCATTTATGTATTCAATGGTTTCAGAAAAATTGATATCATTTCGTATTGTAATAACTTTTTTAGCAAAATTCTATGCTTCATGTCCTTTTTCTTTTCATGTATAGAAATGTCATTCACTAGAAAAGATAACCTCCGCCCTGTCGGTGGGGCGTTAGAATGCACCGACTGCACCTCTGCAGAGGGGTAAGACTCCCCCAATGGGGCCACCTGTTGGCCGTGGGTGGCGACCCGTGATGCTTAAGGATAGAGCCCAGGTGGATGAGCAGTTCATGAATTGCAATACTCCACTTTGGCCCTATCTTGGGCTAGACGGGCGGTCGGAGAGGCCCCCTCCGATCAATCGGCTGGTCACGTCAAGCCCTAGCACCTATATGATTTTCCCAACCCTATTGCCCTTATGGCAAGCCCAAACCCCTTTTTATCATATGGGTGCAGAAGGCGGTGACTGTGGGTCTACATGTCCTGGGAATGACGTTAAACTCTATCTGATGGTGAGGTTCCAGTTTTGGAGGTTTGGGGAATGTGGAGCACCCCTTCATCACCATTGCTCCCTGGTCCACTCTGACCCGGAGTGGTAGTACCTGTTAGGATCCCATCTATGGGTTAAATAGAAAAATGTATTTATAAAAAAATTGTATTATCCATTAAGAATTGATTTATTTCAAAACTTTATCGGCATTAAATGACCCACAGAGGTTGATATGCCGTAAAAAAAAAAAAAAAAAAAAAAAGAAAAAGATAACCTGTTTAAACATTAAACATAGACTTTTCAGTTGTTTCGACTCATATTGTTTTTTATGGTGTAAGATTCAAAGTGATAATACTTGAAGATAAAACTCCGACAAAGGTTGATAGACAAAATGTTTTATATACAGCACAGAATAAACAGGTACATAATACAGAGAGGTGTACATGAACATACATACATAAGTAATACAAAGTTACATGTAAAAGGATAAACAAAAAGCAACAGACATGAGACTAGGAATAGTCCATACTGTATAAATCACTTAGAGTAATGTAAGGGGGCCAAAGCCCCAACGAGAAAGGGGTAGACCGTGTCTACCCCATAGTGTCTCGTAGGTCGAGCAACAGGATGAGGGTGAGAAGTTCAAATCAGCCGCTTAAATACACCCGAGGCCCCAGCGAAACTAAACGGGCAGACAACTCTCCAGGCAAATACGAAAATAACGCCACAATGGTATCTAATGATGTTCGGAGTACATAGTCTAGGCATTGTACTCCGAATATCATTAGATACCATTAAAGAAAAAGGCTTCACATTAAAAAAAAGGCAAGAAGCAGGCGATATCTCGCACACACTTGTCACTGATGACCTTGCACTTCTTGCAGATACACCGGCACAGGTCGAGTCACTACTGCATAGCCTGGAGAAGGCAGCAAAGAATATTGGCCCATATGTGAACTCCGATAAAACTGAGTTCATGTGTTTAAAAAAGAAAGGAGACATATCTACACCCAACGGTAAGCCTCTAAAGCTAGTAGAACAATTCATATACCTAGTTAGTAATATCTCATCCACAGAAAGCGATGTAAATACACGAATAGGAAAGGTATGGTCGGCTACTAACAAATTATCAGTCATATGGAAATCCGACCTCACTGATAAGTTAAAGTGACAATTCTTCCAGGCTCTGGTTATATCTGGTTATATCAGTACTGCTGTATGGCAAACACCACCTGGACCCTAACGAGGCACCTAGAGAATAAGTTAGATAGGAACTGAACAAGAATGTTGCGTGCGGTCTTGAAAAAATCGTGGAAACAGCACACCTCAAGGAAACAGTTTATGGCCACCTACCCCCATCTCACAAACCATTCGAGTGAGACAGACTAGGCATACTGGACACTGTTGGAGAAGCAAGGACGAGCTCATAAGCGACTTTCTGCTGTGAAAACCAACACACGGACATGCTAGTGTGGGCCGCCACCAAGGACCTACATTGACCAACTATGCGAAGATGCTGGATGCTGCACAGAGGACCTCCCAGGGACAATGAATGATAGGGAAGGTTGGCGAGAGATTGTCATGGATATCCGTGCTAATTGCGCGACATGATGATGATGATGATGATGATGATGATGATGACTCATATTGTTAAAATTTGAGATCATTTGAAAAAGAATTGGTTATTATATTATGAAATTATATCAATCTAAAAAAAACATCCTGTTTTATCTCAAATGACATAAGTGACTGAGCAATTCATGACACGCAACTTCCACTTTGGCTCTTGCTTAGGCTAGACAATCGACTGGAGAGCCCTCTTCCGATCAATCGGCGGGTCACATCAAGCCCTAGCGCCTATCTGTCCCGACCGTATTGCTCTTAGGGCAAACCCCAACCCTTTTTATCATATATGTGCTAGAAGGTAGTGTTCTGGGTATGAGGTTAAACTGCATCTAGTAGTGAGGTTCCAATTCTGGAGCTCTGGGGAGTGAGGAGTACCCCTTCATTGCCATTAGTCCCAGGTCCACTCTGACCCTAAGTAATAGTACCTGTTAGGGTCCTGTCCTACCTATAGATAAGTTACTTTTACTTGCTATGAAATGTGAAACACATTGTTTTTATTATGTTATTTTTTATTCTTTAGTCATTTTTATTCTTGATACAATTCCTTTCAGTGACATGTAAAATTATTAATTTTATTTTGTGTTTTTCGTTTTAAATAACCGAACACTACCACAGATTCTAGTCCAACCCCCTTCCTTCCCTTCCTAGGTCACGTATGGGAAAAAGCCAAAAACAAAAAAAAGAAACACCAAGATATGCCAGTTAATTCTAAAGTTTGAAGACGTTTGCCGAGATGTGGACTTATATAAGTTAAAACATAGATATCTAACAAGCAACCAAACTGACACTATCAACAGGTATGTATCGGGGGTCTGGTGCGAGCGAGTAAACACAAGCATCTCAAAAAGAAAAAAAAAGAAAAAAACTATAAGAAAACAGTTCAGTTAGCTGTAAAGAATAGTTAACGACACACAAGGCTTATAAACAAAACAGAGGCTTTATCGTAGCAAGACAAAGTTATACAATACAATACAAATACAATACAATTACAATGTAAGTTGGTACAAATGTTTATGTAAGTTTACAATGTGTAATGCTTGTAAATGTTCAAGTTGTGAGTTGTTTGTGAGTTGTTTGCGATTTGATACTTATCGCGGACTTATCTTAAATCCAGGTAGAAAGTCTTGCAAGTTGGTTAGTTGCCTTTTACGCGGACAGCGGCCCTGCATTAGCTGTTCCTGTTCTTCTCGTTCCGTGAACGCCTGGAGTATAAATTTACGTCCTTCCGAGATAGATTCCAGCGGCAAGAGGGTGGATAGCAGTTTTCACTATCAAAATTGGCGGTCCAAACTGAGCCTCGTAACGTGTGCTCTGATTGGTCGCCGACAAAGGCCCTTAGCCAATCGCATGAGTTTTCTCATCAGTTTATGGCTAAGTCATTAGGCTCTGTCGCTATAGACAAAGGGAGATAATTAGAATTGTTTTGGGCTTATTATGTTTATTATTTGCATAAGGTGGAAAATAGATAGTATTATTTTCCATAAAACAGGGGCTAGAAAAAAACGGACGAGCATGGAGGTGGGAGCCAGGGCCTACCCACGCTGACAGTAGTGGGATTGGCGTGCTTATTACATACATAAACCCCAAATTGGTACTGGTCGTCAACCCATCTAGGATCAAGAAGAGTCTGTTATGAAACCATCGCCCTGGGCAGCTTACACAATACCGAGGAAGTCAGGGGAGTAAACTCCGATAACAAATCCGGAGCATTTCATTTTCAAGAACACCGACAGTAGTAGGATTGGGGTACTTACTACTCACATAAATCTCCAAATGGGTTAGAAGGGGCTCCTTAGCCTTGGTCAGCAACCCATCTTACTCAAGGAAAAGACCAACACAAAACCTCCGCTGCCTAGCGGCTTTGCCTCATCCCAAGAAAAGGCCAGGGGAGTAAACCCCGAAAATAAATCAGGAGCTGGAGACCTAAGGTGGTGTTACGCTGAAATCCAGTGCTACCAGCAGCGACACTACCACTGCCAAACTGCATTGGTTCCTTACCTTTCCTTTGGCTCACAGCGTCAGTGTGGAGAGGGGGGATATGCTACTTGGGCAACAGCTCATCCTCCATATGAACCCGCCCAGGCTATGTAGTTGCAAAAAATTGGACACTACTCCATCGTCTGTCGTAGACTGAAGGATGCCAACAAGGGTCCCATCTAGGGTTTTAATAGATAAAAAATAAGTTTTAAAATGTTTTGAGAAAAAAAGCAGTTTTAAAGCGATTTTTTGAATACCAAACAAGAATGAATAAAACAAGAACGTTTTCGGCTTAAAATAACCTAAGGGTTGATATGCTATAAAATCCAACCAACCAACCAACCAACCAACCAACCAATCAATCAACCAATCAAATGACATCAAAATTGGTACAAATGCAGAATACCGCACAAGAGACAATATTATTAATACTGCATTTTACGTACAAATAGCATTAAATGTCGGAAACTCACTAGGTAGCCTAACTCTAACCTTACACTAACCCTAATCCTAACACTGACCCTATCTCTAATCCTAACCCTAAACCTAACCCTTATCCTTGAGTCTCAAAGATTTCGGGTATTTCCGTGAAATGTAATGCTTTTTTAATACGTAAAGTAAAAAAGTAAAGTCGACGGGGCGGCCTAAAGTCGGTATCAGCCTGTCAGCGACGGAGTCTATCCCTTTTTCAATAGCGCTAGACCAAGGAGATTGTTTTTTTAGCATCTGAGGGGGAGCGCCACACCCACCATCAGCTCCTTACTTTACCGCACAGATCCCTTTGCTACTCATACGCTGAGTTGGCGAGGGCCGGTATCGAACTAGGAACCTTGTGGTTTCTAGCCGAACGCACTACCGACTGAGCTAACCCGGCCCTAATCTAGTCATATTATTCTTGCACGCTATTCTGCATTAATACCAAAAAATTTGAAAGCCCCAGGTCAATGACAATTTTTCTTCTTTTTGCAAAAAATAAAAATAGGTTTTCAAAAAGATCTCTTCAGCCTCGATTTTGAAAAGCGACATCCGTTCTTGCAGAAAACCTTCCATGAATCCTAAAATGAGTTGATGGTAACTGTTCAAGAATAAACTTTGTTTGTTGGATACTCGGTTCTCTTCTTAGGACGGGTGCCATGATCGTTTCAGCTCTCACGTTGTGTTGGTTCTTTCGCCCCTCCTCCATCTTTCTTTCTGTTGTGGGTTTGTTAAGGGTAACAAATAAAGACAATAAACTGGTGAAAGTTGACACAAGTGTATTGAACAAAGAACGTAGAATTTACAGAAGGAAGGTGAAGTTACGTCCGACAATACAGTCTAGAACTGAATCGCGTCGCTTCCCCCAATCTACAATTGTCTTTGCTACTTATAGTAGTAGTAGGATCATTCCATTATGTGGATAGGTTATACCACCTATAACATTTTCATTGCGCCCCCCTTTTTTTTCGTACAGAGGAAACATCTTTTGTTGGGAAGAATAAACACTAAGACACTTTTGTGTGCACACTTGTTTATTCATTTCTTAGCTATAACGTCATTTCTTTTGCATATAACCCGATTATGAATTGGTTTGTTTTTTGTTTTTTTAATTCATTTTACGGTATATCAACCTTGATGGGTCATTTAATGCCTACAAAGTTTTGAAATAAAATCATTCTTAATGGATACAGAATTTTAAAAAAAATCACAAACACATTTTTCTGTTTAACGCATAGATGGGACCCAAACAGGTACTGTCACTCTGAGTCAGAGTGAACCTGGGAGCAATGGTGATGAAGGGGTGCTCCACATTCCCCAGACCTCCAGAACTGGAACCTCGCCATCAGATATAGATTAACGTCATTCCCAAGACATGGAAACCCTCAGCCTTCGCCTTCTAGCACCCACATGATAAAAAGGGTTGGCGTTTTCCATAAGGGTAAAAGGGTTGGGACAATCATATAGGTACTAGGGGTTGAAGTGACCAGCCCATTGATCGGAGGAGCCTCCCCGACCGCCCGTCTAGCCTAATTGTTCTGCCTACTACTTCACATATTCATACCTTTACTTGCTTACGCACACGCCTTCATACCACTTACTTACATTACACTTATTCACATACATGCATTCACATACATACTCTGACACTATTACACCGACACCATTCTGCTGACCCCTTTCTATTCACCTATTTCTTCCTCTTTGAACTCTGTGCGACCCTGCATGATCTGGGTTGGATACGTGATCAGATCCATGCACACACCTTCCCACAACCGGCCTACGTGACAATAATCACGTAGACACTTGGACCTTTTCCCGCGCCTTTGGAACAATTGGACAGTTCTGGATTCTGCCAAAGACAACGTAACACTTGGCCTAAATAAGCTCTACTGCCAACGCCCAAACTTCACCTCTGTATTCTACAAGAAACACGTCGAATTTACGTTTCGCAACCTTGAGAAGAATTCTGACAAACTAATTCCGTTGTGTTCGCTCTTCGCCACTGTCGCCCGCCCTGTCCAACCGTCTCCTTTTATACTAGGTCTGGCCGAGACACGTCACAACTCTCGTTTCGCCAGCCACGAGACTTGCAAACTACAAATCGCGGCCTCAAGGACACTCACGCTTTCACCTCCTTCACAACTCGTCTCGTGCCCGCCTCGAACTCGTCACATTTCACCTTCTCTGCTTCCGCCCACGCACACAACATGCCACTCGCTGTCTCTTCGACCGACGGACCGTTGTTGGCTCATCACGGGTTTGTGGGTTTTGCCGTTCGATCTCGCTACATTTCTACAACATCGAAGCAGACAGACGTACCTCCAAATCTCTACTGAATGCAATACTTTTTTACCTCTTTTGTAACGGTCTGTTGAGAACTTTGAACTTTGAACCCTTTTTATCACATTGTAATATTGTTTGTTTGTATTACATGTTCTTCATTATATATTACGTTCTTGTTTAATATTGTCTTCAGTTTTCCTTGTTTTGTTGTTTTGTTCGATTGTTTATTGATCTCATATTCCGTCTGATTAAAACTACCCGTCGACGCTTCTCAGCCGAATAAAGGCAGAATACTAAGTAAGGGCCAAAGTGGAGTATTACATCACATGAAAAAGAATGCTATAAGGAGTAACCTTCAAATATAAAATAAAATCACTAAATTTTCAAGTAGGAAACATTGAAATGATTTGATACATAAAGACAATAATAGCTATGTCAGCGATTAAAACAAGAATGGCTTTTCCTGCAGAACAATCAGAGGATTACCATCACAACTAATGAGAGGATGCAAAACTATCACTGGTAACTGTTGTACAACTGGCAAAAAACTGGACGAGATTGCAAAATGAAGTGTTTACTTGTTTAAAATGATTATGAACTTTTACTGTATACAGATGAAAAACAACTTATGGGGCTAGGTTAAGGTCGTTGGGTGCTGGTATCTTAACCCCAATAAACTTGGTTCTTTGTTCTTCTGGGCTGGTGAGCTGAAATGGAACTTAGGAACGAAAGGCCGAAAGAGGAAAGAAGAGGAAAGAGACAAAGGCAAGAGGTAGTTTTACGACTTAGGCTTTATTGAACGGTGTCATAGTGAGCCGTAGCCAAGGGGACATGTCTCATGGCTAGGAAAACAACTACCCTCTGTTACAGCCTAAGTTCGAATGGCAGAGGTATTATTTTGGGGGTAGGGAGTCTACTTTTTGTCGGACATGCGCAGATAGTGTTTCCGGTGAAAGGCCCCATGGGAGTTTGTTCTTTTTATTTTATTTTTATTTTTTAAATTTATTGCGGCATTATATTTTTTTAATCATACAACGTATAAACACCACAAGCGATACCCTGTCCACACCAGCCGCCAATTAGGAGTAGTAACACAGTTTCAGTGGCTTAAGGCAGTACTGCCATCCCTAGTGCCCCCAGCAGCTTTTTGACACCAAGGTATTAAAAAAACAATAAATAAGGTCCGTTCATCTTAGCATTTTCATTAATTGTATTTTGTGATTTTCTTAACAAAACTGTTTACTTATTAATGACATTACGCGCTTGTAGTAAGAGTATTTACGGTTTTCGAAGGAGCTCTTATTTCTCCGTAGTTGTAGGCAAATTGTCGGACAAAGAAGGAACAAACACGAAAGTAAATGCAGACACTTGTATTGACAAAATTACATAAAAAATTTTACTACAGACTTATCTGTGGAGTAATTTTCTTGGAGTAATGGTGATAACAGGGCATTCTTCTCGTCGGTAGGAAATGGTGATAAGACGCTTCGTCTCGGTAGTTTCTCGTCCTTCAGTAAGTGTGCAATTGTACCGGCCTTTATGCAGTATGTAGATACAATGCCTTAGAAGGGAGCTGGTTGTAGAGTTCTGTGATAAGTGGGCCCTATTTTGGGGCTAGGTAATGAGAGCTTGGTGTTTTTACGTCTCTCCTCCAGAACTGCTTTTCGATAAGTAAGCCCTGGTTTTGGGCTAAGTGATGAATGAAGTGTAGGGGCCGCTGTTTACGCGACTACCCTCAGTGGATGCTCTGTGATAAGTAGGCCCTGTTTGGGCGAAGTGATGAGAGCGTTTGTTTTTACGTCTCTTGTTGGTAACAAGGTTTTTGGCATTGGTGCCAACATACGATGATGGCGATTGGCCCCCTAGCGGCAGGGGGAGATAATTAGCTATGGAATGTCCAACATACTCCTAATGACGAAGAAAACATGCAATGAGCATCAGTGCATGTTACCTGGCTACTACTTAATTCTCCGTGACAAGAATGGTGGGTAACAAAAGAGAGAATGGGGATCCTTACCCATTCTAATATCTGCATTCAATTTTTTCCTTTTTTTTTGTCTATATATCTCTATCCATTTAATAATTCAACGGGTCTTTATCTTGAACATACATCTGGGGATCATCTTCAGATGGTGTGGTAAATTATACATTGCCCATGTGTTTAGATGCAGTTTAGTGTCTTACCCAGGACATCGCATTTCATCTTTTAGTTTGATATCAAAGGGCAGTAATAAGTAAGGTTTTTGGTATTGATGCTAACATACGATGATGGCGATTGGCCTCCTAGCGGCAGGGGGATAATTAACTATGGAATTTTCAACAGTAGTTATCATTATTAACTGCCCTTTATATCATGCAATCACCTAAGAAGCATACAGGAAATGGTAGTTCTGTACGAATTTTATGTCTGCTTAAGATTTTTGACTTTGAATTCTTGGCTTGCTTAGAATTTCTCCAACGTACCGTCTCTCAGTAATGGGATCCTGAATACTGTGGGAGTAATTCTGATTCTTAATCCCATTATTCAATTTACATTTTCCGATGGGAGACTTACTATTCATAATTAACAAGGGTTGACATACTATAAAAACAATATATAGAAATATAAGTAAGAAGGATAGAAACAATAGTAGTTCTGTTAGTCAGGAAAGGTACAAGGCAAATATATTGTATATATAATTGGGTTAACAATTTTTACTGGATGCAAATGTAAGAAAAGTGTTCAAAAAGTGTGTGTGTAAGATTTCGTGAAAGTTCATAGGCTCATTGAAGGTTGCCAAACACGTTCGCTTGGCGGGTAGAGAAATATAAAATGCAAGTGACAATTGTTTTACTTGAGTTTGGAGAATTGTATCTGTAATGGTTTCTTGTTTGGAGAATATAGTCTTCGCTGTTGCAGTAGTCTGCGCTGTCGTTGTTTCGTTTCGGACTGCTGCCTCGCCCGTAGAATTTTCAGGTCTGGTGTTAAAACTGTTCTCTTGCCTGCCTGTTGAGTTCCCCGTGTTGACTCTCACGGGTAGTTGACTGTTCTGTCCTCAGTGCCTGCCGAAACTGTTCTGCCGATTTAGGGCTCTCTCTCTCTCTCTCTCTCTCTCTCTCTCTCTCTCTCTCTCTCTCTCTCTCTCTCTCTCTCTCTGTCCCCTAGCGTCTGGACTTCCGGAAACCGATTAAGGGGCAGATAACCCAAATTTCCGATAATAAACATGCTTGAACTTACATCTCATACTATCAAAGCTGATCTTTCATGGGTGCCACCTTTAAAAAAAGTTATAATAAACAAACAATAAAATGAAATAAAATGTATTATAAAGTAAAAAAAAAAAAAAAGGTTGGCGGAGTAGCCTATAGTCAGTATCAGCCGGACAGCGAGGAAGTCTATTCCCTTTTCGCTATCGCTAGACCAGGGAGACTGTTTGTGCTGAGATGGAGTGCCATCTACCGTCAGCTTCCCACTTTATCACACAGATCAGATTACCCAAGCTATGCTACTCATATGCTGAGTTGGCGAGGATCGGTATTGAACTGGAAACCTTGTGGTTCCTTGACTGATGCTCTACCGACTGAGCTAAACAGGCCCTAAATATATTATAAGCGAGGAAGTCTATTCCCTTTATGCTAGTGCTTAACCAGGAAGATTGTTATTGTTGAGGTGGAGTGCCACATCTACTGTCAGCTTCCCACTTTACCACACAGATCAGATTACCCAAGCTATGCTACTCATATGCCGAGTTGGCAGAGACAGGCATTGAACTGGAAACCTCGTGGTTCTTTGGCTGTTGCTCTACCGACTGAGCTAAACCGGCCATTAATATATTATAAATACACATACAATTAAAAAATAGTTTATGAAAAATGAAGCTAGGCAACAAGTACAAGAGAAAGAAAACTGTGAATTCAAACCAGCTTTACTTCAACTTTAATTGGTCTACTCAATTTAAAAACTACTGAATAATATTTCATGTAATATGATGAATTTTTTAATTTAAAAAATCTTCAGGTTTTTAAATTACAAAATAATGATGACATATTATTAAAATATCTAGATGAACTAGTGCCAATTCTTGATACTTTTGGTCCCAATATTTTTTTTAAGGTAAAACACAGGTTTATGCAAGTGCAGCACATACCCACCATCCCTAGCTCTGGGTTACATTTACTTGTTTCCACTGATTAAAAACAAGGGGGCTATTCTGAAGAAAATTAATCTTTCATTTATTGTTCATCTCTGTTTAGGTGTATAGTTTCAGAGGTGCTTTGACCAATGGAAAATTCGCTGGAGTAAGTGTATCTAATGCCAAGGGGACTATTCTGAAGAAAAATTAATGTTATATTTATAGGATAAACTCCTATAATTTACTAAACAATGAAAAAGAACGTAAAAGAGGCGCCAACCATGACTCCTATCCAAATTCAAAAACTTCTACGATTTTGCACAAATAAGATTTGAAAAAATAATTAATCAATCTCTAGAATTTGATTGGATAAGGCAAGTCATGAGTGGTGCTCACACATACGTCTGCGCATTGAATTTCCCGGAGGGTCGTTACCGCCAAAAAGGAAAACACCAAATCGGAGCCGATAGGCACGTATATAAACGGGAATACAAATCATGAAGTCAGTTTGCCCCTACCCATGCGGATCAAAACAACTCAACCTGCCGACCCAACACAAACTCTGCTGACTACTATGCGACTTTCTACTCGTCCTACCATTTCGACCAACAAACGAGACATTCGTCTTCAGGCTGTGAGTTACTGACACTTTCCTTGATTTATCCAGTTTTTCTACCGACCAACGACCTTGGAATACATTTATTTGTTGTTGTTAACCATGTACCTCTTGTGTTTGTTTTTCCTCGTTTTTTTCCTAAACTGTATCTATTCATTTATCGTCATTCCAAATATTATTAGTGGGTGGGGGGGTCGGGATCTATTTTTCACCGGTCAGAATTCGCCTTCACTGACCGGAATCCATACTCACCGACCCCTTACACATTCATTGTCTATGTCTGTTTAGGTGAATAGTTTCAGATGTGCTTTGACCAATAGAGAACTCACTGGAATAAGTGTGTTGAGTTTGAAGAGGACTATTCTGAAGAAAATTAATGTTTCATTCATTGTTCATTTTCATTTTAGTAAATAGTTTCAGATATGTTTCGATCAAGGGAAATCTCATCAGAATATTAGGAAATGAATGAATCCATTTGTTCTCCCCCCCCCATCAGCTATGGGTAAATGGGCAGACTGAGTTCTTTGGTTTTGGTTTGTTTTGTTTTGTGGCATATCAACCTCAGTGGGTCATTTAATGCCGATAAAGTTTTGAAATAAATCAATTCTTAATGGATAATACAATTTTTTTTTTAATAAATACATTTTTCTATTTAACCCATAGATGGGACCCTAACAGGTACTACCACTCCGGGTCAGAGTGGACCAGAGAGCAATGGTGATGAAGGGGTGCTCCACATTCCCCAAACATCCAAAACTGGAACCTCACCATCAGATAGAGTTTAACGTCATTCCCAGGACATGTAGACCCGCAGCCACCGCCTTCTAGCACCCATATGATAAAAAGGGATTGGGGCTTGCCATAAGGGCAATAAGGTTGGGAAAGTCATATAGGTGCTAGGGCTTGACGTGACCAGCCGATTGATCGGAGGGGGCCTCTCCGACCGCCCGTCTAGCCCAAGATAGGGCCAAAGTGGATTATTGCAAGTCATGAACTGCTCATCCACCTGGGCTCTATCCTTAAGCATCACAGGTCGCCACCTACGGCTAACAGGTGGCCCCATTGGGGGAGTCTTACCCCTCTGCAGAGGTGCAGTCGGTGCATTCTAACGCCCCAGCCGACAGGGCGGTGAGTTCTTTGGTCTTGGTTAGGTAACCAGTTTAACAGAAGGAAAACTCCCCAATGGGCCACCTGTTGGCCATGGGTGGCAACCTGTAATGCTTAATGAGAGAAGCCTAGTGGCTGAGCAATCCATGACATGCAAAATTCCATTTTGACCCTTACTTAGGCTAGATGGACAGCCGGAGAGGCTTCCTCTGATCAATTGGCTGTTTACGCCAAGCTCTAGAACCTATATGATTGTCCTGACCATATTGCTTTTATGGTAACCCTCTAACCCTTTTTATCATATATATGCTAGAAGGCAATGACTGAGGGTCATTGACCTGGGCATGACGTTAAACTCTGATGGTGAAGTTTCAGCTCTGGAGCTCTGGGGAATGTGGAGCACTCTTCATCACCATTACTCCCAGGTCCACTCGGACCCGGGGTGGTAGTACCTGTTACAGTTCTATAGATTAAATAGAAAAAAATGAGTTATAAAAATGTTTAAAAAATTGAGTTTTAAAAAAAAATGAGTACATATCAAGAATAAATAAAACAAAAGGTCTTCGGCAAAAAATAACCCAACAGGAGTTAACATGCCTTAAAATCAACCAACCAACCAACCATAAAGTAGTTTTCTATCATATTTGGAGATTCCATGTCGTTCTACTTACTAATAATCCACAAATTTGATAATTGATCAGAAGCGCACCTGGCGTCGAAATACTATTGACAAGGGCAGATAACCCTGATCATCATCAGACGCCATTTTCAATTGGTTGCTAACGAACTGATGTGGCAGCCATATTTCTGGAAAGTTAATTTCCATTTTCACCCAGGAAACAGTTACTTGTTTGGGTTATGTTGATTTAACAATCAAGAGATAAAACATGTAGATGTCTGCATAGGTAAGTTTGTTGCATATCTATCTTTCATTATATTTTGACCATAGTAAATAATACTGTTGTGTGTTAATCACAATAAAAAAATGTTTTCATTTCGTAGATACTTTTTTTTTTGTCCCTGGTTATAAGTTGAATTCGTTGTTCCCTTATAATTCAACCTTAGCTTGAAAAGGGGTATTTTTAATTTGTCATAAATAATTAGTCTTTGTAGTTTTATAGGACTTTTAAATCTATACGATTTTTTCGAGAGTAAAAGCTGTAAAAAGTGTTAACTTGACCCTCTCCTCATTTAATCCGAAGTTTGAAACGATTAGATGTTTCTGTAATGTATCTAGCTTTTCTATGACGAAATTGTTTTTATCTTTAGGCTTTATGCAAACAATAAAGATTAGTGAAGTATATTAAGTGATGAAATTGTGGCGTATAATGTTAAAGAAACAAAGTTAAAACAGAAAGAGTTGTACAACGTAAAAATCCAAGTGTTTGGTTTCAGTATTATTCAATAATCGACAGTTTGTGTTGGAAATTATGTTTCTGTTTATTTAGCAAGTGATTTTATTTACCCAGAACCTCCAACATTTTTCACAGAAGCCTCCAAATTTCACTAATATATATATATATATATATATATGTTATTTTTTAAAAGATTAATATATATATTTACATATAATGTGTATAACCTAAACATTTTTTTCATATAGCGTCTTTGTTTTTATAAATTTAAAAGATGCATTTTTTAAAACTTACAATCAAATCTAGCTTTTTAGTTTTTTTAAAATGAAATTTCACTACGTTATTTTATTATATAAATCTTTTTAATACCTTTTGTGACTTTGAATGAGGTTGGTAAATAGATATATAAAAATTTTTTTACTCCTTTTTACTTTAAAATTCATTACCTGTCATTTATGTAGATAGTTGTTGCATATATACAACTAGGAAGATTTAAAGAAAAAATTTTTTTCCATATTTCTTATCGTTTAAAATTTATTTTCATTCAGACTTTTTCCCACATTAGTCTAAACTCCATATTGTTGGACGGTGATTGTTTTTGGGTTTTTTTTTCTATATATTTAACTTGTTCTTAAAATATGTAAATATAAATAAAAAAAATAAAAACTTGTTTTTGTGTAATTATAAAGTAAGGAACTAAAGAAGTCGGAAATAATGCAACTTAATTTGAAGATTTTACATTCAATAAAAATAATAATAAAAAAACAAAACAACAAAAAACGCTTGCATACCACCACGCCCAGACTTTTAACGGTTCATCGTTTTTGTAATTTAAGAAATAATTAAGGCATAAAAAAAATGTAAACAATGTTTGTTTACATCGAATTGTTTATCACAAATCTCCTAATCCCTTCACTATTTTAAGGTCTCTACTCACGTGGTACCACCAACATATTTAACCCCCTTTTTTACCGACCATTTCATACCATACTTTCTTGATTATTTATTAATTCCTTTTAACGTGTTTATGTCGCTTTTAGTTTTGTTGTTTTTCTTGTTTCTGTTCTTGTTCTAGTGCAAAGGTACGATTGATTTAATATGATAAAAATCATTGAATACACATAAACAAATTGTGTTGTTGTTTGAGAGTGTATATATTATAGAGGAACGATGCCGATTATTAAATCTGTTTTATTGTAAGTAATTTACGGGATAGGAGGAAATGCCGTGATTTTTTTTTCTTTATTTTAACGTAACAATTGAATGCGAGTTGTCTTCGTTTTTATCACTTTTTATAGTCACGTGGCATCACCGCCATATTGACTCTCCTTTTTATTGACTTTGTCTCATTTCTACGTTGTGTAAATTCTAACATTGATTATTAAAAAAAAAAACCTTTAGTTTTAGTATCAAAACATGCTTATTTAAAAAATATATATAAAATGGTAAAATTTAAGGAATATGTTGTTTTTTGTTTTTTTTTAATTGCATATCATTTTTTTAGATAACCTTTCGTATGAATTTGGATTGTACGTAAATATTTGAAATTGTACATACACCTGTCGCATACACATTATTTAGATATTTCAGGTATAAATAATCTTTTTAAATTTTTTGTATAGCGTTTGTTACTTTAAAAAAACACAACGTTTCTGAAATTCGCGCGTCCGAATTGTCATGTGTGTAAAAAGTAATAATGGATTTTTAATAAGAATCATAGTTTTATTATTTGTAAAAGGATTAATATTAATCTCGCGTTAAAAATAACTATAAAAAACAATCCATCCTTTCTTGGGCTTTTATTCATTTGTTTATTTATTTATTAATAATACTGTTTAAAAATAAGATGGAATTACTGTATGTATTGTAGAAATTAAGACAAATTATTTCTTTAAAAAGTCTCTTCTTGAAGTTGAAAAAGGGAAGAGAACTTGTAGAAAAATAGACGCTTTCAAAAATATGGCGTCAAAACTTGTCTGGAGATTTATTAAACCACGAGGTAACTTTTTTTTCATATTAATTAATTATTATTATTAAAATCGATTATATCTCAGTTTCACAAATGAAAATTAAGTGGCTATTAATAGAAGCGAGCATGTATTTCTAGAAACTGTTGTGCAAAATACTCATATGCGTTTGTTTGCAAGGAAATATGACTTCCAACAGTTGGCGTTAATTGTTTTGATTTTTTTTAATGATAATCATAAAAAATCTTTGGAAACCCTAGATAGAAACAAACCTTTTAAGAATATCCAATTAACAAACCGACTCCTTATATTATTGAATTATTCTTTACAAATTATATTAATTTTGAAAAATGTATTTAACTTTCATCCCAAATATTTTCAGGCACGTCAAACCTGTTTGATAATTCCATATATTGATATTGTTTTAGAACGATTCATTTATTTTTAAAAAGTAAATTTAACATTTTTTCCTAAATTTTAAGCGCTTTTTTTCCTCACCTTTTTTTGCCTAAGCCATTTTTAAAAAAAATCCTAGATTTCATTTAGTTTGAGCAGTCAAGCACATGCAACACACCACTTTGGCCCTTACTTAGGCTAGACAGGCGGTCGGAGCGGCCACCTCCAAATCAATCGGTTGGTTATGTCAAGCCCTTTCACTTGATATTGTTGGAAATAATATTTGTATAGGTTTGTCTTATGAAATTGTATTTAAAAAAATGTTTTTAAATTTTATACATGCTGGAAATATTTTCAAATATCATTGGTATCCAGAAAACAATTTAATGCTGTATTAAGAAGTTAGAATTTTATTCAAGGAATTACCAAAACAATGTATGAATATTTGATAGTTCGAATTAAATTTTTCACCATGGAGATGATTATGATGGTATATTGCTACTTTCACAGAAAATGCAACTGCACTGTCGGCTAGGGCTGTAGAATATGCTGACTACATCTCTGCAGGCCCTCCTATTGGCCATGGTGACAACCTATGATGCTGGTGGTTGAGCAGTCCATCACATACAACATACCACTTTGGCCCTTACTTAGGCTAGACAGGAGTTCAGAGAGGCCCCCTCCAATCAGTCGGCTGGTGGCGTCAAGCCCTATTACCTACGTGATTGTTCCGATCGTATTGCTCTTATAGCAAACCCTCAACCCGTTTTATCATATCAGTGATAGAAGGTGGTGTCTTAGTGTCCTGGGTATGATTAATTTTGAAAAATTTATTTAACTTTCATCCTGTCTCTAGTAGTGAGGTTACAGTTTTAGAGCTTCATTGTCACTACTCCCAGGTCCACTTTGACCAGGAGTGGTAGTACCTGTCATAGTCCTATCTATGGGTTAAATAGATTTAAAAAAATGAGTTAAAAAATTGAATGCCCAACAAAAGTTATAAACAAAAACGTCTTTGGCATAAAATAACCCAAGGGTTGACATGCCATAAAAATCCAACAAATAGAAAATGCAATCTGAAATGTTTCAACTGAGATTGTTTGTGTTCACTTTGAACCAATGCCCTTGTAAAAGGCATAACCATAATTTTCTTTTGATGCAGCTTGAGTCAAGGGAAGTGTTTTACTGTATTATCTTAGTCCACCCAACATAATCCATTTTTCATCATGTCACACGCAATGTAATAAAAAAAAATTAGATTGTTTTTTATGGAAAAAAAAAAAGGTGTAGAACAGATTTCATAACAGCAGAATCATCCATTTTTCAATCTGTTTTGATCTTCTAATTTAATTCGAAAGTTGAACAACTGTTGAATGGTTCTTCTGTGTTGTCTTGTGGTTTTGTGTGGGTCCTCTTCAAAAATATCCCTCTACTGTTTCTCATCAGTCTTGGAAGGACAACAATGACCTCCTCATCTTCACTACAAAATTTTAATAATTTGTTGACAGTCCCCTGGCCAAATTGTTGGTCGGTATATTGAACAGTTTTATCTATTTTACATCCCATTTTGAAGTTGTACAAGAAAATTGCTAAAATATATATTTTTTTTTCCATTTTTGATTTGACAGACTTAAGTAAACAAGCACATATCAGAATGGTTGATTAATTGATAGAATTTAACGGCAGGTCAACCTATCTAAAGTTATTTTATGCCTTGATGTTAGGGAATCGCATTCATTGTACATTTATATTTTATATAATTTTTAATTTGATTCATAAATGGGACTCTAACAGGTACTACCACTTCAGGTCAGAATGGACCTAGGAGCAATGACAATGAAGGGGTTCTTTATAATCCCCAGATCTCCAAAACTGGAGCCTCACCATCAGTTGCTGTTTAGTGTTGTATCTAGGACTCCTGTTTTGGGGGGAGGTGTCTTAAGGGATACAGTTAGCATATTCCAAGCCCAGACAACGGGGCTAGAAGAGTAGAATTAAATTTTTGCATTGAAAATGAGAATTCTTCCAAGCTGTAGTCATATCAGTCCTACTGTATGGCTGTACCACTTGGACCCTAACAAAATGTTTAAAGAAAAAGCTAGATGGGAACTTCACAAGTATGCTGTGGGCTGACTTGAACAAATCTTGGAAGCAGCACTCCACAAAAAAGCAGCTTTATTGCCACTTATCACATAAACCATCCAAGTAAGATGGACAAGACAAGCAAGGATGAATTCATAAGTGACATTTTCTTATGGACACACCAGTGTAGGACCAAGTAGCAAAACCCTGCATCAATCAAATGTGTGTGAATTCTGGATGCTGTAGGAAGACCTGTCAGGGGTGATGACAGATAGAGTCAAATGGCGAGAAAGTCATGAGAATCTATGCTGTCAGTGCAATCTGATGATACGAACATGGTTAAATATAGAGTTGGATGATTTGGCAATTTTGGTTTGGTATCAATTTCAGTTTCTTTTTTATTGATACTTTATTTATCGGTTCGGTTTCACATTTTAGTATTTTTTTTATCTAAGGAAGCCATTCATTCTCTTGTATAATGATATTTTCAGATATCATATTTCCTTTTGTTTTCCCCATTTGAAAACATTCTATGCTAAAATATAAAATAGATTTTTGAAGTGTCATTTCTACCATATTTCCTTTTTTTAAATTCTTTTTATTTCTTTTGTAAACAAATAGATATTACATTCATTTACCTAAAAAAAAAAAATAGTCAAATATTTTTATCACATTTTTGTTCAATTTTTTCCTCTTATAATAGTACAAATGTTAATTAAATTTGATTTTATTAAAATCTTAAAGTCTTTTTCAACTGTGTTTCCTTGAATATGATCGCTCAGTAGTAATAGTAGTACACCGAACAGTTTCGTTTCATAAAAAAATCTGTAGTTTTCAGTGTACAGATGAAACCAGAAAAAAAAATTTTTTGCTTAAAATGCCCATCTCTAATAATAATAATAATGAAATTTATTGTGTACAGTGCTCAGGTGCACCACAACTCAACAAGGTCTCATGTCTAGTATATAGAATAATGCATTAGTGTCAGGAACATGAATAGTGTACAGTAATAATATACATGTATGTGTGCAAGTGCGTGCGTATGTGTGTGGAGGGGGTATCAGGTATAGTGTTGGTGGATTACAGGAAGCATGGAGGCTTTGAAAGATTCAGTGTTTCAGCAGCCTACAATGGATGCGGGCAGTTTATTCCATGTCTCGGCAACTCTGAGCGTGAAAAAATGTTTACGAAAGTCATGTGAGCTATGCTGTTTTCTGGCTTTGTAGGCATGCCCACGTGTGTTAGAAAAATGGAGATCAAAAAGGTGCTCAAGGTTGCTGTTGTTAAGATGATTAATGACATTATGAGCGTTTACCAGGTCAGTTGCCAGACACCAGAGTTTCAACAAATCCATTCCTAGGGCAGCAAAACTCGAGTTAAATAATATTTGATTTCACTACAATTCAAAGTTTAAAATGATAAAACTACAATCAGTTTTTCACCAGCCTAATAGATAAAAATTGCATGTGTTTTTGTGTGACATGGTACATGTTATAATTTGTTACTAACCATTGTTTTTATTTTGTTTATCAGATTGACTATGAGTGGTTATAAAGAGGAGAGGCATGGCATAATTAGCAACTCCTCTTCTCTTGTGACTGCATCGAATTGCCAAGTATACCATGATGCTTCTCTTGATGAAGCCGCTATCACTTCTCTGCTTGTACCAAGCCTTGGAGCTACAGTCTATCAACAAAAATCCAAATGCTCAAAAATGTCGGTTAACAACAACAATGCTGAATCTGGTGTTCGAAAATCTTTTTTCACTGATGTAAATAAATGTAAAGGAGACTTTGAAAAGTTCCAGTTGACAGCGAATCAAAAACAAGACAATAAATATTGTAAAGATGATAACAGTGAGAACATGAAGGATAAAAATCGTAGTGGGGGCAAAAAAATGAATAAAGACACTGGAAAGGTTTACTCTGTGAAAGAAAACCTTAAATGGTAAGTTGCTTTGTCTTTTATTTGGATTTGGTATCTAATTTTCTGTTTATTTTAATTAAAAAAAAAAATCTGTATAGCCAATGGGTGGTGATTGGGAAATAGTGTTTTGTTATTGAAAACTTGTCTCTATACTATAGTGTTACTCCCTGTATCTGTTATAGTCTTTGTTGAAATAAGTAGCTTTGCATTCAGGACCTTCTTTGTATAATGAATATTGATTCATTTTATATTATTGTATTTGAATTCATATATATATATATATATAAGAGTGAGAGAGAGAGAGAGAGAGATGCATTCTGCATCACTGATGCATAAAAGGACGCAGTTAAATCATATCCATGCATCTCAGAACGCAATTTTTAGATTTAAAAATCCCGATACATTGCACACAACTAACCTGTAACTGATCAGGGATGTGAATTCTTTGCTAATTGGCATAAAGTAGCTTCATTTTTTTAACAGGAAATTCCCACTGCCTATATCACGAGAGAATTTCTGGTCTTATGCCTAACTTGGGGTTATTGCGCGACCCTGCTTTAAATATTTATTTTTCTTTCCCCACCATTTCCAGCTAACTATAAATACATTTCAATATTTTCTTAGAAACAAATTACACAGGATGGGGTACAAGGTAGTGGTTAGATGGCTTTTGTTGTTTCATTAAAGAAAACTTTCCCATCCCCTTTCCCCGGTTTATAAATAAAAACCCTTCAATTAAGAAACTTTAGTTGGGACCCCTCAAATTTCCTGAGGACTCATTCAAATATTTGGCTCAGTTCAGAACATATGTTCATTTTTATGCATTTATTACAAAGTTATGAATTTTTTATGTTTGAAAAGTGGGTCTTATATATCCCCCAGATACTTTAATGTTTATATTTGTATCAGTGCTTCAATATGCCATATTGTATATTGAGATGAAATTTGAAAGACAATTTGTAATTAAAAATCTTCAAAAATAAAGGAGCAAACAAAACTTTGTCTTCCAAAAAATGTTAATGGCTTCTCAACTGGATTTTTTTTCTATTGATATGAAAAAGGCATTTTTTCCAGTGGGTGGGGGTCTTTAAGTTGTTGCTAAGGTCAAAGATCACATGGGTAGGGAAATTTCTTTCTGAAAGATAGTTGATGCTGAGGGATAAGAGGTGAGGACATTTTACCATTCTCTATAGTTTGGATGTTTCTGTTTCGGCATTCATCCTGGGTCGGTTGAGCTGGCTCCATCCAATGAATTCACTACTTCATGGATGAGTAACAAGGAAATAGGAAATACACAAGTGGTCCCCAAACCCTGTGTGCATATCCCGGTCAGGGGAAAGAGATGCCTTTATTTGCCACAGATTATCTGCAGATGCTGTGACAAGTACACAAAAGCCATTGATTCCTTTGGCCGGGTTGTGGCCTTAATACCACTGGGTGCCAGACCTGTCCTCTTTGGGTGACCCTACCTGGAACTTAAGTTCCCGATAGCATGGCTCTGACATTACCAAGTTTACATATCACTGCTGTGATGAGGAGGGATTTGGATGTCAAAATGACAATTGTTCATCCTCAACTGCTGTAGCAAAAAATTTATAAAACGTTTATAATAAAACTGTCACTAACATTGTATTGGGAGAAAGAGGAATATTTAAAAAATTTTTTTTTTTTTTTTTTTTTGTCAAGTTTTAGGTTATGATGTCTGAATAACATGTGGTTATTATAAAAGATAAAGAATTAGTACAACAATCAATATCTTATCAGTTTTGTAAAATAGAGAATGTATAAAAAGCCGCGTTAACCTTTGTTTTTATTCAGAGCCATCCATATAGACTCTACATATTTTATGAAGGGACTCAGTAGAGCATTGGCCTAGAAACCACAAATTTCCGGGTTCTATACTGGGCCTCACCAACTCGGCGCATAAGTAGCACAACTTGGACCCATGCAGTAAAGTAGGAAGCTGATGATAGGTGTAGTGCTCTACATCAGACACTGAAACAATCTCCCTGATCTAGCGTCAATGAAAAAGGAATAGACTCCCTCGCTTTCCCTCTCCTACCAACAATAAACCACTCCACTGACTTTACTTTTATCAGTTACTATCACATTTTATAAAATGAACGTATAATCCTCTAATTAACAATGAAAAATATTTTATGATAAATGTTTTAAAAATAATTATTCAACTTTGTGTCTGGAATTGAGTTATGAGTAAAATTAATTTTCAAACCTTATTTTCTCTTGTTTTTTTTACAAGGAATGGAATTGATAAATGTGATCATTGAAAGAATGAATATCTTAAGATTTTTTGAAAAATATTAGTTTAATTTCTATAGATAGTTTAAATATGAGTACACTGTTAATATTTAGTGCCTTAATTTTCATTATATATATATATATATATATATATATATATATATATATATATATATATATTTTTTAAATAGTTTAAAACACATATGTTTTAGTTTTTGAATTAACTTTTTATATAGTTATTTTCTTTTTCTCATTGGGATAACAAGTCATTTTTCATTTTGTGCTCCTGTATATAAAGTGGATCTGTTTGTGTATTTGCATTCTGAAAAGGACTTTGTATTTGCAGACTTTAAAACCCCCCAGTTCTAATATTGCCTCTAATAAACATTCAAATGACTACCATTATATCAAAGAAGAGCTCTTAATATTAGTAAAATAATTCAAAGAGAAATGGGGATTAGTAATGGAGGTGCTGTAATGGTTATCGTTGTAGGAAGTGTACTTGGCTACCAGAGTTCAAATCCTGGGCAAGGCTGTTTGCATTTCATATAGTGTTAATACCCTTTGGTAATCATATGAATCCAACTATTTTCCTTCCAGCTATGGGTAAATAGTAGAGAAAACTTTAACTTTTATCCTGCCAAACATGCAAACAGTAATGTGATTATTATTTCTAGCATGGGTGGTGTTTATAGAGTTAAGAAAATTCATTCTTAAGAGAATTTTCTGAATTCTATCCTACCTTTTTCAACTGACTAATAATACTCAGAAATGAAGATTCTGCAACTTCTGTATTTATTTTTTTATTTTTTATTCCTGAACTTTCTATGCCAAAGCTTTTTTAAATTTAAATTTAAATTTTTAAATTCTCAATATTAACAATTATATCTGAAAATAAATAAAGCTTTAAAAAGTTTACTGTTTTAGAAATGTTCATATAAGAAACAGTGGTAGGAAAAAAGTGACATTTGGTGTATGGTAATTGGTCTAGGAGAAGGAAAACCAGTTGTAGACTTATAGACTCTAATCCAGCTCAAGACAAAACCATGTTACGAGACCAGTGAGTGATTAGTAGGTTTATATATATATATATATATATATACACACACACAAGGGTAATCACACAGGTATGGTCTCAAAAAATTTAGAAATCACAGAAATGTTTGTCAATGATGTTTACATCATTTTTAAGTTTGAACATGTATCTATTTTTCTACATAATCGCCATTTGAGACAATGTATTTTTGTAGCAGTTTTTGTATGCCCATGTCATACCAGCTCCCCACCATGTTGTTGAGGAAATGTTGAACCTTATTATCATTGCAAACTCCCTGCACCACTTGTGGGTGTTTTTGATGCACGGCTCACCAAGCACTTCCGTTAATTGGCAATGAATTAATTGGTTAAATGCCTTTTTCATTCTAAAACCAATAATTTGATGTGTTCCAACTAAAGTTTTTTAATAATTCGCAGAGTTATTATTTATGAACAATTAAAGCCATCTAACCCCTACCTTGTACCCCATACAGTGTAATTCGTTTTCAAGAAAATATTGAAATATATTTACAGTTAGCTGAAAATGGTGGGGGAAGAAAAAAAAACAATAGAACGCATGGATACAATTTTTCTGTATCCTTTTAGATTTTTATGTGTCAGTGACGCAGGACTCATACCTATCAGCATCTGTGTGTGTGTGTGTGTGTGTGTGTGTATATATATATATATATATATATATATTTGTCTAAATAAAGGTTAAACTGGAATTTTGAAAACATTGAAGTTGATTATAGACTCAAATAGATGTAATATATTTTGCTGTTACGTTTTTAAATGACTTAGATTTTTGTAGCTGAACTTAATTCATGTTTAAATACTTTTGGGCAAATCAGATGAAATTCTATTCAGTTTGATAATTCCATATTAAAGTTAATATATATATTTTATTTTTCATTTCAGTGATTCTGAGAGCAAAAGTAATTACCCAAAATCTCAAATGGCGATTGACAAAAAAGATAAAGGAAAAGAGAAAGCAGATCGAAAGGGGAACAAAAGGTAAATTGTCTGGTTATATTTATTTTTTTCTTCAAGCCATAAATTGTGTTTATGATTTTCCACTAATGTCTTGAAGTTCTTTGTAAAGATATAAAGTAGAAAATAGATGTATAATAGATATTATTGTTCATCAATAATCTTTTCTGTGTCATTTATAATGATTAAATTTATAAAAATGACTGATTTAAAACTTTCTTAATTTAATGAAAACTGATCCACTCTTGTTTGCTCAAGACTAATTCATGTGTGTTCATATAATAATTCCTACAAAAGATGATTCAATAGTAAAGAATGCAAAACTGTAAACAAAATGTTGTGCACAGTCTCCTGGGATTAAATTAATTGATATTGAGACAGATATTTAAGTATTTATTGGTCATTTTGTTAAAATACTAATATGTAATTAGAATTTTTGTGATATGCAGCATATATTTTTGTTGATTAAAAAATTTTTTTAATACACTAAATCTTGTTAATTCCTTTATGCTTAAATGTTAATTTAACAGTTTAATTTTAGTAAAAATTCCTCCTTTTTTTTTCTTCTCAGCAATTTTGCAAGCAACAGTGTTGGCAATTTAGCAAATGCTACTTGTAGTCCTTTAAAGGCTTGTAAAGAGCCTCGTGGAGTAGAGGTGAAATCTGCAGCAGAATTGGAAGCATTATGGCAGAAAGAGGAGGAGGAAAAGCGTAAACAAGAGGAGGAGAGAAAGAAGGAAGAAGAAGAAAAGAGGCAGCAAGAAGAAGAAGAAAAGGTATGTCTTTAAGATTAGTCAACATAATGTATCTGCGCATCCTACTCCCTAATCTTTTATTTCTTATTTGAAATTTTGCTTAACTACCAGCTATATGTATCTTTTAATGTTAATTTCTAATAACCAATATTGGTCAGTTTAAATAATTTGCACATTTGTTACTTCTAAAGATAATTATAAACCATATTGGTCTTTATAGAAATAGTTGCTACAAAACAAGAAGTTAGGTCACCCTGTCACTGGGGTTGACTGCACCTTTGCAGGAGTGGGGGGGGGTAAGATGTTGCATCCCGTAATGCCTGAGGGCAGGATCATGGTGGCTGAGTAGTCTGTGAACCAGATAAGTGGTTCTGTGACACAACACTCCACCTTAGCCCTTACTTGGGCTAGACAAGCGGTCAGAGAGGCCCAAACTAACCAATTGGCTCATCATATCAAGCCCTAACATCTATATGATTGTACCAACCACATGGCAAGCACCTAACCCCTTTTATCTTATAGGTACTATAGACACCAGTTTATTAATATAAAGTTAATTCTTCTAATTTATTGATACACATGAAGTTAATGAAAGATCTAATATAAAAAAATTTCTTCCGATTCATTAATGTACATGGAGTTAAACAAATTATATATATAAACAAAATTTGGCTTTGAATAATCCACAAGGGTTGATATGCCATTAAACACCAACCAACCAGGAAGTTAAGCATTTAATAGAAATATTTTCTCTTACTGACACAAACTAATCGGCTTTAAAATACAAATTAATGTATATAAAACTAAATGCTTTTTGTATTGATGAGAAGTCTAAGTTTCTTGTATTTTTTTTCAACTTTTCCATCAAATGAAAATCTTAAGATATTTTATTGTATTTATCTAAAATAGATGAGAGATTCCTTTGGAGTAAAAGGAAATAATAAAATTCTTATTCCCAAAACCATTTTATAAATTCTGGTAATTTATAATATTCTCATATAATGGGAAAATCCTATTTTGACATCTTTTAGTTTGTGAGATGTGAATTATGTTCATTTTTATCTACTCACAAATGAAAACTTTAAGAATGTGTGTGTGTATCTAAGGGAGATCTTTTTTCCTGCTAATTTTTCTGCAGTCTTAAAATCTTTTACCTGTTAAAGAAAGTTTCATTTGATTTTTTTTTTTGATTTTTTGATTTTTTGATTTTTTTTTTTTAAGTAAAAATTTAATCATTATTTTTACATCTAATGAAAACCTTTTTATTTCAGCAAATGATCAAAGATTATATCCAAGAAGTAGAAGAGAGACTACAACAGAAGAATCATCTGCGATCCAGGAATATTTCTGCTTCTGGTAAATTTATTATTGCTTATAATTAGAAACCTCTAAAAAAAATAAATTTTTGTTTTCATATATTTTGTTATTGATAGTTTTTATTTTTTATTTAAAAAAAAAATAGTTTGATCCATATTTAAAGTTACATATATAATATGTAACCATAAGGTTAGAAATATGTTTATGTGGAAAAGTAATAAATAAGTGAAAAATAACACGTGAGTATTATTTAATATTTGAAAAATAAATTGTCAATGTTAAAATATTTTGATTGTTATATGTATATTAAATCTATATCTCCGATTCAAATATTGACTGTTGATTTTTGTTTATATTTTAAGTGTTTATATGTTTATATTTCTTTTTCTTTAAACAAAAATAATCCTAAAAATATTGGGTCTGAAACTTACAACTAAAGAAATAGAAATTTTAGATGAACTGTTAGAAAAGTTGAATTCTTTTTATGAAAAAAAAATGTTTTTGAACTAAAGAATTCCTTGATATGAACCCATTTTCAAATTGTTGTTTTGAAGAATAGAAAAATTGGAATAATTTCTAAAATAAAACAACACCCACCCCCAAAAAAAAACCAACAAAAAACAAAAAAAAACTTAGGTTTTCATGTTCAGATGTTTTTCTGGATTAAATTGTAACTTTGTCCTTTTTGTAAGAAAAGGAACCTCATAATTAAAAATGAAATGATGTGTGAAAAATGATAAAATCTTATAAGCACTAACAGAAAGGTACAAATTTAAAATAAAACTTTCAAAAATTTCAATTTATATTTCCTATAAAAATTATGGTCATTTAAAACTAAAATGACGACAATAAAAATAAGGAATCAACATGAAACAAAGTAACATTAGAATATATTATATAATCTATCAATATCAGTGATTGATATATTCTTTAAACTTTTATTACCTCTGAAATTAAAACTATTTTAAGTTTCACCTCCTAAACTATATTTACTAATAACAATGAATGTACTATTTTTCAGAAAATCGTCCAGATGAACCCTTCTTTAGCAAGTTGGATTCTAGTCTCCGGAGAAACACAGCATTTGTTAAGAAATTGGTAATTATTGAAAATATTTCTCTTTTTTTTTTTTTTTTTTTTTTTTTTTTTACAATGACCATAAAAAAATTCTGTATATGGTCAGATTATACAAAGTGGGTAATTGTGCTATGATTTTAATAAAAAAGTTAAAGAATGTGTTTGACTGAAAAACCCTTATGATTTATATAGAAATATTCTTTTTATTTAGTTTTTAGATTGCATTCATTCTTTACATTTTTATCTTCATACTCATGAATGCAGTTTAAATACATTTGTTTTGTTACCTTTTATATATGGGCAATTCCATGTCAAATCATCCAGAAAAAAGTAAAATTGTCACCCACCCACCTTCAATTTTGTACAGGTGTGGATTGTGTTAAAGTTAGACATTCCTCAAAATTTGACCTTCCAATTCCAAGAATTGGCAGAGTTATGTCAATTTTTAGATCTTCAAATTTGGTGGGTTGTTGCAAAAAATGTATTACTTTTTGTAATCTATTTTTGTCTGTAAAATGAGTTCTAGAGCTTTTCTACTCCTAAAAATTGATTTATAAAAGCATTTTTACCCGAGGAAGTCTGAAAGTCAACCAGTTTTAAGTTATTGATGATTTTTGATTTTTTTTCATAGCAAGATCAATATCCCGATGTGGCACTGCATCTATGACAAAGATTTTTTCTATTATTTTCCGCGAACCCCACCAAATTTGAAGAGCTAAAAATCAACATAACTCTGCCAATTTTTGGAATTGGAAGCTCATATTTTTGGTATTGTCTAACTTTAACCTAGTCCACACCTGTACAAAATTTCAGCAAAATTGAAGTGGGTGGGTAACATTGCCTGGACGATTGGACATGGAATTACCCATATATTATTTTGATGGAAACATTTGTATCCAAAAGTCCTTATTTCATGAATAAATTTTGACTATTTTATAAATTTTCCAAAATGTTTAAATTTTGATCACTCGACTCTTAATTAAATTGTTTTTAATTGAACTTCTACAATTGAAGATCTTTATTTTGACTCTGAATTTTTATGTAGATGACTAATTAATATAAATTCTTTTTTCTTTTCAGCGAAATCTGACTGAATCCCAGAAGGATTCTTTGACCAAAGATATTCAGAGTTTAAATCTCTCCAAGTATATTGGTGAAGCAGTGAGTTTTATATTTCCTCATACTTTGCAATTTTCTTTTTTCTTCTTTTTATAGTGTTTCCAAATCTAATACCATGTGTTTTATTTCTTACAGGCTGCGGCTCTAACTGAAGCTAAGCTGAAGATGTCTGATATTAATTGTGCTATCCTGATTTGCAGTCTTCTTCATCAGCAATATGCAGATTTTTCCTCCTGTTTGATGGAAAACTGGCAAAAATATCTTCTTTTCAAGAAAGATGAAAAGGTTTGTTTGTTTTTTGTTTTTTTTATCAAGAAAATCTTAAATATATGGATAAGAATTGAAATGACAAATTTACTTTGAATTTAAAAAAAAAAAAAAAAAAAAGCCGTATATTAGTATTATAACACACTTGGATTTGTTTAACTTTAGTATTTTAACATCATATTGTTTTATATATCCTTAGCTAAATTATCTAATAGTTGACTGCTAACGAATAAAAAATATCTATATATTGTTGTTTAGCAATATCAATGATATGTTTGTTATAAAGAAAAATTGTTAGAAATAGAAAAAAAGATTTGAAAGTGTAATTTTTATTGACAGTGTAGTAATTGGGCTACCTGGATTTTAGCTTAACATAAGTAAAAGAGTTAAATTGATATAAATTAGTTTATAATAATTATCAAAATATTATTTGGATAAAATACCTTTTAGGCTTAAAATTGTCATTTTATTTAATCTTAAGTGAACAGATATGTTTAATTAAGAGATAAAACTTAATAAAAGTATAAAGATATTTAGCATAAAATTTTTTAATCTACATTTTGGGTTAATAATTGAAGTGTGTATTTGAAGTCATTGCACACCCATTCTAGATATGAGAGAGTGTAATTAAATTTGATTAGGATTATTATTTAAAATACATTACTATTTGGTTGTTCTAATAGCGTTTAGCAATTATAATGAGCAGTAATATGTGGTTAAAGGAAATAATTAATGAAACCATTTTAAATTACATTTTTACTATTTTTTTTAAAACCTTAAAATTTTACTATTATGCTACTAATATTTCTGCTTATTTTTTTCTTCTTTAGATTGCCAATTTGAGCAAGTATAGAGTTGACTTAAGGTTTTTTGCTGAACTTGTATCAGTTGGATTGTTTACAGAAAAAGAAGGTCTACCTGTTTTGGCCAATCAATTGTCAGTTCTTGTAAACAGTGATAAAGAAGAGCACAATAATTTGTCTATCATCTCCAGTTTTTGTAAGCACTGTGGAGATGACTATGTAGGGATTGTACCAAGACGTTACAGGTGAGTACACACTTATTTGGAATTTCTTTCTTTTTTTTTTTTTTTCTTTTTTAAAACTCTATACAGCTTTATCAATCAGCCTAATTGTGGTTTTCTTGTTAAAACATTGAATGTTTCAAAAGTTAAGAGTATCCTGGGTATGACACTAAACTGCATCTGATAGTGACCACCCCCCACCTGAATTCATTATTGTACACAAGGTAGGCTAAATTGTTTGCCTTCTCACAGCTGAACCAAATGTATCTATCAATTAGAAATCTTAAATAGAAAATCTTAGGGATTGATTTATCCTTGTAACTGGGGCTGTAGAATACTCTAATTGTACCTCTGCAGAGGGATAAGAACCCCAAAGTATGTCCATCTGTGGACCTTGGGTGGCAACCCATAATGCTTAAGTGTGGAATCATGGTGGCTGAGCAGTCTGTGACATGCAACATTCCACTTCAGCTCTTACTTGGGCTAGACGGGCAGTTGGAGAGGCACCCTCTGAATAATCAACTGGTCACATCAAACCCTAGCACCTATATGATTGTCCCAACCATATTGATCTTATGGTACCCCCTCCCCAATCCTTTTTATCATACATCTACTAGAAGGTGGTGACTGAGGGTCTTAGCGTCCTGGGTATGACATTAAACTGCATCTAGTGGTGAGGTTCTAATTCTGGAGCTATGGGGAGTGTGGAGTACCCTTCATTGCCATTACTCCCAGGTCCACTCTGACTCAGAGTGGTTATTGCTTGTTGGGGTCCTATCTATGAATTAGATAAATTAGAAAATTAGTTTTAAAAAATGGAATACCCAACAAGAATGAATAAAGCATCTTTGGTATAAAATAATCCTAGCATTGACATGCTGTAAAATCCAACCAGCCTACCAACATGGTTCTGATTCATGATTTATATTTAATTTTTACTAATTGTGACAGTTCTATTCCCTACAGATTCACTTTTTTGATTCTCATTCCTCTCTTTGAATTTGCAAAGTTGATTAAAGCCTATACACAGACTGTACACTTTAACTGCATAGGTTTGTAAGAAATTTAAAAAGACTGCTCTTTCAAACTCATATGTTTCTTATTTCATGCAATTTCAACTTGGTTAATAGTGATTAGAAAATTCCTGGTGTTTCTACTCCCATTTAAAGTTATTGTACTATACACCTTGTTCTTATGAATGAATTCCATCCAGACGGGGGGGGGGGTGTATGTTGATGGAGATCACCTGTATCAAAGTGTTACATCATCAAAGGTTCAGAGGGTTTGGCAAAGTACATGGACAGACTGGTCTCTTTTTTTTTTTTATTTTATTTTAATTGATAGGAACATCACTTTTGCCTATTGTATGCTTTGATAATTTGAATGCTTTCTTGTGGACTGTTGTTTCTATTGTATTAGTGTTTTTTTTATTTAAGCATAAGACATCTGATGTTATTTTTGAAAGAAGTTTGGTTATCTATACATATATAAAGGGCAGTTGGTTTGTATGTATGTATGTTTGGATGAAACTATGAAAATAAAACCACAAAGTAAATATATATACACACACATTAAATATCACTGGTTTTTGCTTTTTGTGCAAAAATTATGAAGATTTGATTTATAATAAAAATTATTTAAAAATTTAGAATATATATATAGAAATAGCATTGAAAATCTATTAAAAAAATGTCTAGCATTTATAAATCTCAAAAGTAAACAAATTTATACACAAGGGCTTGTTTTGTCCCCCCCCCTGGGGGGGGCCAGGCGATACTGGGTAGCAGTTTCTAGTTGTTATATAAAGCAAAATGGATTAGTATATATTCTTTGATAAAGATTTTTTTTCTTGCTCTTCTGTTTTCTTACATGTGTGTGGAAAGAGAGAGAGACAGACACACACACAAACACACACACACAAACACAAAAAAAAATTAATTTCTTCTGATCTACATGTCAACCTGTTCTGTACTGATTCTGAATGATGTGCGAAAGACTATAGGGATGGTTGGTGAAAGAGTAATGGGTATCTGTGCTGTCAGCAGCACAACACGATGATGATTGATAAGTGTAAAAATAAAACCAACTTACAACACTTTTATTTATTAGTCATTACTTTTTGCATGTTAATGTTATTTTCTTTTTCTTTTTAGGATTCTGGCAGAGAAGCACAATCTAGTAATTCCTAGAAGTAATGTAAGTTGATTTATTTATAAGTTTGATATTATTTTAAGTTTGAATTTTATGATTTTATTCAATTTAGAATTAATTAGGGATCTTTAACCACTCAATATTTGAAAGAAGTTTAGCATTTGTAAGTGAGGGAAGCCCACTTCCTTAAGGAATGGGGGGGGGGGAACCAGCTTCCTTAAAGAATAGCGGGGGAAGCCTGGTGATGTTATACTGTTGAGAATTATTTGAATTGATTTTTTTCCTGAAAAGTAATGCAGTTCAGAAGCTACTTATAAAATGCTGAAATATTACCAAAAACTAAGTTTGAAACTTTTTATTTATTTTTATATAAAAATTTGAATAGTTAATTTTTTGATAGGTTGATGTATTCATTCTGTATATTTCATACACAAAGATCATAGTCCTTAATTATGTCACATCAGTTTATGCAGTCAAACCTCAGTAACATATTTCTCAAAAAACTACTTATTTGACAGTTTAGTAAGGTATAAAATCTTTTTTGAACAAAGTTTCATTTAAATAACTGATGTTCATTAAGACATTCCCTTTAGGTAAGTAGCCACTTTCTGAAATTACATATAAATATAACCATATTTATGATTCTGGAAAGAATATTATTTTATATTTTCTCCATACAATAGAATTAATGCAGAGGAATTATATAGTTGCAGTAGATACATTCAGCTCTCCCCAAAATAGGATTGAACAATCTTAAAAAAAAAAAGAAGATTAATAACTAACTGAAATCATTAAAGTAAAGGAATTATTAAACTCCTTAATTTTAATAAACTAATATCTGTAAATATATATGATGTTTGTTAATATTGTAATTACTATGTTTAATCTTTGATTTTTTTTTTACTTAATTTGATTTTTAGATGTTGCCACCTGAACGCCAAAAAGCTTGTCGAAATTTGCTGAAAGAATATTATACAACTTTGTGTAAACATTTGAAAAAATTACACAAAGACCTGAAAACTATTGAAAGACAGAACCGAAAGATTCTTCAGGTACAGATTTTTTGTTTTGAAATTTGAATGTATTTAACTGTACCCATACACACCCAGTGATGCTGATAGCTTTTTTATTTAGTGCGTCCTGGGATGCATGGATTTGATTTGAATGAGTCCCTGGGAAATTTTATGGGTCCCAACTAAAGTTTCTTAATAAATTGAAGGGTTTTTATTTATGAATAGAGAATAGGAATGGAATATTTAACCTCTACCTTGTACCCCATCCCGTGTAATTTGTTTCTAAGAAAATATTCAAATGTAATTACTGTTAGCTTGAAATGATCAGGGAGGAAAAGAAAATACAAAAAAAAAAAAAAAAATATTTACTGCAGGGTCGAGCAATACCTAAGTTGGGCCCAAGGCCAGAAATTCTCGTGATGCTGGTAGTGGAAATTTCCTAAAAAAAAAATGAATAAAAAAACCCCCTACTATTTGCCAGTTAGCAGAGAACTACCTCCCTGAACTGTTACAAGTTCATTGTGTGCAATATCTAGATTTTTTATGGAAAAATTGCATCCCTAGGATACATGGATACGATTTTACAACGTCCTTTTAGATTTTTATGTGACAGAGATGAAAGACGCATACCAATCAGCATCACTGCACACCCTTGTTTTTATTCATTTTTAATGTTGAATTTTACCTTTTCATAAGTTAGGTATGAAAATAATGGTATAACTGGTAATTGAATTATTATAGCTATAATTTTTCTTATTAAAAGTAACCCTAAAATCATTCATTAACATTTTATTTCTTCATATTCTTTTGAGATTGTTACACTTTTGTGTTTTAAAGAAGATTTTTTGTTTTATTGGAATCAGAAACCGTTCAGCTGATTTCTAAGCTCTTTACTATCAAAAGATATTCATTGCAATGTAAAGTTTACATTCATTAGATTAAAGCAAATATGCTTCAGAGTTTAATTATCAGATATAGAATTAATATTGTATTCTTTATCCTTTTTTCAACTTAATTTCCTCATCATAGATTATCATATAAAATATAGAAAAAAAAAGCCAATGTTTATTTTTCTATTCGAAATACTTTTTGTAATTTTATTTTTTATTGGAGAAAAAAAACCCATTGATACCTTGAACATTTGTAGTTGATTTGTAAACTGAAAGACATCAAATCTATTTTTGCCTGTAATACAAAAACCTTTCTGATAACTAATAAAATTGAAAGTTTTTAAAAAATGTGCTTAAACATGTATGTTGATAAAAAGTGTCTCAATCTTTTGAACTTGGTAATTTTTAGTGCTTAACCCCTAGAAACCAAGCAGCCATGATTTGTGCTGCTACCCAGAAATATCCGGGTGGCCTCAATTCAAGCTGGGAGTTACCATTTCTACAATACTATTGCCTATAGAATATTGTTCTTATCTGTTATTTAACAACCTAAAACTATGTTTCACTTTTTCTGCTAGGGGCCCCACGGGTGTGGTGGGATTTACTTTGTTTTTTTTTAGGTTATATTAATAATAATAATTATTTTTATATTTTAGACTTGAATTTAAAAATTTTTTGTCTAGAATTATTATTATTTATTATTATTTTTTTAAAGAATTTTAAATTTTTTACATATTAATATCATATTTAGTATTAATAACTACATATTTTTTACAATCAACTTTTCATGATTCCTTTTTAGAAGTGGAAAGGATGCAATGCAAGTTGAATATTTTATAATTATTTGTGAAAAAGACTAATTTTTATTTCAATCAAAATATTCTCAAAGATCTCTTCTCTTTTTCTAAAGGAGAATTGAGTAATGAACGCAAAGAAAACTATGAGGCTGCTATTATAAATTACCAAAAGCTTCAGCAGAACACTCACACATTGGCAGTAAGTTATTGTTTTCCTTTTAAATTAACTGGCAATGATTCATTGCTTTAAAATGTTTGAAAAATCTTTGAGAATAACAATGTTTAAGTTGATGTGTCCTCCAGCCTTCTTCAGGTGTTTCTTGTTGAACTCTGGAACCTTCTTGACAAATTCAGGAGCCTTCATGTCATAATCAAGAACCTTCATGGAACTTTGAACTGAACCCTTTATTTAATCCATTGGGGTAGATTATTCTCATTCCCCTAACCATGACCGGGTACAAGAGTTGGGCTATGTTAAGTATTCTGTGTTGTTATTGCCTGTAGTCAGGATTGAACCTGCAACCTTCAGATGATTGTCACTTAGAACTGTATTAGCTCAACCATTATATCTGTTGTACCATGTGTGCAACTGTATATAACAATAAAGATAAGGACAACAGTCTGAAAAATCTAAATAATACAAAATATAAACTTATATGAGATTTCATGGTTACATTGGTGAAAATGACTTCATGATTTTACTTTCAATTATTATAAAATCGGTTTTCATTTTTCATCCTTTCCAAATTACTGGGCAGTGTTATATATGTTTGTTAAAGCTGTTAATGTCTTTCTAAATTTTGTGCATTAAAAAACCCAAATTAACCATTTACTAAAGTTATATATGATACAAGACATTTTTTTTTTACATGAGCTATAGGTGAAATTAATGCAGTAATATTCTCACAAGGTAAAATTACGTCTACTGGAGAGAAAAATCTTTTCACAGGACTTTTGTTAACAGATTTTATGTTAAATAGTCACATTTTTAGCTTTAATTTGATATAATTCATTCAGAAAGTAATAGAAGATGCTATACTATTATTTCACTTTAATGTAATTTTTATCGGTTTCAAGTAAATAATTAATTTTGCAATTACTGCATATTCAAATTCAATTGCCTGCAAATGTTGATTGGAAATAAAACTCTGAACTGATAAAGTTATATTGTCTCATTCAGAAAATACTAAGTATTTCTCTGAAACTTATTTCAATGTGAGGTGTTGTATCGTGTTTTTGCCTCTCAAGTAATTGGATTCATCTTATCCTCCTAAACTGATATGACACAATGCTTGGCTGCATGTGTTGTGGTGTGTAACGTAGGTGCATATGCAACAGACAACGTGTGAATGTGTGTGTGTGTGTATATATATATATATATATATATATATATATGTATAGATGAGTGGGCATAAGGATTAAGGCAAGCCTCATATAGGTACATATGTTTATATATATATGTGTGTGTGAGTGTGTGTATATATATATGTGTATATGGTCTTGACAATCACAGGGGGTTGATGTATGTGAATGCTTGGTCAAGAAAGCCATAAAAATAGATAAGCAACAACTGGTCTGTCTTTGAATAGATACAAGACAGATAGGTATCAGCAATAAAAAGGCAGTAGGAATCGATGCTGGTGGTCTCCTCTTAAAGAAAGGATTTTAAAATCCCATGTAAAACGAGAATAAATGAGAATTGGAAGTGAGATTTGAGAAATAGGGGGCGAGTGAAAAATTTGAAAGGAGTGATACAGTTTAGAATCCAGAGTGACCGAGGAAGGAGTTAGAACTTGGAGACTGAGGAAGACATATCAACTTTTAGCAGAGACCAGTAGACCAAAGTAGAAGTCCTGACAGTGGACAGAGAGGGGTGCTTCCCTCCTCTCGGCTTGACAGAACATAATAACAGATAGGAGATAGAGAAGGTCAGGAAGAATGACTAAGTAAGAAAAGGATAAGAATGTGAGTCGTATACCTCATCTCTTGTCATTTTGAATGTTCAAATTATCCTGTATTTGTCTTTGTTTGTTGCACACTCTCTCTTTAGAGTGTTCACCTTTTTGGTGGGGGTGTCCCAAGAAGTGCTTTTGTCACAGACACAACGAGTGGAGGTCCTAAGTTACAGACGGCCAGAAAATGAAAGACGTAAAGTTGCAGCAAATGTGCAAAAATATGCAACAGAGAATGTGCAGAGAGCCCCCAGCCCGCCAATAGGTGTTATACTGACAACTAATTTGTCATTTAAAGCTGCTTGATTCTACAGTTATGCAAATTAGCCAGGTCTAATTTGCATTTCTCACTACACTAGACTTTTAAACAAAAAATTCTTGGCATTTATTAATGTTTTTTAAATTTTTTTTTCTAGGATCTACTTGATGAAGACATTCCTGATCTCCCCGAAGAAGGTAAATCAAGATTTTCCATGATGCATTAGAAATAGTGATCTGTATTTCTGTATTACTTCATATTGTGATAACATTTACTTGCATTTCAAATCTAAAAAATTGATTATTAACATTACTTACATATAGCAGTAAACTTAAAACATGAATAATTTAATAGTATTTTTTAGACTTTTAGAATATTAAAAGGAACTTCGTACTACATGGAACTTAATATTTACATTCAAGTGTGTACATATCTGCTAAAAGTATTTTTATAGACTAAAAAAACTTTGATATGTAATAGCCTTTACTAACTTAATTGAAACACAAAGTATGGTATAACCTAATATTTTTGCACAGTAAAAGTCGTGTTTATTTCTCCTTTTTTTTTTTTTTTACCAATCACAAAACTTGGAGTATGATACAAGATAAACATAAACAGTGGATCTAAACAAATTGGTTATGAATTTTAAAATGACCTAAACTAATCTAAAATTTGTTAATTCTGCTTTTTAACAGGACTAAATTGATGCATGTGTCTAACAAAACAAAATGAAAAAAAAAAAATTTTTTTTTAATATTAAATAGAAGGAAGTGGGGGCAGGATATTTTCTATTTCTGTGATGGTATTCACCCTAGGTCAGTTGAGCTGGCCCCATCCAACAAATTCACCTGTGGTGAATTCATGAAAGAAGTAACAAGGGAATAGGAAATTCACAAGAGGTGCCCAAACCCCACATGCATATCTCAGAGAAAGGAGATGCCCTTATTTGCTGCAAATTTTCCACAGGCGCAGTGACAAGTACACCAAATGCTGTTAATTCCTGATGATGATGGAGACACCCTTTTGATTTTTGCCAGAGCCCCTTTGGCTGGGTTGTAGCCTTAATACCACTGGTGTGCCAGACCTGTCCGCCTTGGGTAACCCTACAAGGAACTTAAGTTGCAATGGAATGGCTCTGACACCACCAAGTTTACACAGCAATCAAAAGGGGTTAGACTTTAGAAATAATGCGCTAGATGGCTGTTGAGTAAAGAACTTCCACTGCCTTTTACGTGCCTTGCTTTTTGTTCTGCAGAAACAGACTTTTTTGTTGATGAATTTCTGTGTACCCATACTAAATATTGCCAAATATAAACAAGAAGTTCACATTTTAATGAATACTCTATACTAAGAGTCAAGTAAAGTTGGTGAAATGGCCTATTGTTGGTATCAGACGGATAGCAAGGGTAGCCAAGCTCTTTTCGCTAGCATTCGACCAGGGAGATTATTTTGCTGAGGTGTAGCGCCACACCTACCATCAGTTATCCACTTTACCCAAGCTGTGCTACTCATGCGCTAATTTGGCAGGGACCAGTATTGAACCTAGAACCTTACGATTCCTAGGCAGGTGCTCTACCGACTGGGCTAAACCAGCATGTAAGACTGACTTTTTTGTTCATTAAAATCAGGTAAAAATAATTCTTTTCCTGATTGACCTTTTATTTTTTTTATTTTTTTTTCAATATTTGTAACTTTTATCCCCAACATCAGTTGCCTCTTTATTGCACATTTACAGCTGCAGCAAGAGTTATCATATTCTTTTAACAATATTTTAAAGTATATATTTTCATAGCTCATCTATTTTGTAGAAATCTAAAGAAATACATGCAAACTGTAATTGGTTATTTCTCTCAAATCTGAACAACTGTATGGAATATGTTTATTTATATATTTTTATTATGTTTAGTTATACTAGCAAATATATGCACCCTCCGGGTGCAAGTATTTAAGTTTTAATATAATAAAATATATTAAATTAGAAAGGCTAATGAAACTGAATAAGAATGCAGATAAAAAGATTTGGAACAGAGGGGGTATGATTGAAAAATAGAACAACTTTGAAACTAACTCTTCCATCATTTTCCATTACTCCCATCTTTCATTGCTAAATTTTCCTCATTTAACTATTTAGTTAAAATAGGAAGTAAAGAATAAAATAACAGTTATTTGTTCGTGTTAATGGATTTCTTTTAAGATTTATCCCCGAGATTTTTGCTCATATTCAATAAGATAAAACCAAACAATTAGAAATCAATAATACTAAACATATATTTATTAAAATCAAATTTTTAAGATCAGTATGCAAATTAGCCTTCCCGTTCACACTGTAATCCGCTATTTTGTTGTATATATAAATACAAATGCATGTTATTAGTATGTAGATATGGTCCACAGTCTTAATAATGTAAAACAGTTTTATTAATAATTGAGGTTTAAATAAAAATAAAATAATGGAGAATGTGATGAAAATAACAAAGGGAATTGTGACTTGTACAGTAATATAGTTTCGGTTACAGACAGACAAATCCACAATCTACATTATAATAAGATATTATTTATTATTTATATATTATATATTATTACATATTATATATTTATGATATGTTTGACTGATCTATATCAATTACATTTTACTGATGTTATGTTAATTTAAATTTTTAAAGTTTTGTAATAAGGTATAAAAAGAAACAACTCTACTGCAATTTTTGTGTTATTTTTATAAAATTTTTCCCAACAAATAAATTCTAAAATTATTTTCCAGAACTGAAACAAGATTCAGAAGGTGCCATGTTTGATATTTTCAATCCATTGAAAAATGCTGAGGTAAATTAAGTCAGTTTTATGAAACTTTTAAAAATTTTAAGGTTTTTATTTCTTAATTGTAATATACTATTAATCCTGTTATCACTGTCATGTAATAACTGCTGTCGTATTTTTTGATCTTAGAAGTTCTGAAAATTATTTGCTTATTCGGGTTCTGTTTTTTAAGATTTTTGTTTAAATCCAAAATATTTGGTAAATTTTGAACCTGTGCTGCTAACTAGATGCACTTAAACCCAAGTGGTTGAAATTTGGGCTATGGTTTCTTTATTTCTACATCATTATTGCCAATAAAATGTTACAATTTGATTATTTTTTAATATATTTTAGATTGTCTATAGAATGTTGTAAGCTGTTATTTAAAAGCCTGTAAAGCAGTTAAATAACAGATTACAAAATTTTATATTTTCAACTATTGTTTCAAGTTAGAAGCTGAGAGTGTGAGGCCTATGGATGTAGGGGTGCATGTTACTCAATTAGATCTTTAATATCCTCCCTCTCTGTGTTGAGCAAATCTTTCTCTTTATATATAATACTTTTGTTTTGTTCATATAAATGAATGATTTCTACAGTGAAGGAATAAGTCATGGATTTAAAAGTTGTGCGTAGGATATGAACACTGGTATATTTAGAATTAGATAAAATAATGAATAATTATAATTTATAGGAGGCGGAGGAGCTCTCAAAGTAGTTTTGACTAACGAGAAGAGAGCCCCTTTGCTTTAAATTTAGAGTTTTCCTTCTGTTAGACCGGTTACCATATCAAGGTTAAAGAGCCCAGTCTGATTTACTATTTACCCATAGCTGGAGCTAAAATATAGATTTGTACCTTTCCCAAGAGTATTAGTGTTATGTGAAATACAAACAGCTTTGTCCAGGATTTGAACTCGTCTTGCCATGTCTATTTCTTATGACAGTAATCATTACAACATGTGCTTCCAAAAAAGATGGGTTCTTGTTTGATGCAAAATTTTGGTGGAGAGTTTTATTGACCTTCCATTGTGAGATATATATTACATTTTTTATTAAGCATAAAAAACAAATTGTAGATTGTAAGTAGATTAAAGGACACAGTTTCAACTTTTTCATATCTCATAGGAATGAATGTAATGTTAAATATTTTCATTTCTGAAACTACTGTGCATATAATCTAAGAAAATAAATAATAAGACTTATTCCCATAATGTTTTAATTCTGTTAATTTTTGTTGATATGATTTTTATTTTTTGTAGATCAACTTTTATTCTCAAAATGATTTTAATCCTGTAAAATATTTTCTTAGTTTCAGTATGAAGGAGATACAAGTCTGTTTGAAGATGAAGACACACGGACTTTTTATGAGACTCTTCCAGATCTTCGTTCTCTTATTCCTGGGGTAATTCAGTTTTGTTATTCTTCAAATTATTTTAATGAATATGAAAATACTTTTGTATTGTGATATTTTGATTTTTCTAAACTCTATGATTATAGAGTGTTTATATACTTTGAACAAGTGAAGATAAACAAGCTGATATTGGGAGATTTACCAACTGCAATTTATCCTCTCTTTAATAAATATTATTAGTTATTTAATATTAATGAATCTTATTAGTTACTACTTCATTTTTATTTATTTTAATACAAATAGTGAAAAGATGAAATATTTTGATCTTAATGCATTTTTTATATAATTTGATTGAGAATTAATTCACTAAAATTATGACTGAAGTATTTTTATTTGCTAAAAAGCGAGGAAAAATTCATATATTAGATTTGAACAATATTTATTCTTTCTTGTGTGTGTTGCATCCAGGCTTTAGTATTTTGGGGAATTCTGCATTTGGTACTTGTGAATATATTACTATTCATTACAATAGAGAATAAAAAAAAGATTCTTTTGATAAGAATAAGCAAAACTCTTCCAATCTTTTTTTACATTAAGTATCACATTTTTTTCTTATTGTAAATCTATTGAAACAAAATGCAACATACACAATGGCTGAAAAAGTATTTTAAAAACAATAAAGAAAGAGAATATAGCCCTTAGAATTATTATTATTATTATTATTATTATTCATCTCAGATCAATTCTAAACCATAAATATTTGTGCAGTTTGTGGTTGACACAGATTTTTCCCAAATTAACTTTTTTTGTTATCACTTTTTGATGTCAGTCTGTGTATCATAAACCTACTGAGTGTAAATTCATTGAAGATTTAGAAATTAAAGTTTTTTTTACTACTTAGATAATAAAAGAGCAATGGAATTGTTAAGTCAATCAATGGGAATACTTAATGTTTTCATTGTTTTCATTTATTCTTTTTAAAGGAAAATTTATTGTAAAGTACTTACCAATTAACTGACCAGGTTAAATTTATTTTGTTTAAGTGGAAAATGTTAAAAGAATGATTGACTAAGTAATTTTGAATAAAATAAATTTGATATTTTTAGTTTTAAAAACAGTATGAAAAAAATTGTTCTCTTTTGTTTGAAACTTTTTTTTTATCTTTTAGACTGAATGAGAAAAAAACAAAAGTATTGTTTAGATTTATTAGCACATTAAATTAAATGACATTTATCATTATATTACTCAAAACTTGTAAAAATATTGCTCATTATTTCATTGAAACTGTCATATAAGATAAATTTTCTATCAATTTTCAGATATTGTACAAAGAAAGTGAACATGCATCATCAAAAGATGAAACCAAAGAAGATGAAACTGGATTGGAAGAAGGTTTGGCATATTTTCATATTGGAATTTCAAAAAGGAGATTTTAAGAATTCATTTTTGAGTTTTTATACATTCTGTCTTTTAGTTTATTAACCATTTTAGTTATTTTTTGTTGTTTACATTTACTTAATCCCTGACGATTTTATGTTAATTTACATTCTTTCTTTTTATACTTAAAAAAGAATTAGTAAAATTATTCCAATTTGATTTGCTGATGTGAACTTTGATGGCTTTTTTTTCCAATAGAAATAGATTTCCATTATATTTCCATTTAATAAAAAAGAACTTAATTGTTTCTGTTTTTTTAAAGATTTTTTTAATTGTTTTTCCTTGTAGATATTGAAACTTTGAAGATTGAAGACATAGAAACTGAAATGGAGTTTGAACAGAAAGATTTACGTGTGGAACCTGTACTGAAAGAGGAGAGCAAAGAACGACAGAAAGAGGAAGACATTGAGGAAGAATTGGATATGATCCCTCCTGATATGGGTCAGTATTTTAGGTTTTACACTTCTGCAATGCACCATTTGTTTGTTTTATGCATCCAAATACAAAATCAACTTATTTTCTAAGGTTTAAACTTTGTATCTTGTAAAATAACTAAAAAATAGCTATGAATTTTTAGAGATTTCTTTTTACAGTCACAAAAATGTATAAATCTGACATATTCTAATGACATTTAATATAATTAACATTTACTTTTAAAGTTTTCGTTTAAGGGTTTGTGTTTTTTTTGTTTTTATTTTGCATCATATCAATTTTAGGTTCTAATTTTGTTAGTTCTGATTGCTGATAAGAAATCTTGCTCATTGATACAACTTATATTTTTGTGATTAATTTTTATAATTCTCATGGTAACATCATGTTGTGAAGTAATCTTTTTAATAACATTTTTGATAATTATTTCACTGCATAGCAATTAATAAACTTCTCCCCCTCGTAATAAAATATACGTCTTTTTTTCACTGTAGAAGATGAAGGAGATACTGGACATTTAATGAAAGCTCAATTTGATTCCTTTCTGCAGTCATTACCAAACTGTGTCAATAGAGAACTTATTGATAAGGTAAGATCTTATATAAAACTCTTAAGCAAAGACGAATAATGTTATCACTAAGATTTTTTTAATCCTTGACACTTCATACGAATTATCATAGATTCATGAGTAGTCTCCCTTGGTTCGGATTGCTTGATAAAGAATTCTATTTACGATCATTATTTTAAGTGAAATTTTAATGGAAATTTTTATTTAAATTAAAAAAAAAAAAATCTTTGTAATATGATTTTTTAAAAAAAGACTGAATATGTGCTCTGCTAATTGTATTCACATGTTTTTCTTCTGCTTGTCTTAAAATTATCAGTTGTTGCTCATATCAAATCTATAAATTCCTTACCAAATTATTTGTAATAACAGTTAATATTATTTTCCCCCATCAATTAAAAAAAAAATATTTAACCTGAAAAGAGGAGACTATAAACTTTGTATCATTATTGTTTTTCAGAATGCTGTTGAGTTCTGTATGAATTTTAACACCAAAACAAATCGGAAGAAATTAGTACGGGCTTTGTTTACTGTCCATAGAACAAGGTGAGTTGAGAATGTGTTTTCCAATGGAATAAATTATGTCAAATTATTGTCTTCAATTATAGTGTTTAAATGTTGTTTTATAAATGAAAAGGGAAGTTTTTTATAATGAATCATGTACATTTTTGAGAATAATTTATCAATTGATACATTCATCTTTTTATTTTATTTCCAAAAAAGGTTTTTTGCTATACTATTTTGGTCATTTATATTAAATGTTTCTTCGTCAATTCAATATGAAATGAACTTTTAAATATTTGAAATAGAAATCAATTTGCTTTTAAATATTTGATATAAAATGAACTATTTCATTTTTATTGACTTATGTATTGTATGATCAAATGAGGCTTTTAAAATTGGTTGAAACATTTTCATTTGTTCATTGTTCATAAAATTTCTTTTCTTTCTTATCTCTTTCTTTAGATATGATCTCCTGCCATTTTATTCCCGGTTAGTGGCTACATTATATCCCTGTATGCCAGATGTAGCTAATGATCTTGTGCACTTGCTGAAAGGAGATTTTCGCTGGCATGTATGTACTAATAAAGATTTTATATTATCTCTATGGTTTTATTTTTGAACTGTTAATTTTTATTGATCGCCAAAGAAAAAAGATAAACACTGAATCTTTGTGTCATTTTATACGAGGTAATCCCAGAAGTAAGATCTCCATAGGGCTGGGGATGCAGGGAAACTGCTATTGGCAACATTGTTGTGTTTGTTGTGCATGTGCCTGGACTTGGTGCTGTGTGTACCTTGCTTTTATGCTCAGTCTTGGTTTGGCAGTCATTTCTGATGCTACTGCCAAGTATGAAGTTCAAACTTTGATATGTGACCACAACAGTGCCAACTATAAGCATGTATGTGCAGAACACAGTGTGGCAATAATAACAATATGTTATTGCGAAAATGCGGATAATTTTTTACTCTTGCCTTGTAATTCTAATTTCCCACTTTAATTTTTTTTTTTTTAATTTTGTTTTCCCCTAATGTGTTGAAAACCAATAAATTCAGTCAAAATCAAAAGTAAAATTGGGAAAATGTAATTTTCAATTATAATTTAAACATCTAAATTCATTGTCTGTATATTCTCTGCTATTTTTCCTTGTTACTATATTTTTACAGCAACCAATGTAAAAATGCCAATTCCAGAAGATTTTTTTTAACCAATTTCTTCTATTAAAAAAGCTAAGAATTGTATTTTTAAGTTGATAACATTAAAAGTCAAATATTTATCTCAGTGTGTCACAATGGTGTGCACCATTGAATAGAGAAGTGGTTGGGTGGTAGGTTCCTGAGTATTCATTGGCTCTTGTTTTGGGTCTCTTTGATGTGTTTTGGTGTATTTTCAATTTTTTCCTTTTTTCTTTTTCTATTTGATTATTTATATAAGAAAAATTTATTAAAAATTTTTTTATGCCTCATTCTTGACCATTTATTTAGCTTTATTTTTAAAATATAAAAATGTCGACTTGTCAATTCTGTAAAAATGGTGTGTAAATCAATACACCTTTTATAGAAAAATTCTCTTTTCTCATTTGGAAAGCAAATTAAAACAATGTGTCTATATTTTACACATTGAATGTGTGTATTTTATGTAATTTAACAAACAAGTAGTTTAAAAGAATATTAAAAATTTATGTAATTTTTATTGCATTTAAACAAGAAAAATAGGTTTTTGTAACTGTCTTTATCTCAATGTCAGTTTCTTATCTAAAATTAATTTCAGTCTCTATTTATATTTAGGACTTATTCTAATTATTGATGTTGCACCAGGAGACTAGGCTAAAAATAAATGATTACCATTGCATTTCGTTTTTAGTGAGTAAGATTTTTATTTTTGATTTGTAATTGTGAAATTTTACTTGATTATTTTTAGGTACGCAAAAAGGATCAAATAAACATAGAATCTAAATTAAAAACCGTTCGATTCATTGGTAAGGAACTTTTTCTTCTTTTCTTTCAATTTAATTCTACTTGTTGGATTGAATCTTTAAATTTATGTCCTTACTCATTTTTCTACTGACTTAACTTTTGTATGATTTTTTTTTCTAGGTGAATTAGTGAAATTCAAGATGTTTCCAAAAACAGAGACTTTGTTCTGTTTAAAGGTTTGTTCAAATTTAAAATTTTCTTCATTTTGCTTTTACATATAAATTGAAAACTTTCATATTTTCTTTTTAGATTCAAACAATTTTAATAAAATTCTTCTTAAATATCCTTTTTAAAGTTGACTTCAAAATTTATCTATAAGAAATTATAACATTTTTCAATAGACAATTGAAAAAGTGTTAAAAATCTTTTTTTTTTTAATCTTTACATTATTATATTAATGTTAATACATTTAACGGGAATTAATCTATAGTATTAGAATATTTAGTGCACATTTTATAGTTGGAAAATATTAATGAAAGTCAGAAAGATATCTTTTAATGATTTTTCTACATAATTGTTAGTTGTGTAATTCAAAATAAATTTGATAAATAATAAATTTGAATAATTGGTGGAATTAGTGTATAGAATTTTATGTTTGTAAAAAGAAAATTGTAACTTAGCAAATCTTTTAGAATTGGGAGTTTTATTAACTCTTTGCCTACCAAATTTTCCTGGTATTTTTCCCTATTGCAAAAGGATCAAGTACCAGTCTCAGAATTGGTTCACAGACAAAACAAAAGATAGCATGGATGTTCAGTGATTTTTCAGTGTAAACAAGTGACACATATGAGATCTGCTACCAGTGACTTACAATAGGATTGCAGTGGTGGGAGAGTCACTGTGAGTGGTTTAAAGTAGACAAAGAGTTAAACATTATTATATTATCATTGCAAACAGTTTATTACAATTGCAGCAGGACATGATGAATTTATTATTAAATTGTCAGATATTATTTTTCTTTTACTTTAACACAATTTATATGCTGCAACTTGATTGTAATTTTATTAGCTATTTCTTAATGAATTTTAGTTTTGGTAAAGATTGAACTAAATAATGTTTCAATTTAAATTCTGTGTTAATTTTTATTTCTCTTTTCAGTTGTTGCTGTTTGATTTTACTCACCACAATATTGAAATGGCTTGTGCACTCCTAGAAACCTGTGGCCGTTACCTCTACAGACAAAGGGATTCTCACCACAGAACTAAAGTTTATTTAGTAAGTAAATATTCTCAAATATTCAACAGATCTCTTCAAATAGACAATCTTAAAAAAGCTTTATCTTTTTAGAAGGTATTTTAGTTAATTCCAATTAAGCTACACAAGGATGCTGTGTGCTGTTCTCGACAAATCCTGGAAGCAGTAACCCACAAAAAAAAGCAACTGTACGACCACTTGCATCCTATTGCACAAACCATTTAAGTAAAACAAACAAGACATGCTGGACAAGTAAGGACAAGCTTATAAATGACATTCTCCTGTGGACACCTACACATGGACACACCAGAGTGAGCCAACCAGTAAAGACTTATATTGATCACTTCTGTGTGGATACTGGATGATGTGAGGAGGATAGGGATGGGTGGTGAGAGAGAGCCATGGGAATCCATGTTGTCAGAATAATGAATGATAATGAAGCTTAAATTAATTCTTATTGTCACACTTTTTCCGAATAATTTCAGATGGTATAGAAGGTTTCTCTCTCCTTCATTTAAATGGGGAATATTGATAAAAAAAAGATTAGCTCACCATTGAATGCTACTCAAAATTCATCTATATTCACAATTTGGTCAAGTTGAAAATGAGTTTTTTTAGTGAATGAAACTAGCATGACCTGTGTAAATTACATGGTATTGCCAATATTGAAAATATCCTACAAACTGTATTTCTGTTTCTTCTGTTTTGAACAGCCCTGTTGGCTGGGGTTTTAGAATAAACTGACTGCCCCACCCTACCCCATGGGCTTGTGTTGGCCGTGGGTGGCAACCCTTGATGCTTAAAGAGGGAATCCTGGTGGTTGAGCAGTCCATGACATGCAACACTCCACTTTGTCCCTTACTTAGATTGGTCACGTCAAGTCCTAGCACCTATATGATTTTCTCTACCCTATTGAACCTTATGGCAAGCTCCAACCCTTTTTATCTTATATGTGCTAGAAGGCAGTGGCTGAGGGTCTTATTGTCCTGGGTATGATGTTAAACTGCTTCTAGTGGTGAAGCTCTAGTTCTATGGATTACCCCTTCATCATCACTCCCAGGTCCACTCTGATCCAGAGTGGTAGTACATGTTAGGGTCCTATTTATCGGTTAAATAGATCAAAATGAGTTTGAAAAAATTTTTTTTTTAAATTGAGTACTGATCAAGAATGAATAAAGCAAAAATATCTTTGGTATAAAATAACCCAACTGGGGTTGGCATGCTGTAAAATCCAACCAACCAATCCTGTTTTGAATGCAGTGTTGACACTCATAAGAATTTGGTGGATTAGCAACACTAGATAATCAGGATTTACATCTTTGCATTTCATCTTGGAGGATTTTGAAGGTCTCATTTTTAACCAGAAGGTGTTGCAACATGACAATGGTCGTATTTTGTGGGAACATTAGTATTAGTATTTAATGAATTTTAGTATGTTATCAAATATGGTATCTTTTTTTTTTTTTATTTTTTTTATTTCTTATTTTTTAAAATCTTTTAGTGTTTTAATTGACTATATTTTATCATAAAATGTATTTTGAATCCATTTTTAAAATTTATATTTTAGGTAATGAAATAGATTCTAAAAATATCAATATTTTTTGTTTTAGGATGTGATGATGCGCAAGAAGGCTGCTCTTCATTTGGACAGCCGTTATACAACAATGATAGAGAATGCTTATTACTACAGTAACCCTCCAGAAGTACCACAAATGGTCAAGAAAATACGCCCACCAATACATGAATATATACGAAAACTGTTGTACAAAGACCTCTCTAAAGTAACCACAGAAAAAGTAAGTTGACACATGTTTCTTAATTCTCTTACATGAACTGTGAAATTTAGGCCTAGTTTACATATTCATAAAGAATTTGCTTTCTAAAAACTGTCACTTGGGGGTTGGATTCTGCTAAAATTTATAATCATGTAAGATTATATTCTAACACTTTATTACCATATCAGTGGATTTGAGTTTTTGTCTTATTTTCAATGAAATTTGTTAATTTTTGCCATTTATTTAACCTTGGAAATTTTACTGAAAATATATCCACTTAAATTCTAAATATCAGAAATATGAATGATTGTCATAAAAATCTTTTATAAAATTAATTCTGTAAATCAAATAATTCTACATTTTATTACAGTAAAAATCTTTCAAGTTGTTCAAATGTTTTATATTTCACATATCAGTCTTTGCAGCTGATTTATATCAAAACTGAAAATATTTTCATTTTATTTTATTACACATTAAATACACTTGAAGTAAGGAACCTCTATGCTTCTTACAATGCCATTAAAACAATTTATAAAATTATCAAATACTTTTTTCTAAGTTGGGAAATTAAACTTATTTATTTTGTATGATTTTAGGAAAAAATACTTTTTTTAAATAGTTTTTTGGTGAATCAATTTTAGCTGATATAATTGTAATAGTGCTTATTTGTGAAAATTTGTAATAATTATTTATATAGTTTTTGTATTAAAATAATATGGATTCTATTATATTTAAGATTTTTCTGAATGTTAAAGTATTATTTACATGCATATACTTCAATTGTACTGTTAAACTAACCAAAGATGTAACATGATTCTTTGCAGTATTTTACACAAAAAAATGAATGTTAAGCAAAAATGATTTCAAGCATTTTTATCCCCAAATTTCATGTATATAATTTGAAAATATAACTGTCTCTACCAGCAAATTTCTGTTGCATTTTAGATTTTACACACTGAAAACTTGATAAAAAAACACTATTACAAAGAATAGACATAAGATTGTTTAAAATTAATGCTATCTCTAATAGAGAATTCCTGTATACTCTTTTCAGGTTTTCATAGATTTTATGGTGTTTTTGTTTCATGGGATCCAAAAATTCTGATTGAACTTTAAAAAAAAAATTTAAAAAATCTGAAAAAATTGCTAAATTATAAATCTCAACAAGTGACAAAATGTATTAAATGATTTGAGTATTAATAAAATGGTTTTATTATTTTTATAACTTTTTGTGCTTAACTTAATTCTGGTTATTCTATTTTATTAGGTTCTAAGGCAAATGAGGAAGCTCAACTGGGACGATCCTGAGGTAAGTTTTCTTTTTCTCTTTATTGATTGTTTTACATTTCATTTATAAAACTACATTTTATTTATTAGGTTGACACATTTAACTTTATTATTATTACTAGCAAATATATGCACCCTCTAGGTGCAAGTATTTAAGTTTTAATATAATAAAATATCATATTAAATTAGAAAGGCTAATGAAACTGAATAAGTATGCAGATAAAAAGATTTGGAACAGAGGGGGTATGATTGAAAAATAGAACAACTTCGAAACTAACTCTTCCATCATTTACCATTACTCCCATCTATCATTGGTAAATTTTCCTAATTTAACTATTTAGTTAAAATAGGAAGTAAGGAATAAATTTACAGTTATTTCTTCTTGTTAATGAATTTCTTTTAAGATTTATCTCAAGATTTTTGCTCATATTCAATAAGATAAAACCAAACAATTTGAAATCAATAATACTAAGCATATATTTATTAAAATCAAATTTTTAAGATCAATATGCAAATTAGCCTTCCCATTCACACTGTAAACCACTATTTTGTTGTATATATAAATACAATTGCATGTTAATAGGTTGTAGATATGGTCAACAGTCTTAATGATGTAAAATAATTTTATTAATAATAGAAGTTTAAATTAAAAATAAAATCATGGAGAATGTGATGTAAATAACAAAAGGAATTGTGACTTGAATAGTGATATAATTTCGGTTACAGACAGACAAACCCACAATCTCCATTATAATAAGATGTTGTTAATACATTGATAGATTTAAATCCTTAACAGGAATTTTATAAAGTATTTTTAAAATGAAATTTCATTGTCCCTAATGAAAGGTTCAGTAATATTCTTTACATTCTCTATTTTGTTACATTATTGCTAATTGTAAAATCTTCTCAATTTTGCACCAAGAAAGTTCTTATATTTTAGATGATTAAAGACAATGACCTTTTATTTCATTGGATTTCTTTGTAAATCAATTTTTTGGTTCCAAGCATCCACCTCCATCAAAAGTTTTGCAGTCATATTTCCAAAGTATTTTATATCAGAAAAACAAAAAACACCTTTCTCTTGAAAAACTATTTATAATCTGAAAGTAATTTTTAAGGTTTAATCTGAATATACCAACTTAGATAATTTGTTTAGTTTCTACTTAAAAATAATTTTAGTTTCTACTTAAGAATTGACTAGTTTATAAATCTTGTTTATTTCATCAAACCCTTTTTTTCTTCTTTTTTATTTTTATTTTTTTTTTTTGGTTTGTTTTATTTTATTTTTGTATATTGTGTTTTAGGTTGCCTTCTATGCTACCAAATGTTTGACAGCTGTATGGAATATCCGTTATAATTCCATCCATTGTGCAGCAAATCTCCTTGCTGGATTGGCTCCTTATCATGTAAGAGAATTAAGAAACTTTCATTTTATTCACATTTCTCTAACTTGACATTCTATATATAAAGTATATTACTCTCTGTTGCATTAAATATCAATATTTATCTATTTTTACCAGTTTTTCATTAAATAACTGAGTAACAATTTTTTTTTTTTTTACTTTTAAAATTATACTCATTTATTAAATGACTAATAATTTATAATGGTTCAATAAATTGCCAAAGTAATTCTAGAATTCTGTGCATTAATTTTAAATTGAAAAAAATTTTTTTTTCTGAAAATGTTTCTTTTTAGAAATAACATTTTTTTACCATCATTTCAGATTTGTTAGTTTAATTTATTTAAATTTTTGTTTTGTAGGAACTTGTAGCCATTCAAGTGGTTGATGGTATCCTAGAGGACATCAGAATTGGGATGGAGGTAAGTGAATAGAAGTAATTAAATAATTTGGATCAATCAAACTTTTTTCTGTAATATTTCCTTAAATTGCTATATAAAAAATAATAGATTTTTTTTTATTTTTGTTTATTTATGATGGTAATGTTTTCTGTAGATTTTCTTGAATATTTTTGCTAAGATGTGAATTTCAATATTGAGTCATATTATATGCATAAGTGTTAGAATCAAGATATTTTTTTTAAAAAGAATAGTAAATTAACTTTTAATACAATTGCTTATGCAAACCGTTTTTATTTTCAAATATCTCACTTATACTTAAAATTGATATTTTTTATAATCAGGATTTTGAAAATTTCTCCCTCCCCCCATTTTTAAAAGCAATTTCTCTCAGCAACTTAATTTTTTTTTGTTTTAAGTTTTACAAAATCTGCTTAATAGTTAAATTTACAAGATCGTTTCATTATCCTTGAAGTTTTCTTGTATTTTCTTTGTCCACCAATGATTTTTTTTCATATCTTGGTCAACAAAAATTGCTATGATTCTTTGAATACTGAATTGAATAAAACAACTTAAGTGTTTTGACATTATAATCTAAACTTGTATAGTCAACTGTATGTGCATAATTACTTGTAAAATCTGATGTAGCCAAAATAGTCCTTCATCTTGCGACATCACATTTGATATTGTGAGAAGTCAATGAAGAAAAGAAAAAAATAGCAAGTTTTAATGGTGTTTGCCCTCCTGCATAAAAATCCCCTTGATTCAAGAAGAAAATGAGAATCAGTGAAATGCTGTTCATTCAGGTTTATATCAGCCTCCACTAATTTCTGTATCACTTCTTTCTCCCCCGCCATTCCATGCACTACTCACATCATGTGCATATCAGCTAATTTACATTGCATAACAAAAGTCCTATTAACCTTTTTAAATGAGGAATCTTGCTGCAAAGGAAACGCCATATGTCAAAGAATTGCAAAGTCTCTCTCTATCTCTAAATTTATTCTGCCTACCATCGCAAGTTTATTTTGTTTAATTTTTAGGCTTTGTAGATAATTTGTGCTTTAAGACTTTTGTATTTTTTCACCTAATTTATTTAAAAGATATTCTGAAATTTTAAGTGCTTGCTTATAAGGCTGGAAATTAAACTTTTTTCTTTTTTAAACTTTATTGGTATAATTGGTCAAGAGTTTTGGTTATAATGAAATAATAAGACTATCATTATATTACATTGTATTTTCAGTCATTATGTCATTTTAGATGTTGTAAATATCCAATTCTAAATTCTGAATATTTGTTACTATTTCAGATAAATCATCCCAAGTATAACCAGCGGAGGGTTAGTGCCATTAAATACTTGGGAGAATTATACAATTACCGAATGGTTGAATCCTCTGTCATATTCAAAGTCCTTTATTCCTTCATCACTTTTGGCATATCACTAGAAGGTAAGTTAGATTTTTTTTTTTTCTTTTCTTTTTTCGATTTTCAATGTACCATTTGACAATTACTTTTTATTAACTTTTATTTGATTAATCCTTTATTTTGGCAAGTAGATTTTTATGGGATTGTTAGTGTCACAGCCAATGTTTTGTTATTTGCTTGAAGGAGGGGGGGTATCAAATCAGGGTTTTGTATTCAGAATTCTCCTCCTCCTCTTTGTCAATCAAGATTAAAAGAGTTTATTCTACTTGAAATGAGAGGAGAGGCTTTGAGAACCTCAAAGTTTTATTTTACAGTGAAACCTCGCTTCTTGAATGACTCTGAGACTCAAACTATTCAGAGTTCAAACAAAATAATTGTGTAAAAAAAGGCCTCAGTTGTCAAACAAATTTTCATACTTTGAACACGAGTCAAGCTGATGAAAACAGAAGTCGCGTGAATGACTGTCGAGGTAAACCAAAGACAATGATCTCCTAAAGGAAACTCACGTTACGAGTGTCAAATGTGAAAGTACGTTCACTTTCAAAGCCAGTAGAGGTTGCTTTGAAAAATTTAAAGATATATTTTTTATATTAACATTTTTGTGTGTAATCTGTTATTTAAATACACACCTTTCCATATTATATATAACTATAGGCACATAAATAGGCATTCGTGTGATGGTCAAGAACGTATAAATCCACTTTACTCTATTTCTTCAGTTTTTGAACAAATCGATTTTCAAACATAATTTTGGAACAAATTATGTTTGAGAACTGACATTCCACTGTACTAGGTTGAAATTTTTCATATTCTGGATTAATTTGGATGCTTATCTAATTCCATATTGAACTAATTGAATGTTTGAATTCTCTCCTTCAATCAAGAGAGATGTAGTAAGATTTAAAGTTTTTAATTCTATAAAGATTGAATAAAACCTTTGAAAATATTTTCCACTTATTGCTCTGGATAATAATTCTTTATGAAGATATAAATTTGTTAAATTTTTGTTCCATACAGTTTGAGTTTATAGAAATCATTGTAGAATTTTGTACAATTAATAACACTGTCATTTTGAACTGTGAAATATCCAAACTGAAAACTGTTAATTAGTTTTCCTCTTTTAAAATTGCTGAATATTATTGTCAGTAATTCTCACATTTTCAATTGAGTATTTTGTTTTTTTTTGTTTTTTTTAAGAACGTTTATAGATTGGAACAAATACATAAATATTCCAAACAATAGAAAATTGGCCTTTTTAGTGCTTTAAGCAATATGCACTAATTTGATGTTGTTATTTTGGGTTAAAATTCAAAGGTCATTTTCATTAGTTTACAATTAAAATTTACTCATTTTTCATGCTACATATTCATCTATTAATGTAGATATATATTAATAATGGAGATTCGCTTCTGGTTTTGTCTGTAATAAAAATTATGTCACTGCTTACGTCACATTACCCAAAATCATCATAACATAGAATAAATACTCAAAATTTGAACAGGCAACATTAGACAGTCCTCATTGTTTTTTAAAACAAGTTTTAATAAATACATGACTGGTATTATATATCTATATATATATTATAATATTTTATTTTAATACATATTTAAAGTTTACATTTCAAATTGTTTTATTTATTTATTTATTCTACTTTAATGAATTTGATGATTTTGATATTTATTTATTTATTATCCTTTAATGAATTTGATGATTTTACTTACTTGGGGTACAAACTCGCTGACATTGAATTTTTTACTCCCACCCCTCAGGCAATATGTTTCAAAAATTTATTTTTACATTGCCTGGAGGGCGTTTTTTATTTTGTACTAGTCTAATTAAAATTCATATGTAAAGTATGAACAAATTATTTATATATAAAATATATTTTCATGATGATTATAAGGATGAATATTTTTCTTTGTAGAAAATGCAACATCTCCATTGGATCACCCTGAGCACCTGTTCCGCATTCGTCTTGTATGTGTACTGCTAGACACATGTGGTCAGTACTTTGATAAAGGTTCCAGTAAAAAAAAATTAGATTATTTCCTTATTTACTTCCAGGTGAGATAACAAGAATTTATACAATGTTTTTCTGTGTTTTTTTTTTTTTTTTTTTTTTTTTTTTGTATTTGATAAGTCTTCATTCAAATGATTGAATCTCTTTAATGGTTTTGTTTGAATATTTATTTGTCAAGTACTTTTTGTCCAAAAACTTCTGTTCATTTATTTGAAACTTGAAGCGGCTACCCAGCATCACCTGGGTAGGGGGGGGGGTAAAAAAAGCACTGGTGTACTGATTTGTTTACTTTTAGGATTTACAAATGTTGTATATTTTTAAGTAGAATTTCAAAACTATTTCTATGTATGTTTTGATTTTTTAATATCTTTGAATATAAATCAAATCTTCATAATTTTTCCACAAAAAGCAAGAACCGGTGATATTTAATATGTGTATATATTTACTTTGTCGTTAATTGTTTTATTCTTGTCCGGACATACATGCACACCAACTGCCCTTTATAAATCTATAAACAAATAAAAATGTCCGTTTCCTTCATTAATCATGGCATACACAAATCCAATGTATTTCCTTTGTTCATATTTTTTAAAGTCCTGTGTCCTTTCTCTCTTCATCACCCCAGTCTCTGCTAGTTAAAATCCAGTCCTACAAATGGGCCAATAATCATTAGATAACCCCAGTCTGTGTTAATATCTTTTCCAGGGATCTTTATAAATTGAAACTTTCCCTTTCATAAAACTCTTTAAACTAATTTAAACATTTTACATGGATTCATTTTTATGAATGAAATGATTAGTTCTTGATAGCAGTCATGTTTTTATATTTTGGATCGTTCCTTTTAGATTTAATAAAGAATTGCTTGTCATATATTTTGATTAATTTTTCATTTATATCATATTTTTGTATTTTCTCTGCAGAGGTATTATTGGTTCAAGAAGAAGTTGCCTCTTTGGACTGATGACCGTCCATTTCCAGTTGATGTTGACAACTTAGTAAGAGATACGATTGAAGCTGTTCGACCGAAATTAAAACTCTTTGATAGTATTGAAGATGCTTATAAAGCAGTTAATGATTTGGAGAGAGAAATCAAACCTAAACTCGGTAAGAAATCAGAAGTAGATGAAACATTTGTTGATTTTGGTCTAAAAAGCATACAATATCTTGTAATGTAGACAAACAATTTTGTTACATTTCTAAAAATATTTTAGACCTTACATGAAAATAATTTGACTGATATCTTAACTGATTTTTTTTTTTTTTTGTTCTATACATTTTATGCCTGAACATTCATATTAAATAAATGTTGGTCTTTATTTTGCATGTTTTATTTTCTTTGATAACTTGGAGACAAAAAGATAAACTGGATTTGATTGTATGCAATGACTAGCTGCAGTACCCAGTAATACCCAGGAAAAGTGGGCTTATTTACTGTTCTGGCTAGCACCTGAAAATGCTAGCAAACCTGGGTTGTCCATACTAGATTTTCAATAGTAACCTTTTCTAGGTGTATTTATGGCAGATCAATTTTTTTTGTAGAAATATCAATAGCTGTTTAAGTCATAAATAATTTCATTCAACAAACTTAGTTATAAGAATAGCAAACTTACTGCCTTAGTGTTCAATAATAAACACAGAACAATTGAGGAAGTCATCACAATTATTGAAGAAATTATAAACAACTCTGTTTTCCTCATATAGTAGACATAACCAGAGAAAAAACTATAAGTTTGATAAACAATCAGAAGTGTTGTCCCTAAAGAGGGCCTTGTAACATTAAATATTCTAGAAATAATATTGGAATAAGAAGTTTATTACTTTTTATTGTATAATCTAATATCAAAAAGCATTTTTTTAAATTCATTTGTAATAAACTTTTTTTTTTTTTTTTTTTTACTTAGTTTTTAATAAGAAAAGTGTTGGATTTTTTTTTCTTCTTTTAAGCCTTCTTTTTTTTTCTTCTAAGCCTTCTTTTTCCTATTTGATGTGGGTTTTGTTTTTTCTCTTTTGTTTTTAGCTGAAGTTTTACCAATCATTGAAACAGGAGATGAAGTCGACACTAATGGACTTGAAGATTATGCATTTAGTTCAATTATTGAAAGTGATGGTAAATATTTACTTCCTAATTTTAATTATCAAAAATATTTTAACCTTTCCCATGCAAACAGGAATTTGATTTTAGTTTCATTAATTATTCTTTATACATTCAATTAAAGATTCATAACTTGACAATTTTTTATCAATTTATTCACTTATCTTTAAAAGATACATTTTTTTGTAAAACGCTGTTGATAAAAATATTCAAAAATTTTAAAAATGTTTAAACTTTTTTCTTTAGATAATTTATGATAATTTTCTCAATATTATCTCTCATCATACAATTCTGATAATTTCTTCTCTACAAATCCACCTTTTTATTGATAAATTAATGTAAATGTGTAAATAGTATTTTGTTTATAATTTTTTTTTTTTGTTTTTGCATGTTTTTGGTTTGATTTGTAAAAAGGAAAAAAAAGAAGTCACTTTATTTTTTCTTATTCCTTGTGATTTTGTAGAAGAATTGAGTCAGAGTTTATCCCAGACAAATAATGATGAAAATCTTGTAGAAAGTGAAACTAGTCAGGATGAACAAAGCCAGAGTCGGACTGGTAGTCAAGTCCATGAGGTAAGCACAAAAAAAAACTTTAACTTTTAACCATTAAGTTTTTTGAATGATGACAATGTTTGTAATGTTGGCAATTTTAGAAATGTTCTTTCTCTTACAATTAAGATAAATAATAAAAACTTAATCCTAATTTTGTTATAAAATAAAAAAACCCACAAGAACCTCATTTGATAAATGTTTTTCATTTGTAATGCTACAAATTCTTTATTTGACATAAACTGATATAAGAAAAGAAAAAGTTGAACCAAAAATCAAATTTGCTAAATTATTTTAGTTATATTTTCAATTAAAATTCTTAATGTCTTTATTAACTAAGAACAATGGGGATTCCCTAGAGATTAATAAAGCTGGGATTTATCATGATATTATATGGAGAACAAAATGAAGACAAGGTGATAATTTCCAAAAGGGAGATGTTATGTAATTAATATTTTTTGGTTTAACAGGTAAATTAGTAAAAATGTTAATGTCCTGAACTTGTTTTCATAAATCTTAAATGAATGTAAAAAAAGATACGAGTCGATAATTTGTGTTTTTAAACAATATAGGCTACAGTCCTAGACGTCAAAAGAGGCTTAGTTTTCGAATTACGTAGCGAAACAATTAGCTGTAATAATTTTAGCGTAATTATTAATTAAAAATCAAAAAAGGCTAATAAAAGTTTTCGCAATCAGTGGCCTTTCTTGATATTATGCGAAAAGTAAAAGGGCTACTTTGTAAAAAAATACGAAGAAAAATGGAGTAGCTCCGAAAACAGAATTAGCAAATGAGAATCGTGTATTCGAAATATAAATAAGTAAACAAAATGGCCACCTCCAGCGAAGAAGAGGCAACAGTTGTTAGCGACAAAAAATGTTTTGTGTGCATTTTACCTTCCAAAAAGCATAAAATTGTATCATTTTCTAAGAAAACGTGGACTCGTTTTTTAGAATATGTCCATAAATGGAAGAATTAGGACGGTACACAAGCATTAAGTCACGTAAATAAAATTTGGACGGTACACAAGCATCAGAAAAAATAAAAAATAGTATTTCGCATCATGTGACAAGTCACGTAAATAAAATACTCGTTATTTTATTTTTTTAAAAAGCAAATTTTATTTTTCTAAAAAGCAAATTTTATTTTTCTAAAAAGCAAATTCGCTTATTACTCGTTATTATAACGAGTAATAAGCGAATTTGCTTTTAATAAAAAATAAAAAATAATAGTATTTCGCATCATGTGATAACAAGTCACGTAAATAAAATAACGTCGTTATTTTATTTTTTTAAAAAGCAAATTCGCTTATTACTCGTTATAATAACGAGTAATAAGCGAATTTGCTTTTTAGAAAAAATAAAAAAATAATAGTATTTCGCATACATGTGACAATATTTATTATTTAAACTTTAAACAATCTAGTGCTTCATCGCGTAAATTTTTTTTTGTTTCTATTCATAACTTCGGTCTTTTATCTCTTTATTTATACTGTAATTAGTATCGAAAATGACCAACTCGCAAAACAGTTTACACCCCCAACATAAGGGAGGTCAAAATTAAGTGACCTGAAAAAAATGAGAAAGTTTTGAAATAATATAAATAATGCATTATAAAGATCGTTCATTGATAAATGAAAGTTTCATTAAAATCCGATAAATCCCTGATTTTTGGTAAATTATTTTCTGTAGGATGGCTAAAGTCATTTTGTCACAAACGCATTTTAGGCTCATTTTGCCAGTAGCTAGTATAAAAATGAGTATTTTTAATATCTGTATACGAAATACTATTCATTTTTTTTTTTACGTCTGGGACTTTTTTAAATATTTTGCCAGTAGCTAGTATAAACTAAGCATTTTTAATATCTGTATACGAAATACTATTCATTTTTTTCCCCCCGATTTTCTAAAAAGCCTGTTCTTTAATTGAAAATTATATTTTGAAATTTTTTCCTGATGAAAAAAAAATTGTTTGCTTTAGTTACTAAAGCATTATTATTGTTTGCTTTAGTTACTAAAGCATATTATTAGGAATTTTTTGGGGGTGTTTTGAGGGTCATTCTAAATTAATATTTTTTTATTTCATAAACACAGAACATCAGCTGATGTTTACATTCCAGATAAAATCTGTAATCTCATTGGCTAATTTGAATTCGGAGCTATTTTCGTTCTATACGTATTTTAATCACTTAAAACTTATTTTATTAATTCTTGATGCAAGAAACCTATGCGCGAAAAAAAATTGGAATTTTGGGGTGATATCATTTTAATAATAAAGGACAATTTATTTGGCCACTTTTTACATCCGACACAACTGAACGATAATCGGCTTGGGACTGTGGCCTAATATGATTCAGAGATTTATTTATTTTGATTTGGGTTTATACTGCTGTTTCTTTTTCAATATTCCTTGCCACCATTTGTATATTAAACCTTTTTCTTTTTAGGGTGATGATTATGCCAACAGCACTCACAGTGAAGAGGAAGAAGAAGAAGAGGAGGATCTGTTAGAGTCTGCGGGTGAAGATGAAACTGAAGATCAAGTAGGAAACAGTTTCTTTTACTACAAAATCATTTGAATATAATTAAATATTAAAATATAATTGTTATAATTTTAAAACTTTAGAATAAGTTCAATTTAGTTTTGTAATATTAGTATTTGTTAATTTTTATGACTTGTCTGGTTGATTGATTATTTTTGTTTTCTTAAAATAAAAGATACAAAATTCCTAAATGAAGAAATGTCTGAGAAATAAGAAATGAGTTGGAATGATAAACACTTAATGAGTCATCTATATATTAATACTCGTGTTCCTTAAAAGTACAACTGTTATCATCTTGCAACACTCTCTGGTTAAAAATGAGACCATCCAAATGAGTGTCGTCCCCTCAGCTAAATAATGGACCATTCCGTCTTTATTATAAAGAAACGGAAGAAAAAGGACATGTTACACAGAAAAGAAAGAAAGAGTAGGGGAAAGATAGAGAGAGGGAATGAGTGCACAGAAGCGATAACACTAATCTGTTTCAATCAAACATAATGAAAAGAAGGGAAAAAAGTGAGAGAGAGTTATCAAGATTATTACAAATTATAATTAAATTATCATACTGTGGTATATCCACAGGCTCCACTTGTTTTTATAAATGCCAAACAAAGTTAACCTTAGCATTTTCAAGAGTTTATTAGTTTAACATAAAGTCAATTATGGATTTGGTTTCTAAATAGTTTTTTTTTTTTCCTTTGAATGTTGTAATGATTGAAATTAATGTTTATTTTTGTATTTTAGGTAACTGTATTAACAGGAGGCCCTAAACATATTAAATGTACAGAAGATGAAGATTTCCTTTCTGCTTTTGATAAGATGATGGCTGACAACTTGCAGGTTAGAACAATTTTCTCACTTGGTTGGAATTTCAGATTTGGACAAAAAAGTGGACAAAAAAGTATTACAACTTGATTCATTAGAATATTGTAAAATAATCTTATGAATTGAAAGATAGAAAAAATCTTTTGGAATTTTTATTGTAGATGAGAAAAGTTAAAATTATCAAAATCCAATTTTGAACATTCTCAGTTTTTTTGGGTTTTTTTTTTTTAAATTTCTATAAATTATGATTATTTCTGTTTTCTTTTAATTATTTCAGGCGAGATCACAAGAGTCTCTTAAAGTACCACAATTGGATATTGCTGTACCCATGCACCTTAGAGGACAAGTACGCAAGCAATGTAAGGAAATTAGGAATTTTTTAAATTTCTTTAAAAAGATTTTTAAAATTTACAAATCTAAAAAAAAAATTTGCAGTTAACTATGAAACACTTAAATTCAAAATTTGAATATTTTCTTTCCTAAAGTGTCATGACTAAATTCAATATCACAAATTTTATTATTTTTTTGGTTTTTATTTCTTTTAAATCTAATTTTTAGTTAATTAATTTCATTTAATTAAAGATTTCTGATAATCTCATCTAAAATTCACGTAATCTATTTTTATTTTTTTACCTGCAAAGTTTTTAAGAATCTTTTTTTTGTTTTCATTGTAGTCTACTCCCAAAACAACATTGACACCATTAATGACACAATCAAATTTGTGCTGATGACCAAGAAAGGTAACAAACAACAGGTAAATTGGACAAATTTCTTTTAGTATTTACTTTCTTTTTTTTTTTTGTCTAAAGTCATTTTAAAATTGAACAATTTTGTAAATGTGAAACTTTTCCTCTTCCTGAAATATTAATTTATACTTTCCTTTTTATGTCCATGTTAATTTCTGTGTTACAATCTGATGAAAATTCCTTTAACATCTTATTCCTTCCTTTTTTCTTTGCAGTACACTAATCTGAATGTTCCAATTTCTACTGAATTTGCTGCCAAGTTCAAAGAACGGGAAAGGGTAAGTAACTTTCCATCTATATATTGACACTTATGTTCCTTATTTGTATGACCGTTATCATCCTGCAACACCCTCTGCTTAAAAATGACTGTCCAAATTGTCAAAGATGAAATACAAAAATGTAGATGCTGATTATCTGGTCTTGCGTATCCGCCAAATTTTTATTTTATTTATTTTTTTTTTTTTTTAGTTCTGCCAACTTTTAACTTTATTGAAATGTTTATTTTGTTTTTGCAGGCAGAACTTGCTGAAAAGGAGCAGATGAAACAAGTTGTTCTTGGTATCCATGAACGTCAAGAAGAGGAAGATTACCAAGGTAATCCAACTTGACTTTTCTCATTTTTAACAGACTTTAATGAATCAGGAATTTTTTTGATCAACGAAATTTAACATTATAACACACTTGTAACACATCACTTTTAGGCAAAAATCGACTTTATTCATCAACATAGTCTCTTTCTAGGGTGATACGCTGATTCCAACACTTCTCTAACAATTCAATGCCTTTTTTGTAGAACGATTTGTCTTTGGCCTCAAAATACGCCTCAGTTTCCAATATCACTTCTTCATTGGAGCCAAATCTCTTTCCCTGAAGCATTCCTTTGAGGTCTGCAAAAAGCCAGTAGTTGCTGGGGGCCAAATCTGGAGAATAGGGTGGGTGCGGAAGCAATGTGAAGAGCAATTCATGTAGTCTTGCCATCGTTGTGATCGACTTGTGACACGGTGCATTGTCTTGGTGAAAGAGCACTTTTTTCTTCTTCATTTGTGGCCGTTTTTTGGCGATTTCTTCCTTCAAGCGCACCAATAATGCTATATAATATTCGCTATTGATGGTTCTTCCTTTATCAAGGTAATCGACGAACAAAATATCTTTTGCATCCCAAAATACGGAGGCCAAAACCTTGCCTGCTGATATTTGCGTCTTTGGTCGCTTTAGATGGCTTTCATCTGCTGCTGTCCACTCAGCTGACTGCCAATTTGACTCCGGAGTGAAGTGGTGGATCCATGTTTCATCCATTGTCATGTATTTACACAAAAACTCTTTTGTTGCGTTGAAACAGTTGCAAACAACGCTCTGAATTGACACGTTTTTTTTTATCAACTGAGCAAATGTAGCACGCACTTTGAACACAGCTCTCTCATTAACAAATGTTTATGCAAAATGGTGCCTTTTGATATCTTCAACTCCTCTGCTATCTCACACAACTTCAATTTAAAGTTGGCATACCACCTCTTAACCGTTGTTTCTGATGGAGCAGAGTCTGAATAATACTTATAAAGCCATTGAACAGTATTTTTTGCCAGCAGAAAGCAATGCTTTATCAACACATGAAATTTTTTCCATGGTTTTGAAAATTTGCAACAGTAGCTTCATTTAAATAAATTTAATTTGTAAACTAATAATCCGATTGGGCTCAAATTTTGAGACATCTAATTTGAAGGTTAGTACTTTATAAAATCATATGGATTTTTTATTAGTGGCGCCATCTATATGTCACCCGGGACTTATTGAGTGAGGTGTTGAAATAATTTTACATTTTTCTTTTTTTTTTTTTTTTTTTAATTTTTCTTTTCAACATTTAAAAAAAGATTTATCTTGGATTAGAAATATTAATTTGTGATTGTGTTTCCTTTTGAAAATATTCTATACAAAATTATTTGTTAATTAAAAAGAATAAACTTTTGTTTATTTATAGGTTACGAATGAAATGTATATTTTATGCTTCTAAAATTTCTTGGTCTTTGTTTTTACTTGAAAAAGGCATTCTTTTTTATATTTTTTTTAATTCTCCCTATTTGAATGCTGTTGTCAATTGTAAAACTCTGAATGTTTTTCTCTAAAATTAAATCCAAATGGTAGATATATAATGTCCATGTCTGGTACTGACCTAAAATTGGGTCACCAAAACAACCAGTTCTTCCAACCTAAAACAAATTTCTTACTAGTCTGGTATTTAACTTGACAAAGATTTGGATTTAGCTAATTTGCATATTTTACTTTAAAAGTCACTTATAAAAAAAAAAAAATGAATAACTGTTTTATTACACATTGTTAATCTTTCTTTTTTTTTTTTTCTAATTGTATTTAAATTTGTGATTGTTTTATTAACAACTTTTATAATTATTCTTGTCTATGATTATGTTATCATCTTTGATCATCTTATGAATCGGCAACATTAACTTTATTGGAAATCAAAACATCCGACTAAAAAATTAACCTTTTTTTTTTTTCAAAACTAAGATGAATATATTTGCATACAAAAGTGAGCTAATTACTTCACACACACAAAAATTTAATTCAAGTTTCTTTTGTCAGATTATATTTCATTTATTTTTCTCTAGAAATCAGCAATGATTTAACTTGGAATTTGTGCAATTATTAAACATCTATTCCACAGAATTTCCATGGGTACATGTTTTATATATATAGATATATATAAGGAAGTTTGGTATGTATGTGTTGACGTATAACTCCAAAACGAGAGGTCACACGGATTCGAAATCTTACATACACATTAATATCCTTCTAACTAAGAAAAGCCAAAATTTGGTTAGTGATTTTTACTGATTAAACAAAAATCAAATGATTTGCGATAATCATGGCATAGCTGCTGCTGCTAATATAAAAAAAATTCCGCTGGTAATTTGAAATTGAAAAATTTGTGCTCTAATCGTTTCAGCTCAGAATTTCTCACATATCACCGGTCTAATTTTAGAAATATTTATTTGGTTAGAAAGAAAATAAAATAATCTTTCTAAATATGTAATTTGTATGTGGTTTTTCGATTGAATTATTTTTTACAGCGAAGTAAATAACAGTAAATGAAAACAAATACTTTAACGATTAATAACTCAACTTTGTTTTTATTATTAATACTTTCATTTTAAAATAAAACACATCCATTTTTAATCAGTATTTAATTTTTTCGAATGTACAAAAGAGTTTTAGGAAAAGAAAGAAAAAAAATTGAAATACAAACAATTCTAAGTATTTAATTTTTAGCATTTTATTGTTACATTTTAATACGGTAAAAAAAATTTGAAATCAACAAGCAAGGAAGCTCACTTAAAAAAATAAAATTGTTTCAAAAATGTAAACAAAACAAATATTATAATTCACTAATTCTTAGCTTTATTTATCATTAAATCTTTAATAAAGGTTAGGAATGCATTTTTAGAAATAATATCTTGAATGTAAACAAAAATTAAAAAAAAACCTTTCCTAAAGTAAACAGACATTCTATTATACAAATTCTCAGTGATTTTTTTTTTTAATTTGATAAATCATGTTCCTCTTATTTTCTCCCTTACTCCTGTTTTCTCCTCACTCACTCTCTCTCTCTGGTGTTCCTAATTTTTTTTAGTCGGTCATGGACCGTGTACTTTTGCTAGTATATATATATATATATATATATATATATATATATGTAGTAAAAAGAAATAGTTTTCTTAATGAAATTATGATGAAAAAAAAAATCAATTTTTTTGTGTGAAAAACTTGATATTGCTTTCAATGAATTCTTAATTTTTTCCATTCACAAATGATAAAATCCCAACAAATGAATTCTTATTCATTTCAGTTTGGTTCTCTTTTTAAAATAAGGATAATCAGTTTCTCATTGAATGTTCTATGTCAGTACAATTGTTGTTCCTTGTTAATATGTATTATTTCTTAATTTCTTATGTTGTAAAGGTTTAGAAAATGGCCATTATCCACTTCAAACTTTGATTTTGTACCCTGGATAATTAAATTTAGAAAATAACCTATTAACCAGCCAAAAACTGATTTCTATAAACTAACTTTCTTATGTTACTCATTCTTATTTACATATGGTCTGAATAAAACAAAATATGAATCCAAATTTCTAAGTATTTATACTAACTAGACTTAATTTTTTATAGTCTTCCATCATATTTTTGTTATACGTCCCATAGTTGTGACAAGATCTAGTCTTATCTTGCTGGAAACGCTTGCTTAACTCATCTGAGTATATTCCCATGTTCTCCTTGAATTTATCAAGATGATTCTCAATGACTTTCAGAGTCATCCTGCATCCCATTTTTCTGGGGTTCCACATAATTTTCAGCCTTATGATGATGATTGCCCAAGAATCCCCAGATTATTGTGTCAAAGTTGTTCCCCCTAAGTTTCTTTTTGATTCCTACTAAGCTTCTTTGAGAATTCTGTGTACTCAATGATCTTTTTTTATTTAGAGTCCAACCTTTTCTTTAGACAGCTTAGAGAAGAACATACTTGAAGGCTACAGACACCTTGAGCTGTGATAATTTTATTTCATAAGACCCAATTTTATGTGCAACAGTGAGAACACCACCAGGAGGTCCACTAATGGCTCACTCTTGATTTTGTGCCTCCTCACAGCAAACTCTGTTCTTTGTGGCCAGTACTTCTTGTGCTAGGGTCTAAATACATATAGAGAGAGAGGGAGGCTCTAATGTTTAGCAAAGTGAGTAAGCATTGTAAGATGGACACCTTTTTATAGTAAGTAGGACAATAAGAAGTCATAAAAGATGATAGATAAATCCCATTGAGTCAGATCTTGTAATCATTTCTGAAAGTTTGTTTGAAATCAAGCCAAAAATGTTGGTGTTGTACGGATGGACAGACATTTATTGAATTAGATTCTTTTTACTTTAAATCAAAGAATTGGCTTAAGACCAATGGGAATTATTTTTCAAATGATACATCAACATTTTACTGTTTTGTTTTATTTCTAACATTTTTTTTAAACTAGATTTTGTTTTTTTGTGAAAAATAAACTGTTAAAATCTGTAATAATTTTTTTTTTTTTTTTGAATATCTTTTAGAAATGTTGGCTGCTTTAAGTAGGCCAGCCCCAATCAACACCAACCGAGAAAGGCGTGTTCGTTATCAACATCCTAAGGGAGCTCCTGATGCTGACTTGATCTTTGGATCAAAGTAAGTTGACAAGACTTGCTATACTTACCAGATACTTAGGGTATGTATTTTCCATTCAGTTAACTTAATTTGGAGATCAAAACTGAGATGCCAAAGTTTGCTCAGTCTTATTCATTTCCAATATTTATTTGGTTCTAAAAAAAATGAACTCCTAAAAGATGAATCATTTTGCTTTATTCATTTTGCATCGTTTCCACACTTAATTAGTTTCAGTTTTTTTTTTTTTTTGTTTTTTTTTTTGGCTTATTTCTCAGATATTTCAACTTAGAAATTTAGCAACTTTGGTTTCTTTGTTTTATATTTTACTGTAATGTTGTCTTGATTAAAGTATGTTACTATTATGAAACTTGTTTGATAACTGGAGATAACTTTATATTGTATGTCATCCACTTCAGATCTAAATGATATATATATATATATATGATTCTTTTATTGAATTATTTCAAAACTAAGTAGTAAATCTTTTGTAGTTGTTCTTTTTGACTCTCAATATTTTAATTTCTTTTTTGCATTGAAACAAATATTTTGAGTTTTACAGGATAACTGATTAAAAAAAATTCTAATCCTTGATAACCTTCAAAATGAATGTTTGTAGAGAAAAAACCCTGTAAACTAAAGAATGAGAAATATGTCGTTTCAATGTACAAATTCAGCAAGTTTTTTGTTTTTATTTTAATTAACCAACAATATTAAATTTCTTTAGCATTATTTGAAAAATATTTAATTTTCTTCTAAATTCTTGTTTGGATTTTTGTAAAAAAAAATTTTGATGACTTTCTACTTAACTGTTTTTTTAGAATGTTTCTTGTTTTTTTTTTCTTTCAAAATTTCAGTTGAATTACATCCAGGTTGTTTGTTCTCTGGCAAACAAAAACCTTTGTACGCAAGTAAGAATTCTCTTTTTTTTAACCAATATCTTTTTTTTTTCCTTTTTAAATGCTTCCCCTTTAGTTGTTTGTTTTAGAGGGTTGTGATTAGACATTATGTATAAAATACTAGGGTGAATCAAAAGTTTTGCAACATTATAGTTACGTAATGCACAATTCAGCCAAGGTCATAAAGGTGACAAACCACACTAGACTGTGAAATGCCAAACTCACCTGATACTCTCTGAGTGCTACTCAGCAGATTGCCCCTATGGCTTGGAGCATCACCTCAGAATCAACAGTGCTAACCATGCCTGATTGTTGAGGTTCTTACAACTGGAACAAAATTTCTTGAACCATTTGGTTACTTTATTGTGATTAATTGCACCTTCTCTTTTCACGCAACAAATGTTTTGCTTCTAGCGTTATGGTCCAGTTTGAACTCGTATAGCATAAGTTCCAGAATTAGACTGTTGCATGTTCATCAATTTCACATGGAGTAAAGCAATGCACAATGTGTTAGTGCACCAATTACCACGATACTACCAACCACATTGGGTATCTACCATGGCTAGAATTACTTCAGTCATATGATATATGCTTTGCAAATTAGCATGTAATAAAATCTTGTAAAACTTTTGACACACCTTAGTAACTGCAAAGAAAAATTATTTAAAATTAGAATTACAATATCATTTCATAAATTTTAATTTTCTACATTGTTAAAAATACATTTATTTTGGTTGGGTGTCTATTCTAGAAATGCAAAAACTCTTGTTAAAAATGTAGAAATCTTATATTTTATGAATTGTTTTTATGGCCAAAATGGTTTATCATTGTGTAAAAAGATTTTTTTTTTTTTTCTTTTGAGAAAAATAAATTAATTGGATTGGTTGTAAATATATCAAGAAGTAATTTTTCTATTTCAATTGATTCTATCTAGATTAATGAGATATTTATTATAAATATGTTAAACTGAAAAGTTTTGCTGATTTATTTACTTTTAAGTTTAGGGAATTAACTTGGTAATATATAAAGTGTAAATTAAGAAAAAAAATTCCTTTTCTCTTAGATGTTGAGATGAAATAAGTTATTGTGTTCATCTATTTTTCAGGAAGCGTTGAAGGCCGTATCTAGCTTGAGGCAGGTGTGTGATTACTCCCTACAGGCAGTTGTGACTATCTATGTCTCCAACTGGTCGCCAACTCACAGACCAACAGGCTTCTGGCTGCAGCAGTACCTGACAAAAGCAGCGGGAGCAGCAGCAGCAGTGTCAGTGCAGCCTACAGTAGCCAATAACAGGTGGCAATGGGCTCCACTTTAGGACTCCGTTATTTACTCCCTGTTTTGCCATTGAGAATCTTACAGAGGAAGTTATGATGATGAGACTTCAATAATTCACCCACAATGTTGGTTTTTGTTTTTTTTTATTAATTCTTTCAGCAAGAAAAGATCTATTTCCTTTTTTTTTTTTTTTTTTTTTTAATTTTTTTTTTTTTTTTTTGTGATTGGGAGTGGAAAAGCTGTAAGAAAATCTTTCAAAATTTCATTTGTAGTCATTAATGGATGCAAAAAAAAAAAAAAAATAAAAGAAAGGAAAAAAATGATTTTTTTTTTTTTTTTTTTTGTCCTAATTAATTTGCAGCAAAAACATTTTATACTTAATGCTTTGGTCAATTTCTTAATTTTTTTTCCTCTTTGAATCCAAGCAACAGTGGCAGCTGCTGCTGATTATTATTAATTTTCTTTGATTTCTTTAACATATTATTTACTGCAGCAGCAGCAACAACAGCAGAAATTTGCACGCCCTCCCCACACACAAAAAAAAAAAAAAAGAGACCAAAAGAAAAGAAAACCCAAACCTGCTGGTTCCCATATAAAAGACACTTTCCATTTTCTCTTGGATGATCAACATTTGTGGCAAAGTCTCTTCAGGTTTCTTAAAGTTTAATGAGCAACATTAAAAAAAAGTGATTTCTTTTCTATCTGCAAATTCCTTCAATTTGTTCCTTGATTTTATGGAATAAGTAAAGCTTTTAAGGTGGCAGTTATCAAGTCATAAGAAAATGTTTGAATGAAAATCATTGTGTGTGTGTGTGTGTGTGTGTGGATGGATGGATGGATGTGTCCTATTTCTTTTGTTCTTCTCTTCAGTCCATTTTAACCTCTTAGAACATTCCTTTCTGTTTTTCTCTCATCTCCACATTTTATTTCCATTGAAGAGTTTAATTCTATTATTATTCTATATTTCTATAATGCCAATATCTCTGCACACAACTTTTGTCAGCATGAATTGAATTGAATAATATTGTAGATGCTCTAAACTTTATTTTGCTTCTAACAAAATGCCACTAGTTATAGATAAAAGGCTGTAACCACAAGAGAGAATGAGAGAGAAAGACGTCCGTGTTTGTCCTAGAAGTTTCCATTTCTTTTTTTACTTTTTTTTTTCTTTTCTTTCACACTTTAAAAGGGGGATGTGCCTTAGTTGGACAAATGTAAAAAGCATTGCAATTGTAATGATGAAAATTACACGCATTAAATCGGTTTTGTTTACTTTCCCCTCCTTAATGCAAAATTCTTTTTTCTTTTTTACCCTATTTTCAGAATCCGAGCCAACTTTTATTGGCTCGTGTTTATTTTATCATAAATTGATTTGCCATTTGATTTTCTATATCCCAGTTATTTTTGTGTGCCTCATTTTTAGTTTTCTTTGGGTAGAAAATCAGTTGTCATTAAAATAATGTTTCTATCTAATAACACACTTTGTTTTTTAAGTGTTGGATTTAGTAATCTTGTTAATGGCACTTTGTAAAACTGACAGTTTTTCTCAATGAATAATTTTACCATTTTTTTTTTTTTTTTTTTTTTTTTTTTTCATTTATACTTAATATTTCATTGAAAAGAAAAAAAACTTTTTTTTTTTTTTCTATTCAAAAGTTTGTTGTATTTTTCCATTTGTAATTTGTGAAGAAAACTTGAAGTGCTGGACATTTCCAAAATCTGTCCAAATTGGCATCTCGTCCATTTTCGTATTTTGCATTAGGATTTGATCGAATAACAACACCACTTGTAACATTGTGCCCACAATTTCTGCTAGTGAACATTTCTAATTTCTCTTGGATGCAGACACTCTTGATTTCGTGCTTTCTTATAACAGCTGCTTTTTTCAGAAATATTAAACTTTGATTTCACTTTTCTCTTTGTGCTTTTTCAGTCTTTTTATTTTTATTTTTAAAATGTGCTCAAGTTTTGTGGATTCTCATTCAACACAAGCAAGATATAAAAAAAAGAAAAAAAAAAGACTCTTTTGTAATGTTTCAATAAAAGCAGAATAGATCATTCCAATATTTGAAAAAATCTTTTAAGTTCATAATTTATTCTTTCTCTTGTTAATTAGATTTCAGATTTGTAACCCCCACACCAAACATGCCAAATAATGAATGGAAGATCTTTTTTGATTTTATCTATATATTACTAAAATTCAAAAACAACACATCATAATGAGATCTTTATTAGAGCAATATATTTTAAATGCTCTCAAGAGAATAAAGCATTTTCCAGTTAAATTTGCAAACTTAATGGTTATTTTGGGGGTCTGCCTTGGTGCTGAACATAATCTTTTAATCATTTAAAATCTCGGTATAAATGGAGATAACTATAAAATGCTCATTAAGATTCTTTACTTCTCCCTAAATAGAAGTATCAATATCATTAGGGACAGCTATTTCAATGGATTATTGAGTTTACCTCAAGTAAAATTCTGTAAATCCATCTTAGATTCATTTACATTTTGGCATCTCGAGAAATTCCAGAATAAATTTTCTAATGCGATATGTGATAAGCTTTTATTTCAAGAGAAATATAAAAAAAAGAGAAAAAAAGTTTGAATATGAAAAATGACATTAAAACCGACTGGAAAATATTGAAACCTTTGATTTCTCCAGAAATTCATCTATGAGTTCTATTTACTCAATATATTCACTTAAACTTTCTATGGCTGCCATTAAGATTAATATCAAATCTCTTATTTATAGAATATATAATTGCAAGTTAGGATAAGTATTTTACAATTAGCATTTATCTCCCTTGAGAAATTATAATGAATGAAGTGAGTGTAAACATCAACTGATCACAATTATTGAATTGCAAATTGATTTATTCTCTTATTGAATTTGAATTATTGTTCTACCAAAAATCTTTCTACAATCCAACATTTTTTTTTTTGTGTGTGTTTTTTTGGGCAACAAAAATTGATCAAGTTTTCAATATGAATACAAAAAGTTCCAAAATCCCCACTGAACTAATTTAGACAAATAAATTCTGAACAAAAGGTTTTAAATTTCTTTTCTTTCCTTTTTTTTTTTTTTTTTTCACTTTACATGTGAAATTTTGATATTAAACTTTGATTGGATGATTCTATTTATTTCTGTAGAAATTTGCTGCAATATTTTAGTTCTACTCTGACCCAATTTTGACAATAAAGATTGACAATGAAATTTTTTTTTTATCAGTTTATTATAATAAACAGTTTAAAAACTTAAAAACAAGGGAAGTAATAAATCTTGTTAATTTTCACACTGGTGATTTTTCTACTCGTAGCAAATTAAAGTTAATATTTCAATTATTTTCACTTTTTAGATCAGACCGTGCAATTTGGTGGAAGATTAGATAAATTCAATGGACAATTATTGGATCAAATTAAGTTAGATGTTGTTTTTTTGTTTGGTGGCATTAGATTTTTTATTTTTTTGCAATTTTTAAAAATGTCAAAATTGTAGGGGGAAGGTAGTGGGAATGATCAAATGTGACAAAAGTGGTTTGTAAATGCTGATAATGGAGAATTCTTTCTGAACAATTTCCAATGATTGATTTGAACAAGTTGTACCAGCAGTACGGATCTCCATGACTCTTCCTCACCACCCATACCTATCAGCCATCGCTCCTGGTAAATGCTCTGCCCAGCACCGCCACAAAAGAGGCAGCTGTATGGTCACTTACTCCTATCACAGCAAATCATTTAAGATGAAAAAGCAGCCTGGACCTACATATGGACACACCAGTTGGGATTGGCTAGTAAGAAACTACATCGATAAGCTCTGGCTTGGATGCTGGGCAGAGCATTTACAGGAGCGATGGCTGATAGGTATGGTGGTGAGGAAGAGTCATGAGATCCGTACTGGCTGGTACATACTGGTTCAAATCAATCATTGGAAATTGTTCAGAAAGGGAATCTCCATTATCAGCATTTACAAACCCTTTTTGTCACATTTGATCATTCACTACCTTCCCCCTACAATTTGACATTTTAAAATTGCAAAAAATAACAAAATCTAAATGCCACAAACAAAAAACAACATCTTTAACTTAATTTGATCCAATAATTGTCCATTGATTTATTTAATCTTCCACCAAATTGCAACCGGTCCTGATTAAAAAAGTGAAAATAATTGAAATATTAACTTTAATTTGCTACGAGTAGAAAAATCACCAGTGTGAAATTAACAAGATTTTATTACTTCCCTTGTTTTTAAGTTTTTAAACTGTTATTATAATAACTGATAAAAAAAAATTCATTGTCAATCTTTATTGTCAAAATTGGGTCAGAGTAGAACTAAAATATTGCAGCAAATTTCTACAGAAATAAATAGAATCATCCAATCAAAGTTTAATATCAAAATTTCACATGTAAAGTGAAAAAAAAAAAAAAAAAAAGGAAAGAAAAGAAATTTAAAACCTTTTGTTCAGAATTTATTTGTCTAAATTAGTTCAGTGGGGATTTTGGAACTTTTTGTATTCATATTGAAACTTGATCAATTTTTGTTTGCCCAAAAACACACACAAAAAAAAAAATGTTGGATTGTAGAAAGATTTTTGGTAGAACAATAATTCAAATTCAATAAGAGAATAAATCAATTTGCAATTCAATAATTGTGATCAGTTGATGTTTACACTCACTTCATTCATTATAATTTCTCAAGGGAGATAAATGCTAATTGTAAAATACTTATCCTAACTTGCAATTATATATTCTATAAATAAGAGATTTGATATTAATCTTAATGGCAGCCATAGAAAGTTTAAGTGAATATATTGAGTAAATAGAACTCATAGATGAATTTCTGGAGAAATCAAAGGTTTCAATATTTTCCAGTCGGTTTTAATGTCATTTTTCATATTCAAACTTTTTTTCTCTTTTTTTTTTATATTTCTCTTGAAATAAAAGCTTATCACATATCGCATTAGAAAATTTATTCTGGAATTTCTCGAGATGCCAAAATGTAAATGAATCTAAGATGGATTTACAGAATTTTACTTGAGGTTAAACTCAATAATCCATTGAAATAGCTGTCCCTAATGATATTGATACTTCTATTTAGGGAGAAGTAAAGAATCTTAATGAGCATTTTATAGTTATCTCCATTATACCGAGATTTTAAATGATTAAAAGATTATGTTCAGCACCAAGGCAGACCCCCAAAATAACCATTAAGTTTGCAAATTTAACTGGAAAATGCTTTATTCTCTTGAGAGCATTTAAAATATATTGCTCTAATAAAGATCTCATTATGATGTGTTGTTTTTGAATTTTAGTAATATATAGATAAAATCAAAAAGATCTTCCATTCATTTATTTGGCATGTTTGGGTGTGGGGGTTACAAATCTGAAATCTAATTAACAAGAGAAAGAATAAATTATGAACTTAAAAGATTTTTTCAAATATTGGAATGATCTATTCTGCTTTTATTGAAACATTACAAAAGAGTCTTTTTTTTTTTCTTTTTTTTATATCTTGCTTGTGTTGAATGAGAATCCACAAAACTTGAGCACATTTTAAAAATAAAAATAAAAAGACTGAAAAAGCACAAGAGAAAAAAGTGAAATCAAAGTTTAATATTTCTGAAAAAGCAGCTGTTATAAGAAAGCACGAAATCAAGAGTGTCTGCATCCAAGAGAAATAGAAATGTTCACTAGCAGAAATTGTGGGGCACAATGTTACAAGTGGTGTTGTTATTCGATCAAATCCTAATGCAAAATACGAAAATGGACGAGATGCCAATTTGGACAGATTTTGGAAAATGTCCAGCACTTCAAGTTTTCTTCACAAATTACAAATGGAAAAATACAACAAACTTTTGAATAGAAAAAAAAAAAAAAAAAAAAGAAGTTTTTTTTCTTTTTCAATGAAATATTAAGTATAAATGAAAAAAAAAAAAAAAAAAAAAAAAAAAAATGGTAAAATTATTCATTGAGAAAAACTGTCAGTTTTACAAAGTGCCATTAACAAGATTACTAAATCCAACACTTAAAAAACAAAGTGTGTTATTAGATAGAAACATTATTTTAATGACAACTGATTTTCTACCCAAAGAAAACTAAAAATGAGGCACACAAAAATAACTGGGATATAGAAATCAAATGGCAAATCAATTTATGATAAAATAAACACGAGCCAATAAAAGTTGGCTCGGATTCTGAAAATAGGGTAAAAAAGAAAAAAGAATTTTGCATTAAGGAGGGGAAAGTAAACAAAACCGATTTAATGCGTGTAATTTTCATCATTACAATTGCAATGCTTTTACATTTGTCCAACTAAGGCACATCCCCCTTTTAAAGTGTGAAAGAAAAGAAAAAAAAAAGTAAAAAAAAGAAATGGAAACTTCTAGGACAAACACGGACGTCTTTCTCTCTCATTCTCTCTTGTGGTTACAGCCTTTTATCTATAACTAGTGGCATTTTGTTAGAAGCAAAATAAAGTTTAGAGCATCTACAATATTATTCAATTCAATTCATGCTGACAAAAGTTGTGTGCAGAGATATTGGCATTATAGAAATATAGAATAATAATAGAATTAAACTCTTCAATGGAAATAAAATGTGGAGATGAGAGAAAAACAGAAAGGAATGTTCTAAGAGGTTAAAATGGACTGAAGAGAAGAACAAAAGAAATAGGACACATCCATCCATCCATCCACACACACACACACACACACACAATGATTTTCATTCAAACATTTTCTTATGACTTGATAACTGCCACCTTAAAAGCTTTACTTATTCCATAAAATCAAGGAACAAATTGAAGGAATTTGCAGATAGAAAAGAAATCACTTTTTTTTTAATGTTGCTCATTAAACTTTAAGAAACCTGAAGAGACTTTGCCACAAATGTTGATCATCCAAGAGAAAATGGAAAGTGTCTTTTATATGGGAACCAGCAGGTTTGGGGTTTTCTTTTCTTTTGGTCTTCTTTTTTTTTTTTTTTGTGTGTGGGAGGGCGTGCAAATTTCTGCTGTTGTTGCTGCTGCTGCAGTAAATAATATGTTTAAAGAAATCAAAGAAAATTAATAATAATCAGCAGCAGCTGCCACTGTTGCTTGGATTCAAAGAGGAAAAAAAAATTAAGAAATTGACCAAAGCATTAAGTATAAAATGTTTTTTGCTGCAAATTAATTAGGACAAAAAAAAAAAAAAAAAAAAATCATTTTTTTTCCTTTCTTTTATTTTTTTTGTTTTTTTGCATCCATTAATGACTACAAATGAATTTTGAAAAGATTTTCTTACAGCTTTTCCACTCCCAATCACAAAAAAAAAAAAAAAAAAAATTAAAAGAAAAAAAAAAAAAAAAAGGAAATAGATCTTTTCTTGCTGAAAGAATTAATAAAAAAAAACAAAAACCAACATTGTGGGTGAATTATTGAAGTCTCATCATCATAACTTCCTCTGTAAGATTCTCAATGGCAAAACAGGGAGTAAATAACGGAGTCCTAAAGTGGAGCCCATTGCCACCTGTTATTGGCTACTGTAGGCTGCACTGACACTGCTGCTGCTGCTCCCGCTGCTTTTGTCAGGTACTGCTGCAGCCAGAAGCCTGTTGGTCTGTGCGTTGAGGCCGTATCTAGCTTGAGGCAGGTGTGTGATTACTCCTACAGGCAGTTGTGACTATCTATGTCTCCAACTGGTCGCCAACTCACAGACCAACAGGCTTCTGGCTGCAGCAGTACCTGACAAAAGCAGCGGGAGCAGCAGCAGCAGTGTCAGTGCAGCCTACAGTAGCCAATAACAGGTGGCAATGGGCTCCACTTTAGGACTCCGTTATTTACTCCCTGTTTTGCCATTGAGAATCTTACAGAGGAAGTTATGATGATGAGACTTCAATAATTCACCCACAATGTTGGTTTTGTTTTTTTTTATTAATTCTTTCAGCAAGAAAAGATCTATTTCCTTTTTTTTTTTTTTTTTCTTTTAATTTTTTTTTTTTTTTTGTGATTGGGAGTGGAAAAGCTGTAAGAAAATCTTTCAAAATTTCATTTGTAGTCATTAATGGATGCAAAAAACAAAAAAAATAAAAGAAAGGAAAAAAAATGATTTTTTTTTTTTTTTTTTTTGTCCTAATTAATTTGCAGCAAAAAACATTTATACTTAATGCTTTGGTCAATTTCTTAATTTTTTTCCTCTTTGAATCCAAGCAACAGTGGCAGCTGCTGCTGATTATTATTAATTTTCTTTGATTTCTTTAACATATTATTTACTGCAGCAGCAGCAACAACAGCAGAAATTTGCACGCCCTCCCCACACACAAAAAAAAAAAAAAAGAGACCAAAAGAAAGAAAACCCCAAACCTGCTGGTTCCCATATAAAAGACACTTTCCATTTTCTCTTGGATGATCAACATTTGTGGCAAAGTCTCTTCAGGTTTCTTAAAGTTTAATGAGCAACATTAAAAAAAAAGTGATTTCTTTTCTATCTGCAAATTCCTTCAATTTGTTCCTTGATTTTATGGAATAAGTAAAGCTTTTAAGGTGGCAGTTATCAAGTCATAAGAAAATGTTTGAATGAAAATCATTGTGTGTGTGTGTGTGTGTGTGTGGATGGATGGATGGATGTGTCCTATTTCTTTTGTTCTTCTCTTTCAGTCCATTTTTAACCTCTTAGAACATTCCTTTCTGTTTTTCTCTCATCTCCACATTTTATTTCCATTGAAGAGTTTAATTCTATTATTATTCTATATTTCTATAATGCCAATATCTCTGCACACAACTTTTGTCAGCATGAATTGAATTGAATAATATTGTAGATGCTCTAAACTTTATTTTGCTTCTAACAAAATGCCACTAGTTATAGATAAAAGGCTGTAACCACAAGAGAGAATGAGAGAGAAAGACGTCCGTGTTTGTCCTAGAAGTTTCCATTTCTTTTTTTTACTTTTTTTTTCTTTTCTTTCACACTTTAAAAGGGGGATGTGCCTTAGTTGGACAAATGTAAAAGCATTGCAATTGTAATGATGAAAATTACACGCATTAAATCGGTTTTGTTTACTTTCCCCTCCTTAATGCAAAATTCTTTTTTCTTTTTTACCCTATTTTCAGAATCCGAGCCAACTTTTATTGGCTCGTGTTTATTTTATCATAAATTGATTTGCCATTTGATTTCTATATCCCAGTTATTTTTGTGTGCCTCATTTTTAGTTTTCTTTGGGTAGAAAATCAGTTGTCATTAAAATAATGTTTCTATCTAATAACACACTTTGTTTTTTTAAGTGTTGGATTTAGTAATCTTGTTAATGGCACTTTGTAAAACTGACAGTTTTTCTCAATGAATAATTTTACCATTTTTTTTTTTTTTTTTTTTTTTTTTTTTTTTTTACTTAATATTTCATTGAAAAAGAAAAAAACTTCTTTTTTTTTTTTTTTTTTCTATTCAAAAGTTTGTTGTATTTTTCCATTTGTAATTTGTGAAGAAAACTTGAAGTGCTGGACATTTCCAAAATCTGTCCAAATTGGCATCTCGTCCATTTTCGTATTTTGCATTAGGATTTGATCGAATAACAACACCACTTGTAACATTGTGCCCCACAATTTCTGCTAGTGAACATTTCTAATTTCTCTTGGATGCAGACACTCTTGATTTCGTGCTTTCTTATAACAGCTGCTTTTTTCAGAAATATTAAACTTTGATTTCACTTTTTCTCTTTGTGCTTTTTCAGTCTTTTTATTTTTATTTTTAAAATGTGCTCAAGTTTTGTGGATTCTCATTCAACACAAGCAAGATATAAAAAAAAAGAAAAAAAAAAAGACTCTTTTGTAATGTTTCAATAAAAGCAGAATAGATCATTCCAATATTTGAAAAAATCTTTTAAGTTCATAATTTATTCTTTCTCTTGTTAATTAGATTTCAGATTTGTAACCCCCACACCCAAACATGCCAAATAAATGAATGGAAGATCTTTTTGATTTTATCTATATATTACTAAAATTCAAAAACAACACATCATAATGAGATCTTTATTAGAGCAATATATTTTAAATGCTCTCAAGAGAATAAAGCATTTTCCAGTTAAATTTGCAAACTTAATGGTTATTTTGGGGGTCTGCCTTGGTGCTGAACATAATCTTTTAATCATTTAAAATCTCGGTATAATGGAGATAACTATAAAATGCTCATTAAGATTCTTTACTTCTCCCTAAATAGAAGTATCAATATCATTAGGGACAGCTATTTCAATGGATTATTGAGTTTAACCTCAAGTAAAATTCTGTAAATCCATCTTAGATTCATTTACATTTTGGCATCTCGAGAAATTCCAGAATAAATTTTCTAATGCGATATGTGATAAGCTTTTATTTCAAGAGAAATATAAAAAAAAAAAGAGAAAAAAAGTTTGAATATGAAAAATGACATTAAAACCGACTGGAAAATATTGAAACCTTTGATTTCTCCAGAAATTCATCTATGAGTTCTATTTACTCAATATATTCACTTAAACTTTCTATGGCTGCCATTAAGATTAATATCAAATCTCTTATTTATAGAATATATAATTGCAAGTTAGGATAAGTATTTTTACAATTAGCATTTATCTCCCTTGAGAAATTATAATGAATGAAGTGAGTGTAAACATCAACTGATCACAATTATTGAATTGCAAATTGATTTATTCTCTTATTGAATTTGAATTATTGTTCTACCAAAAATCTTTCTACAATCCAACATTTTTTTTTTTGTGTGTGTTTTTGGGCAAACAAAAATTGATCAAGTTTTCAATATGAATACAAAAAGTTCCAAAATCCCCACTGAACTAATTTAGACAAATAAATTCTGAACAAAAGGTTTTAAATTTCTTTTCTTTCCTTTTTTTTTTTTTTTTTCACTTTACATGTGAAATTTTGATATTAAACTTTGATTGGATGATTCTATTTATTTCTGTAGAAATTTGCTGCAATATTTTAGTTCTACTCTGACCCAATTTTGACAATAAAGATTGACAATGAAATTTTTTTTTATCAGTTTATTATAATAAACAGTTTAAAAACTTAAAAACAAGGGAAGTAATAAATCTTGTTAATTTCACACTGGTGATTTTTCTACTCGTAGCAAATTAAAGTTAATATTTCAATTATTTTCACTTTTTAGATCAGACCGTGCAATTTGGTGGAAGATTAATAAATTCAATGGACAATTATTGGATCAAATTAAGTTAGATGTTGTTTTTTTGTTTGGTGGCATTAGATTTTTTATTTTTTGCAATTTTTAAAAATGTCAAAATTGTAGGGGGAAGGTAGTGGGAATGATCAAATGTGACAAAAGTGGTTTGTAAATGCTGATAATGGAGAATTCTTTCTGAACAATTTCCAATGATTGATTTGAACAAGTTGTACCAGCAGTACGGATCTCCATGACTCTTCCTCACCACCCATACCTATCAGCCATCGCTCCTGGTAAATGCTCTGCCCAGCATCCAAGCAGAGCTTATCGATGTAGTTTCTTACTAGCCAATCCACACTGGTGTGTCCATATGTAGGTCCAGCATGTCTTTTTCATCTTAAATGATTTGTGTGATAGGAGGTAAGTGACCATACAGCTGCTCTTTTGTGGGGTGCTGCTTCCAGGATTTCGTTCAAGACCATATGCAGCATCTTCGAGTAGTTCCTATCCAGCTTTTTCTTCAAGTGTTTTGTTTGAGTCCAAGTGATGCAACCATACAGTAGTACTGTAGCTTGGAAGAATTGCTTTATCCAGCAGGATCAGATTTCCATTTCTCCCAATAGAAGGAAACTGTTTAGAAAAAAATAATCCAGTATTAGTGAAGAGAAAAGTGGTTGTTAATCTGTTTGCAGATGTGACCAGGCAAAAGTTGACTGGAAAGTTTTCATTTGTCAGATGTTGCACTTTCTCATTAAGAAAATTCCATAGAAGAAGTTTTAATTCCAGCAGTTCATTTAAGAAAAGAAAAAAAAATCGTTCAGAGAAGTTGAAATCCTAAAATTAGCAAAAATTGTCAAATGAGATTTGAAATGTTTAATAAAAATGAATGTCAAAAAATTATCTTTTAGTTTTATTTGATAAACCAAATTTTCCTTTTTGTTCTTCCACACTTTTTGAAACAACATACATTTAAAGTTGAAGTTTAAGATTAGATAATGTGTTTCAAATCAAATAATTAAAAAACATTTGAGGAAAATTTAAATCGTTTTGTTAAAATAGATATTAAAAGGACAATTGTTTTTCTATACAAATATTGTGAAATGAAAATAAAATACATTGTTTTTTCCAAATTTAGTTTAGAAATTAAAAACAAAATAAATGTTTAAACCTTTTAGAATGTAATTTACTCATAATGGAAATATATTTTCATTAGTTTTTGAAAGATTTCTCTTGGCAAAAGATATTAATAAAGTTTTGTAAGGAACACACAAATTGAAAATGTAAAAGAAAAGGTTCAATTTAAATAAACTTTCTTTAATCATATAAATAACAAGCTTTTATAAAAATAAGATTTTAAAAAAAAACTCTTCTGAGTAAATTTTTATAATTGAGAGAATCATTGAAGGTCTATTGTGCTTTTAAGAAAACAGGTCCTTTTACATGAATTAGTTATCTCCCTTTATTGGCTAAAAAATTTTAAAGTCATTTCAGAAATTGAACAATCTCTTTGTATTGTTCATTTTATTAACACAACGTTTCAATTGATTCACTCTTCATTCATTATTATATGTACAATCCGAGAGAAAAACAAGAGAAACTTTGTTTTTGTTGGCTCTAAATGATTTGTAGAAAAGTTACTTAAAGATTCACATGAAAATGCATTCATTTTATTTGTTTTTTTTTTTAATTAAATGTTTAAAAAAATCATATAAAGCCAGTGATGCATCAAAAAATAAAGTTTATCCCTTAAAAATTATAATTTGTACAAGAAATTAATGAATTTGTTACAAAAAAAAAAAACTACTTGTCTGAATAGATGGTCTCTAGTGGAATGAGGTAATCTCGTACTGACATCACCCTATACATTGGATCTAATTTGCATATGCATTACTAACAAGTAAAAGAACTTCATTTTTTTATCTGCTGAATTCTTATTTCTTATGAGTGTCCTCACCTCAGCTAAATAATGAACCATTCTGTTTTTATTAGAAAGAAAGGTAGAAAAAGGACATGCTACACAGAAAAAAATAAAAAAGAGTAGGTGAAATATAGAGGGGGTGAGCACACTGAGGTGATAATGCTAATCTGTTTCAATCAAACATGAAAAGAAAGAAAGAAGAAAATAGTAAAATCAAGATTATTATACTTCTTATATATTGAACTATTTTGCAATAGCTCATAGGTAAATATATAAAATGTAATAATTAAATCATCATACTGTGGTATATCCACAGGTCCTGCTAGTTAAAATATTTTCTGGAAGTAGCTATGTAGCATTCTATTTGAGACCATATCCTCAGACAAGTACCCAATCATTTTTCCATAATATTCTATGTTTATTTGGCTACAATATTTCTGCCTAACAGATCCAAGTAGATGTTAAATTCACTGATTAATACTTTTTTTTTTCAAAAGACCATATTAATTCTAGAAACCCATGAAGATAGTCTTTGAAACCCTTACCCCCCCCCCCCCAAAAAAAACCACTACATTTTAAAACTTAAACACTCATTCATAAACTTGCATATTGAAAATATTTAAAAAATTCCTTACTGTTTATCAACTAGTCTTAAAATCTTTCAAAGAAAACACACACACACACACACACACACACACATATACATTTGAAGTTATGTATAAACAAGTACAAAAGTGGTCAATAAAGTCATTAAAGTTCAAATTACATTTACATAAGAAGCCAATCCCTTGGTATTCATGAGCCTTTTAGTCTTGAAATGTAGATAGTCATGAAATAAATGATTTTAGTTGAGGGCTGAAACTGGTCAGGATTAACAAATCTATTGAAAAGAAAAAATGTTTATGTATTTTCATTCATATATATATATATACACACATATTCATCATAATCAGGTCATGCTGACAGCATGGATACCCATGGCTGACTCTCACCACCTGTCCTTATCGGTCATCACCTCTGGCAGGTCTTCTGCATGGCATCCAGAATCCGCCCCCTCCCCTATCTATGTGTGTGTATTTGCTGTTGGTACAAAAACCTAGAATAGAGTATATATTGGCAATATAACAAATTGAAACCAGTTCTCAGCCAGTAGAGCCTCAGTACCACAACATTCTGTGTTCAATACCAGCCCTGGCCAACTCATCACATGAATAGCACAGCTTGGATCTGTGCAGTAAATTGGAGAGCTGATGGTTGGTGTAATGCTCCACCTCAGATGCAAAACAATCTCCCTGGTCTAGTGCTAAGGAAAAGGGTATAGACTCCCTCGCTGTCTGGTAGGCCACTCTGCCTACTTTTACTATTGCTAATAATAGTTTTCTGTTCAATATCACATTTTGTAAAATTACGTAAAGAAAATGAATACCCGAGTTGAGAGTAACAGAAACAAAGCATCCCTTTAAATAATCGTATTCGATATATGTGTGTGTGTTTACACACACACACACACACATATACATAGATAGATATATATATATATACTAGCAAAAGTACCCGGACCAACAAAAAAAATTAGGAACGCCAGAGAGTGAATGTGAAGAAAGAAAATAAGAAGAAAATGATTTATCAAATTTTAAAAAAATAGAATGTTTGTTTATTTTAGGAATTTTTTAAATTTTTTTATTAAGATATTATTTTTAAAAATGCATTCCTAAACTTAATAAAGATTTGACGATAAAGCTAAGAATTAGTGTACTATAATATTTGTTTATTTCAAGAATAGTCTTGTTTACATTTTTGAAACAATTTTATTTTTTTAAGCAGCTTCCTTGCCTGTTGATTTCAATTGAAATGTATTCATTTAATTCTTTCTTTTTTTTTACAGTATTAAAATGTAACAATAAAATGCTAAGAATTAAATACTTACAATTGTCCTTATTACATTTTCTTTTTTTTTTTTCTTTTGGTTTATAATAGTGTTTGTTTTGTTTTTTTTTGTTGTTTTTTTTCTAAAACTCTTTTGTACATACGACACATTGGAAAAGTTTACCAGTTTAATTTATTTACTTTTTTGACCCCTAAGAGTAACAAAGAAAGTAACAAAGAAGAATGGATATATTTCATTCTAAAATGAAAGAATTAATAATTTTTTAAAAGTTGAGTTATTATTAATCGTTAAATGTTTTCGTTTATTATTGTTATTTAATTTGCTGTAAAAAAAAAAAAATTAATTCAATCGATAAAACCACATACAAATTAAATATTTAGAAAGATTATTTTCTTTTCTTTCTAACCAAATAAATATTTCTAAGATTGGACCAGGAATACGCAAAAAAATTCCGAGCTGAAGTGATTAGGGCACGAATTTGTCTATTTCAAATTATCAGCAGGCAGCGCTGTGTGGCCATTTTGTATCAGTGCTGAAATAGCAGCAGCCAGCGATTTTTTTTTTTTTTTTTTTTTTTTTTTTTTTATATTAGCATCAGCAGCTAATCCACGATTATCGAAAATCTTTTGATTTTTGTTTAGTTAATTAATTATAACCCTTAATCAGTAGAAATCAATAACCAAATTTGGTGTGTTTCTTAGTTATAGGAATATTAAGGTATATGCTAGATTTTGAATCTGATTGACATCTGTTTTCTGAGTTATACTTCGAAACATACCAAACTTTCTTTTATATATATAGATACATATGAAATTAACTGTAATTATTTTATTACTAGTTTGACTCCATATTATTGTTACTTTTTATCAACAACTCCGGTCAATACTCTGACATAGAAAATAGCATAAAAAATAGTCTCCAACATGATTTGAACTCACATTCCACACCCCAGGAGTCCATCTTTACCACTTCAGTCACAAACACATCAGTGATTTAGTGGAGTCCAAATCTGTCATCATGTTGCTACCCCCCCTACTGTCTCTTTGATTTGATCCTCTCTACCACCAGACCAAATTTTTGTTGAGACATGTTTGGCAAGTCAAATACATAACTCAAAATATATAGAGAAAGAAATGATTAAATGAAAAATTTGATTTTCACAGGATATCTCATTACTATGGCCTTGTGTCAGACTAAATTAAGATTATTAAATAACTAAAATTTAGGGTATGTTTACAAACTGCTATATTCATATTTAAATTTTTCCTACTGTTATCCTGATCTTTATTGTGATATACACAACATTTCGGCTGATGTCCCCTCAGGCCTTCCTCAGGTGTTTCTTGTTGAACTTGGGAGCCTTCATGGAACTTCAAACTGAACACTTTATTTAATCCATTGGGGTAGATTGTTCTCATTCCATTAACCATGAACGGGTACAAGAGCTAAGCTATGTGTCATTTTCTATGTTTATTTTTTTGTTGTTCTGTTTTTGTTTTTTGTTTTTTTGTAATCAGGATTGAATCTGTAATCTCCAGATGATTGTCACTTAGAACTGTATTAAATCAACTCTTATATCCGTTGCACCATCTGTACCACTGGACACATTGGCTGAAACATTTTATATATAACAAAGATGAAGACAACAGTCCGAAAAATCTAAATGATACAAATTATCAAACCTCACCTCAAAAATACATGAAGAAGGATGGAGGGCACAATGGCTGAAACGTTGTGTATATAGCAATAAAAATGAGGAAAAAATCCAAAAAATCTAAATAATACAAATTATCAGGTCCCATCTCAAAATACACCTGAAGAATGCCAGAGAACACAGTCGCTGAAACGTTATGTATATAGTAATAAAGATGAGGAGAACAGTCCGAAAAATCAAAAATCTTATTATAATGGAGATTCGGCGTTTGTAACTGAAACTATGTCACTGCTTATGTTACAATACATATGTGTCTTATATATCACTAAGAAATGAAGGTTTACATAATATATAGTGTGGTTAATTGGCATATTGGTTTTAACAAAATCGGGTTTAATAAATAATTACTTGATTTTATTTATCTCTAATATTATTGTTTTATTCTCCAATGTATCAAATTCAATCCTATGAATGATTTTATATAGAAACCAATTAAACTATAATTAAAATAAGTGTAGTTTTTTCATAGGCGTTCTTATTTAATTTCGTTAGTCTTTCTAATCTAATATATTCCATTACATTAAAACTTAAATACATACGCACGGAGGGTGCATATTATTGCTAGTAATACAGATTTCCAAGCCCCATCTAAAAAGATTCAGACAAATGAAATATTTATGTTTTATATTTCGCCAATGTCTCATAAATGAGTCAGAGAACTTTTACAGAACTTAAATTGTGTTTACGATATTTTTGGAAGGTCTCCATTCTAATTATTCTATGTTTGTTTGTTTTTTAAGTTCAAAATTTTCCCCTCAAATAATTCCGGCGGGTAATGGGATGAAAAAAAAATTAATTTACTGATGGTCTTACTGACTTGTACATCTGACGGGGAAGGGGGCATGAAATACTTCAGTGGAAGCGAGGGGACAAGATCCCAACAGTTCCGGCCAACATTACTTGCTGAAATTTTTTTTTAAATTAAAAAATTCGTCTGGTCTTCTATTCTCATACAATCGCCGTCGGTAAGACCACCACGGACAACCAGTAACCCCTCGCACCGAACCACTCCAACCAACAGGGGATGACAGGAGGCTTACTTAGAGTCATCACTCACAACTTTACCTCTAGTTACTAGCATTGGTTCCCACTAAATAATCGAAGTTAAGCAACGATGAGCCTGTACAGTACTTAGGTGAGTGATCACTTAGGAACAGTAAGTACCATAAACAATCGTTTGTCAGGCTAAGTTAAATGATTTTTCAGTGTTAAAAGAAGCAAAAAGGCGAGAAAAACAATTATGTATTTTATGTGTCGGAAGTAACGTCTTTTTGGAGAAAACCCAATTTTTCTTGGCCAAGTTTTTTGATTCTCCCGCCGCCCCCTAAAAAAAATCACATTTTTCAAATGGTTGATTAAAGCAAGCAATTTGGCATAACTCATTAAAATGATTTTTTTTTGGTTTTTAAAAGTCAATTTAGAGTTATGTTTGCACACCGAATAATTAAGCTACAACAACAACAACAACAACATGAGTCAGTGTTTATGTATCCATTGTGTTTATTTTAAAAGATAGAAGAATTATTTCGTGCACATACAAGGGGCGTTCTGAAAAGGAATGCTTCTTATTTCCACGGAAACAAGAACATATACAAGGAATACAATAATACCGTTGGTTGGTTGGTTGGTTGGTTGGATTTTACAGCATGTCAACCCTTCAGACGATTATCTATGAATACAAACTTAGTTTCGCAGCTCAAATTGTTACCATTCACTCAAGGGCGCTCCAAGCAGCATGAGTGGTAACGATTTGAGCTCCTAAACCACTTTTGAATTCATGGGTAATCGTCTGAAGATTAAGGTGATTTAAAAAACAACATCTGAACAGAGCCCGAGGTTACTGTTGCCTGAACGTTGTTTTTATACACAATAAAGATGAGGACAACAGTCCGAAATATCATAATTATTCATTTCAAGCCTCATCTCATAAATATGTACAAGTATAACTATGTCAACTTTTGTTGGGTTATTTTATGCCGAAAACATTTTGTTTTATTCATTTTTGTAGGATATTAGATTTTCCTTTCAAACTCATTTTTTTAATACTCATTTTGTGATCTATTTAAACCATAGATGGAACACTAATAGGTACTACCACTCCGAGCACCATTGGATAAAGCAAGTGTGGCAGTATCGCCCAACCTCGCAAACTATCTGGTGTCTCTTCCCCTCCGTAGGTTTTGTTTGTTTTTAAAAGGAGATATATCGTTCGCCGGGTTTTGGTTGAAACCGTATCATCCACGATTCCACAAAGAAAAGAAGAAAAAAAAAAGAAAGAAAATGAACCTAAGAATAAAACCGTGTGGTCGTCTTTATTGACGACAATTTCTCTCGGTCCATGTTTTTTTTTCTTCAGTGAATAAGTGACACTAAAAATGAGAGGCTAACAAACACGCTTGTCTGGTACAAGGACTTTATTCTGTACTGAGGTTCTGGTGAAACAGCAACAGCAGGAGCGGGGTGAGTATAGTATCAGCAGCAGCTGAGGTAGGTCTCGGTTGGGCCCACCGTAATGGTAATGCAGCAGTGTCCTGACTGTGATGTATATAACATGTTACCTTTTTTATTTTTTAAAATTTATTTAGTCTCTGTATCTTTGTGGAGGTTTATCATTCTTCCATTTCGTGTGGTGTATGTGATTTGTTTTATTGTATCGGGGGGGGGGTTCTGTGTGTTGATTTTGGGTGTTAGGGTTTTGATCTGGGAATATGTATTCATAACAATCTATGTTAGTGTCTGTTGGTGTTTCCTTGGTCTTTAATAAATGACACCTATTTCATTTTATTTGTGTTCCCCCTTCAGTGAGGACTAGATAGGAACGAGGTTGATCTAGTTTCTTAATTACTTTGCCCTTTCTAAGTCAATTGTTGTCAAATCTAATTTTTACGCTGTCATTTAGTCTAAGTGTAATACGATGTTGGTGGGGTGCCAAATGTAATACTATGATCTGGTCACGGGACCAAATGTAACACTATGCTGTCGCAGCGCCGAATCTAACACGATGGGTGTTCTTTGACCCACAGGAAAGTTGAAGTGCTTGTTCCGGGCTGTACCTGAAAGTGACCAAATTCACCAATGTTGTTCCACAATTAATACGAACGCGTTTTTAACAATAAATGACCTTTATTAATTATACAGTGATTAAAAATCATGTACAACCACAAAGGGGTATCGAAGCTGAAGCTGAGTCGGAATTTTGTAGACTGACTGGCGATATATGTTGGGTTCTGATTCAAATTCAGGACTTTGAGTAACAAGATGACAAAGCAAAGACGGCGACAAGGGCTCTGAGACGGAGCTATCAATCTGCTATGGAAGCAGTTGTCCAATCTGGTCAAGAAACAGCTGTCCGATCTGGTCAAGGACCAGCTCTCCAATCTGCCTGGAACCCTTTTGGGATCTCTTTTATGGGTTCCAAACCCCTGAATCCAGGGCTCTGATTGGCCAGCCAATAGAAACGCCGGACCAATGGCCCTACAATGTAAACATCAGGAGGTGTACGAAACCCCACCCACGCGGTCGCATTTGATTGGACGGCCAATCAAAATCATGGCCTTGGGTTACATATCTCGGAGGGGGGCAACAAGTCTCCGCCCCAGTTTCCTGATTGGTGAGGCACCTGTAATATTTTTGTTATTGTATAAATGGTCTTGTGCCAGACTTATCTGTCAGTTGCTATGATAATTTCCAGAAATTGACAAAGACCACCCGGCCGAATTGTTATTCTTAACTAATCAACATTTTTAAGATTTAATCTTTAAACTGTTTTTGTTCGAGTAATTTTTATTATCTTGTGCAGACTTCACAAGAATAACAATATGACAACATATGTATATGACATTCATTTGTTTTAAAACAGTCGTTTGTGTTATATCAACCGATTTTTAGCCATTAGAATTTCTTTTGTTCGAATAATTTCTTATCTTGTGTTGACGTTACAAGAATGATAATATATATTTATATGAAAACATTTGTAAAAAAAAGTCATTTGTGTTATATCAACCATCAACCGACTTTTAGCCATTAGAATTTCTTTGTTAGAGTAATTAATTTCTTATCCTGCTTCTTATTCACTGCTTCAATCTGTGGTTTATCGAACATCCATTTTATGTCTTTCTGTAAGTTGGCGTAATGGCGTTATTAACCTCTGAATAATTCGGTAGGAACTTCCACAGGTTGTTTGTCATCCCAAGGAGTTTCAAGTCTGATTTCATTTTGGAAGAGGCACGTGACTGATAACTTCCACTTTTGTTGGGTCTGGTTTAATCCTTCACTGATTATGAGGTGTCACAGATACGTAATTTGTGACTTTGCAAATACGCATGTATTTAATGTTTGTTTAATTTCACATCATATTTGCGAAGTCTGTTGAAAATAAGTGTCAGTCTTTTTATATGTCCTTCATTGTGTTAGACCAAATATAATGTCGTTTTGTGAGTTTTTTGTTCCCTCAATCCCCTCTATGATTCTTGCTACCTCTTTTTGAAATACTTCATTGTGTTAGACCATACTATAATGTTGTCTTGAGAGTTTTTTGTTCCCTCAATCCCCTCTATGATTCTTGCTACCTCTTTTTGAAATACTTCATTGTGTTAGACCATACTATAATGTTGTCTTGAGAGTTTTTTGTTCCCTCAATCCCCTCTATGATTCTTGCTACCTCTTTTTGAAATACTTCACTGGCTCTGTGGATTACATAGGGCAAACGAGTGTATCTAAATCGTCCGAATGGTGTATTGAAGGTTAGCAGCTGTGAGCTTTCTTCGCCAACTTTTATCTGCCAGTAACCGTTAGAGGCATCCAGCTTAGTGAAAAATTTTGGGTTTTGCATTTCAGCAAATATTTCTTCTGCTGTGGAGAGATTGTAGCGTTCTCTTATAATTGCTTTGTTTAAATCGTTTGGGTCTAAACATAAGCGTATTTTTCCGTTAGGCTTCATGACAGTGACAAGAGAACTAATCCAATCAGTAGGGTCTCTAACTCGTTTTATTATCCCTAATTTTGTCATTCGTTCCAATTCGGATTTTTAATTTTGCTTTTATTGCGAATGGTACATTTCGTGTTTTACTGGTTTTACGCCTTTGTTGATTGTAATATGATGAGTTGACGGTAGAGTGCCAATTTCACCGAAGCAGTCGTCATATTTCTAAATTAATTCTTGTAAGTCGTCTGTATTGCAATTAATTAAAAAAAAAATATCTTTTTTATGAGGTTTAATTCCTCACATGTTTTAGAATAAATATGGATTTTTGATGATAATTTCTCTCGATTATGTTAAGCAAACTCTAACTATATCAGACGGACGACAGATGAAGACCTGTTCAGTTTTCTGGAGCTGATTATATATATATATATATATATATATATATATATATATATATATATATGCACCTTTAGAAAATAAATTTATTTCGACATTATAGTCTCATCAGTTCTATTTTATTGATTTTTGTCTTTAATATTTCACCGTCGGTCTTACTGGTGTGATTTTCCTGTTTCTTTATTTTTTTTGTTTTTTCACTTATTTTCAAAATTCTGCATTTGTTAGATATGCCAGTTCATGGGCACGCGAACACTCATGATTTCTATAAATTTCATGTTTTGCTTGTGACTATGCTGTGACGTTGTAATTTCGAAATTTGATTTTTTACTTGTGAATATGTATGCTTTAATTTTCTGTATTTTCTGTAATTTGTGTTTCTATTGTCAAGATTTTGTATGTATATATATGAGCACGTAAATGTTTTTTATGTTTCTAAAAGTATCTTTTATATAAGTTTAAAGTTATTGGTATGCTTACATTTGAATATGATTTCATTTCTTCTATTGAATAGTTTCTTCCGGTTTTTGAATTCTATTATTGCTATTTTCCCCAGACAAAGGTGGCATTTGTTTTTGAATCCTGTTGGTGTTTTTTTTTTTTAATGATTTGTCATTTTATTTGTGGGTTTCGTTTTTTTTTTTTTTTTAGTTTCCAAAAATGTTTAGAAAGTTCGGTTTGTTTTTTTTGTCTGTGGTTGTATAAACGAAATTTCCATGCGTGCTGGTTTCCTGAATTTTTCCTTTTGGGAATATCGAAGGAGGACGTAGTATGGTTGATAGATAGGTGTCATGGTTCTAAGCTATGGTGGACCATCGACGATGGTCGATGTGATAGGCACCAAGGATTTTTTTCAAACAGTTATTGTACCGCTTCTTTAGTGTCACGATGGCCAGTGGAGAGTTCGCCATACAGTGTAATATTGGGCGGGAGATGATTTCCCCATCCTGGAGATGAGTCCTGACCAGCGTAGCTAGGACTTCAATAAAGTGGCCTCGAAGTTGGTGACCTTCGCCTGTTCAAGGACTTCAGCACTGGTGATGAAGTTTCCCAATAGAATCCTGCAATACGTATATATATATATATATATATATATATTTATCCAACCCCTCCACACGAGCAAGATGCGACACATGGTCAACTTTTTAAGCGGAGTTTAACAGGTTTGAATTCAGAGTTTTCCTTTTCATAGACTTGTTGTCATACCCAGTTTAAATACTAGACTGTCCTATTATTTGCCCATAGGTAGAGGGAAAATCGTTGGACACATACTATACCATATTAGAGCTTTGGGAAATGCAAACAGCCTTGTCTAGGATTTGAACTCTGGTTGCCGTGTTAATTTTCTATGATGATAACTCTTACACCACAAGCACCTCCGAAGTATTGTATAGTATGGACACGGCAACTCTAGTTCAAATCCTGGACGAGGCTGTTTGCATTTCACAAACCACTAATACTCTTGGGAAAGGCGTGAATCGAACTATTCTCCCTCCAACTAAGGTTAAATAGTAAGGCAGCCTGGGAACTTTAACCTAAGAGAAGGAAAATTCTGAAATCAAACCAAAGAGGCTCTCTTCTCGTTAGACAAAAACTACTTTCAGAGCTCCTTCTCTCCCAATTCTGGATTCAAACCCGTTAAACTTTTAAAAAATTGGCCTTGTGTCGCACCTTGCTTGTGCAGTGGGGTTGGTTAAATACATATATAATAAAGTGATGATCTTTATCAGAAGTCTTGATCCCTTTTGGTATACATTTTGGTATACATGTCTCTTATAACTCAGGTATCGAATCTCTTATCAAAGAAAAGTTTCAGAGGTGCTTCGACGAATAGAAAACTCACTGGAAGAGGAGACTATATTGAAGTAAATCAAGGTTTTCGTCATTGTTTATTTCTGCCTCGGTAAATACAGCTTCTACCTTTGGTATACACCCCTCATATAACCCAGATATCGAATCTCTGTGGGTGTATATTTGCCTGCACATGTGTACATCGCATGTGTTAAGGATGTGGGACGTTTATAAATTATGACGTTTCTTCTTTCGCGTGAGGGAGAGGAAGTTCTTAATGGCCAGGTAATTCTCTGGAGAAGGTGTTGTATTTGGCTTGAGCCCGGCTGACTTTAGCAAAAAAAAAGGGAAGGGGGGATATGCGTTTTTAGCAGCGGTGGATTCTTGCTGGATCAATTCTCCTACCGTTGGGGGTGCCGGCATCCGTGATGAAGGTGAGGGTGGTGTTCTCATCGTTTCGGACGTGTGTTAGTTTGGTGAAGTTTGCTGGTTCAGCCTCGTTACAAACATCCAGAGTGTATTATTACAATTTTAGCGGGATGTTCTTTTTATATTTTATCCTTCAGAAGGTCTGTTAAAGGTTAAGAGGAGAGATAAGAAAATACGAATAAATCTTCCATAATAATTGATGACATATTTGGTAATTATTATTATTATTATTATTATTATTATTATTAATTAATAATAATAATAATAATAATAATAATAATAATAATAATAAATTCTCTGGGACTTTGAGATAAAGATGGAATACCCTGTGCCAGCCAGGAGACCAGACCTAATGTTGATTAACAAAAAAAAGAAAAAAAAAAAAAAGGAGAACGTGTCAACTGGTGGACTTTGCGGTCCCAGCAGATCACAGGGTGAAGCTGAAAGAAAATGAAAAGATGGATAAATACCTGGACCTTGCCAGAGAATTGAAAAAGCTGTAGAATATGAGAGTAAAAGTGATACCAATTGTACTTCATCTTCTTAATTCTAGTTGTTTTTATTAATAATTTTGACTAGTATTATCTTCATCTTCCTAATTCTACTAGTATGTTGATTTTTATTAATAATTTTGACTAGTATTATCCTTCATGTCTAGTTGATTTTTATTAATAATTTTGACTAGTATTATCCTTCATCTTCCTAATTCTAGTTGATCCTTCACCTTCCCTCTTGCCTTATTGTTGACTAGTGTTTGTCTACAAATTGTAAACTCTAAAAGTCAAGTAGAATGAAAGGATAATTAAAATGATTGACATAATTTCCTTTTGTAAATGTTAACGTTGCGTTCTGCTTATGTGTTGCGTGTCACGTATTTATTGCACTTCTGCGCATGCTTAAATTCAAATTCTAACATCTAACAATTTACACCCATGAAGGATGCAGTAGTGTCTGAAAATTACGTTCCCATTTTCGCATATATTATTCCTATACATTGTAGGAATTACATTTCTTACTTTACATAATTACCTAACGTGTTTCTCTAGTTGGCCGCTAGGCGGCGTTCCGAGCAGTCGAAATCAAATCCTCTTTGAGTGTTTTGCCTCGACACGCAAATTCACGTCTTCTGTGTATGTGACTGGGGGCTTTGTGCCCCAGCAACCCCCGTGTCACACGAGAACACATGTTAGACATCTAAGTCTTAACTTTTTTCTTCAACGGCCTCCAAGAACATTATTAATACAAAGAGACTCTTATCTACATTTTAGGACTTTCCCCCTTACACAGCCTTGTGTAAGACTTAATTGCTCTTTCTGTTATTTTCTAATATATTAAGTTTGCTCAATAACTAAATATCGTTCTTATTAATTCATTTATATCCACACGAACTTAAACAACAAAGTGTCCTGGTTTATTTCAATTACAGCAAAAATTATTTGCAACGAGCTGTGATTTCTTACCCAACAACAACAAAGACAACCTTCACAATTGGAAACCATGGCTCACTCCTTCCCCGCTATACATTGAAACAACTGTACTCCATATCAAAATTGACCGTCTCTCCTGCTTAAGGAGAAGAAGTTGGGTAAATACGTACTTTTAATACAAATTTATTTCGCGAAGAAAAAAAAAACATGAAAAAAGCTGAAAAAGTCAGGAGTGCGTATCTTAAAGATAACAGTTTTTTTTTATCTTTCTGTTATTTCTACTCTGTTTAGTTTGCTTAGGAAATAGGTATTTTTTGTTAATTCATCATTAATTGTTTTGCTTATATATCCACACAAGCTTAAACAACAAAGTGTCCAGGTTTATTTCAATTACAAAAATCACTAGCAGCGACGAAGACAACCTTCACACATCAATCTCACACACCCGCTACATCAACCAGTTTAAATTGAAAAAATTAAAGCATATTTATTTAACATAACGGCCCTGTTGTCAGTAAAATATTAACTACTCAGTTCATTTTTATCGGCCCATTTCACATCGATGTGTGACACTATAAGCTCCTCGATCTCCAGAGCACATATTTAGGTATAAGTTATCGTCGAAGCAAACGAATACGGCGACACGTGTTCAAATCCTGGACGAGGTTGTTTGCATTTCATACAGTGCTAATATCATTGGAAAGTTATGCACCCATTCTTCCTCCAACTATGGGCAAATAATAGCGCGGACTGGGTTCTTTAACATTGGTATGGCAACTAGTCTTGGAGAAGGAAACCTATGAATTAAAACTTGTTAAACCCGCTTAAGAAATTGACCATGTGTCGGTTCCTGCTAGTGTAGAGGGGATGGTATATATATATATATATATATATATATATATATATATATATATATAGGTGCAGTAATGCATATGTTTATATGTGCGATCGTATCTGTATGAGTGTGTATGTATAAGCATTGTTGTTGGTTGGCTGGTTGGTTGGTTGGATTTACGGCATGTCAACCCTTGGGTTATTTTACAGTGAAGACGTTTTTGTTTTATTCATTCTTGTTGGGTATTCAATTTTTTTAAACACATTTTTAAAACCATTTTTTGAATCTATTTAACCCATAGTTAGGACCCTGACAGGTACTACCCTATGAGTCAGAATGGACCTGGGAGTAATGGTGATAAAGGGACACTCCGCACTCCTCACAGCTCAAGAATTGGGATTTCACCACTAGATGCAATTTAACGTCCTACCCAGGACACTAAGACTTCAACCACCGCCTTGTAGCTCATATATGATTAAAAGGGATTAGCGGTTGGTTATATAGCCAATAGGGTCGAGAAAACCATATAGGTGCTAGTGTTTCAAGTGATCAGCCGATTGATTGGAGGGGCCGATACTTTAGTCTGGAAACTTTTTGAACACAGATCGTATTTTGAAGAAAATGAACGTTTCATTCATTATCCATTTCTTGGTAAATACAGCTTCAGTCTCGATACTTTTTGAACACACCTCGTATTTACTATTCAAGGAAATGAAACTCATTATTAACCTTTTAGTGTCTTTTTTTTTTTTTTTTTTAATTTTTTTTGCAAGAAAATATTGGAGGTATTAGGTTATAAAGTAGAGGTGTGCAATCTTATCCGGTCTTTTCACAAGGCCGCACTTGATGTTTCAGAAGTCTGCATCCTACCTTAAGGCCGCAGGTTCCCAATCCCTACACTTTTTTCCCCCCACTGCCTCGCGATTTAACGCAGAAAATATCCCTGCATTCTTTTTTCTTCTTTACTGATTACTCAACCAGCTTCTTTGATTTGTCCATCAGTTGGGCGCGTGGCAAAATAAAATAAAAAAATAAATAGATAAAGAAAAAAAAAACTTTGGTCAATAAAACAAACATAAAAGTCTCGATTAGATGTTTTCTTTGTAAAACGACCTTGCTACGTGTATTCTTCTTCTATACGAGCTCAAATGTTTTATATATATATATATATATATATATATATATATATATATATATATATATATATATATATATATATATATCAAAGAAGGACGGATGAATAATTTGAGTAATAACACAGAAAAAATGTTTTCTTTATAATAATCAATTTTTATATGCTAGTGTGATACAAGAAAAACAATATAACTATAACAATAAACATTAAATCTATAATATCATTATTATATATAATAGCGAGAACATGCACCCTACGGGTGTAAGTATTTAAGTTTTAATGTAATGAAATATATCAAATTAGAAAAAGTAACGAAATTGAATAAGAACGCATTTAAAAAGATTTAATTCATAGGATTGCTTTTAATACGTTGGAGAATAAAAAAATAATATTACAGACCAATAAACACCATTAATTACACTGGGGAACAATTTTGGACGTAATTTCTGTTGAGTTAGATTTTTCAACTGATTTAGACTATTATCGACATGCTGATTTCAAAACTGCAGTCAGTTTTCTTCAACACGTCATGTTTTTTCACTACAGCTTACTCCCAAAATAAGTGCAATTGTATTGTTTGACTGCTCAACTGATTGCATTGATTATTTTATTGAAAAGGAAGGAGAATCTTTCAGATCTGGTGACTGGGTTGATTCCCAGTCAAAGAACAAACATCAATGCATTTGTGAAATTAGTCTATTTTGCATATTTTAAATTAAAACTTGTCAGTTAAGACAAGTCTTGGGCCCCTTATAAGATATGTAAGCGTGTTGAGAGTTTACGAATGTGGATCCAGGGAACACGTGAAAAGTTGGCATTTGGTTTACCTATGATTTGGTGAGAACCAAAATACTATTGCACAGACTGTTACTTTTGTTTAATGAAAATCTCACCATATATCAAGAAAAACAAATGTAAAATTGAATATCTACCATCAGCTATACGTCCATTGTCCCATTCGGCTTAAATCCCAGTGTGGGACAGTAGAGCTTGAGAGAAGCATGGGTGGAGAGCAATTGGACTCCAAGATCTTACCTCAAACCTGTTGATTCCAACATTCTACATCAGCCATTTGTTGACAAAGAAATTATGTACCTTGCACATGAACCTAGGTCTTTTGAAGCAGTTCATTAAAGTGTTGCCAATTGAAGGCAAGTTTTTCAAGTACCACATTTTGGAATCTCCTGGCCTATCAATTTAAAAAAACAAGGCCGGTGTGTCTGATAGTCTACAGATTTAGGAAGTTATCAAAGACAAACCTTTCTTCGGGATAATGTCAGAACTGAATGCTTGGTTCTTGACAAGTTCTTTACCATGTCAAGAACTTTATTGGAAATGCACGAGCAATGAATTACACTGAAATTAGATAGCCACAAAATGCTTGATTGTAACATGAGCATCAAGTTCCATTTTCTGCATAGCCATCTTGCTAACTGAAAAACCTTGGTGTAGTCAGTTATGAGCAGAAATAATGATTCCACCAAGATTTGAAATTATGGAGGAATGGTTTCAAAGTATATGGGATGTAAATATGATGGCTGACTATGGACCATCCTGAAGAGAACTGGGCTCCCTGGCATGCACGAAATACTTGTCCAACGCAACCTAAGATGGGCCGGCCACTTAAACAGACTTGAGGATGACAGACTACCAAAGCAGATTGTGTACTCTCAACTTAGAGAGGGATCACGTGGAATCGGTAGACCAAAGCTCAGGTACAAAGACAACATCAAGAGAAATCTGAAGGACTTCAACATCCCCATAGGCAGTTGGCAAGAAGCAACCAAAGACCGAATGAATTCGAGGAAAATTATTCGCAAAGGGGAATTGTCCACATATTGAACTCTCTAGAAAAAACTGTGTAAATTTTTACCTAATCTACTTGCACATAATTTGACTTACAGTAACAATATCCTTTGTATGAACAAGATGAATTTGTACAAACATTACAGTCAAACATTTAAAAAAAATATTTTCCATTGTAAACTTTTAAAACATTCTATAAAATAAGCACAAATTTGTCACATGCAGTATTTTAATGGTTTTTAAGACCAAGCGAGGGTGTCCTGTTACTTAAAAAGTTGATGTAATAAAGAAAAATTGGGGTCATTTTTGGATTCCAAAAAGTGTCAGATCTAACTCAACAAAATTTGTGATGCTCAGTGTAATGTTTTATTATTTCCCATTATATATACATTTTAAAACATTCTATAAAATAAGCAAAAATTTGTTAGATGCTGTATTTTAACGTTTTTTTTAAAAAGAAAAATCGAGGGCAATTTTTGTTGAATTGGATCTGACACTTGTTTTTGACTATTTTTTGACCACTGAATCCAAAAATTACGCAGTTTTTCTATATGACATCAACTTTTTGAGCTACGGGACGTAGCTCAAAAAGTTGATGTCATATAGAAAAACTGCGTAATTTTTGGATTCAGTGGTCAAAAAATAGTCAAAAACAAGTGTCAGATCCAATTCAACAAAAATTGCGCTCCACAGTGTTATTTATTAACCCTAACATTCCAGGATCTTAAACGCACTAATAATGTGGGCCGTTTTGAGGCAAATCTAAATCAGATTTTCATAGAGACCTCGTAAATAAATATATATTAATGATTTAGATTATAAATTAAATACTTATTGATAAACTTACGCAATTTCTGATGGTATTGTGACGTAAGCAGTGACGTAGTTTCGGTTACAGACAGACAGACACCAAATATCTATTATGATAAGATTATATTATAGTAAGGCCCTTTGTTGGTGCTTTTTCGCGTATCAAGTTCACTCTCTAAAACGATAAGGCCTGTAGATGGAATTTTGAGTACGCAGACTCACAAAATCTACCCTTGTGATATGGGGCAATGTGAAGTTGACATTGGAGGTCATTGGAGGTCATTGGGGGTGACTAGAGGTCAAACGACAAAAATCTTCGATTCCAAATATTGGAAACAAATAATTTTTTATATAAAATTTTCTCCATTCATTCTTCGTAAGCGTGTTCGCGCTCACGCCAATCATTATGGTTTCTCAAGGAAGATAAATATTCAACACTAATTATGGAGTACTTCCCATTATTAATTAATACATTTATGTTGATAAATTCTACAAATAGGATATCAGTCGACATTGAGCTTAATTTAAAGGCTTCTGAGGGCGGCCTTTAAGAGAATATGTCAAAAGTTTCACGATATATTCCTCGCTCAGGAAGCACCGGTTATCGTCGTAGGTAATAGACAAGGTGATCCGAGTTCAAATCCTGAACGAGACTGGTAGCATTTCACATAGCGCAAATACCCCCTGTGAAAAGTATGTACCAAATTATTATCACTACTTGAATATTGACCTTGTGTAAAAAGAAATATACACAGCGATCCGAGTTCAAATCCGAGACGAGGGTGTTTGCATTTCTCATAGCGTCAATACCCTAGGGGAAGGTATACATCCAACTATTCTCGTTCCAGCTATGGGTAAAATAGTAGTGCTGATTGGCCACTTTAACCTTGCTATGGCAACCGGTCTAGGAGAAGGCAAAATCTGAATTCAAATCTGTTAAACTTTGCTTTAAGATAGACCTTGTGTCACATCCAGCTCGTGAGGTGGGTTGGCTAAATACATATATTCCTCACCCAAACGCGCGCACGCGAGTGTGTGTGTGTGTGTGTGTGAGAGAGAGAGAGAGAGAGAGAGAGAGAGAGAGAGAGAGAGAGAGAGAGAGAGAGAGATGGGGGAGAGGGAGAGAGGTCCCGGCAGATATACGATCAAAGATAAATTTATAACAGCCCCAAGACTGGCGCAATACAATATTTCCGCCCCGTTTCACTAGATTACGCTGGTTAGAGAAATAGACAGAGAGATACTTCAGTTCATTTATATGTGTGGTGGAAAACAATTCTTAAATTTCGTTTGGGCCGGGAACAATGTTAACACTTAAAATCATCTTAGCGTTTTTTTTAATGCATAGACTGTTTGGTTTATGTAAACTTGGGCTGTCATGAGTGAGATTTATAAAATAAATACGTCAAAATATTTACTTACTCTAAAGTATTGGCGTCGACAACTTTTTTAGAGCCGGCACCCAGTTTCTTATTCGTATTTTATAAATTATTTCACAGAAAAAGAGAACAGAAAGATTGAAAATTTTTTTAAAGAGGTACTGGAAGTTCTGTAATTTATAATATAAAACAGTTTTTTGTGGGTACAATATTTGAGAATTGCAATCATAGGCGGATTCATTCTTTAACTTCTTAGTTTTCACCTATGTTCATCCTATGATACCCATCCCCACCACAGTTCTCTGAATTTGTTCCACCACAGTTAACACGTTTATATTTTTTCCTTTTTAAATTGCATATCGAAGGATCTATCTACTCAAGTTTTTTGGTTAATTCTTATTAATAGTTTTTTTAAAAATTGGAACAGACCGAAAATGGAATGCTTAAGGATGGAACCACCAGTGTTGAGCAGTCCATGACATGCAACACTACACTTTGGCCCTTATTTAGGGTGGTTGGAGAGGCCCGCTCCGATCAATCATCTGGTCACGTCAAGCCATAGCACCTATATGATTGTCCGAACTTCAGTGCCCTTATGGCAAGCCCCAAACCTTTTTATCATATATGTGCTAGAAGCCGATGGCTGAGGGTCTTAGTGTCTAGGTATGATGAGGAAGTTCCCGATCTGGAGCTCTGGGGAATGTGGGGTATCCCTTCATTGCCATTATTCCCAGGCCCACTCTGACTCGGATTGGTAATATCTGTTAGGGTTCCATCTATGGGTTAATTAGATCAACAATGATTTTTAAAAATTAGATACCCAAAAAAAATGAATAAAACAAGATCATCTTTGGCATGAAATATCCCAAGTGTTGACATGCCGTAAAATCCAATCTACCAACCAACCAATTTTCAATAATATTCTTTAGAGGATTGGAATACACCGAAAATGGAATCAGTAAACGGATTTAAACTCCGACCGTGACATTGATTTCTTTTTTTAGAATAAGACATTCTAAAACCAGAAAGATCCCTCTCAAAATAAATGGCCTGTATGTCTATTGTTTGGGTGGTATCTTTGTGAATCAGAATTAGAATCCTCTTTATAAATGTTGTCATGTTGTGGACCGTTGGCATTTCCAGTGAATTTTTGCGGCTTTTACAATCATTAGTGAACAGGGATTCCTCCAATTTTACAAACAGAGGTAGTACACCTTCTCCTCCTTTTAATCATTGCAACACATCACTAGCAAATACTTCTAATCAAGTGGAATCAGACATTTCAACAGCCGGTAAGGTCGTTAAGAGTCAGTTGTTTTCTTTTTCTTTTGGTATGTAGTGGAATGTGTTGTTTTTACTTCGAAGCGCAGGAAGCCATCATTCCATCCGTAGAAAAAAGAGAAGTTATTCGAGCAAAAATATTATGAATCTTTTACGGTCACTTGATGAGATATCCACGTTTATCTTCATTTTTAGTTTTTTTTAGTTTTTTTTTAAAACTGCAACTCACACGAACCATGAATCTACGACAGCGAGGACCGCATAGGAAAGGAAAGGCATGGACTGCTATTTACAGGTTATCGATCATATGTAAATCTGGTCTCTTCCAAGCTGTGACCGTGTCGGTACTACTGTGTGGCTGGACCACTTGGACTCTAATGAAACACTCAGAGAAAAAAGGTAGATGGGAATTACACAAGGATGCTGCGTGATGATTTGAAAAAAAAATCCTGAAAGCAGTACCCTATAAAACCCCCACCTATCTCTCATCTCACAAAGCATTCAAGTGATATGAACAAGACAAGCTCGGCACTGCTAGTGAAATAAGGATGAATTCATAACCAATGTTCACCTGTGGATTCCTACTCATAGACACTCCAGTATTGGTCTACCTTCAAAAACTTACATTGATCAGCTCTATGCAGACACTAGATAACGGGTAGAGGACCTGCAGAGAGAGAGAGAGAGAGAGAGAGAGAGAGAGAGAGAGAGAGAGAGAGAGAGAGAGAGAGAGAGAGAGAGAGTATTCTTTGCCACGGGGAACCCTAATCAAACGCTGTTTATCTCCATTGTCGTAGAAAAAAACAACTAAAGATTAAATTAATAATAATAATAAATAATAATAATAATAATAATAAAGAACTAGAAACCATGGTACAAACCATCAGAATATATAGCCAAGATATAGGGATGGAATTCGGAATTGAAAAATGTGCTGTGCTAGTAATAAAAAAGGGGCAAAGAAATTTAATGGACGGAATACAACTACCAAATACTATAAACACTATAAAATCACTTGAAGAAAAAGAAACTTACAAATACTTAGGAATTTTAGAAGCAGATGATATCAAGCAAACAGAGATGAAAGAAAAGGTTAAAAAAGAATACCTCAGAAGAACAAGATAGCTCTTAGAAACCAAGCTCAACAGCATAAATCTTATCAAAGGAATAAATACCTGGGCCGTCCCTGTTATAAGATACACTGGGCCATTCTTAAAATAGACAAAAGAAGAACACAGACTGATAGACCAAAGTTTTAATGCACCTTGAACGGATAGAGAAAAAACTTGTCAGACAGGAGATATCTCTCCGGTTTAATAGTGTCTGCATTAAAGAAAAAAATGATGCCCAAAAGGAATATATATATAGTAAAAGTAAGTAAGGCCGTCGGGGTGACCTAAGATCGGTATCAGCCAGACAGCGAGGGAGTCTATCCCCTTTTCACTCGCTAGACCAGGGAGATTGCTTTTGCTTCTGAGGTGGAGTGGCACATCTACCACCAGGTCCTCACTTTACCGCACAGATCCCTGTGCTACTCATACGCTGAGTTGGCGAGGACCGGTATCGAACTAGGAACCTTGTGATTTCTAGCCGAACGTTCTACCGACTGAGCTAACCCGGCTGTAATATGTTTTAATTTTTCGTCCGATTTGCAAGTTTAGCCATATGATGTCATTCCCTCAAATCAGACGAAAAGAAAATTCCCTGACCTCCCACTAAGTAGAATTAAATTAAGATCGTTTTCGTGGTGATTTTCATGGGTCATCCTGCGAGGACCGAACTCGCTATTCAGTAGTAATAGATCTGCAAACGATTATTAAACCATGTTTTTATCTCCACTACCCGGGCTTCGCCGGGTAGCCGCTGCTAGTATATATATATATATATATATATATATAGAGAGAGAGAGAGAGAGAGAGAGAGAGAGAGGAGGAGGGAGGGAGAGACAGGGAGAGGGAGAGAGAGAGGAGATATCTATTAAAGAAATAAAAATTATTACCGAAACTCGCCTTTCGATGGCATTAATTTAATTTGGAGGCGCATGGTATAATGGTTAGTCATAGTAAATCGACGCGTCGACGCAATTTCAATTCCTGAACGAGGCTATTTGCATTTCACCAAGCGCTAATACCCTTGAGAAAGGTATGCATCTACTCTCTCTCTCTCTCTCTCTCTCTCTCTCTCTCTCTCTCTCTCTCAGACTGAGATCTTTAACCTTGGTTAGGCAACTAGTCTAGGAGATGGAAAACTCTGAATTGAAACCTGTTAAACTCCGCTTAAGAAATTGACCTTGTGTCACATCCTGATCGTGTGGTTGTAAATATATATATATATATATATATATATATATAATATATATGTGTGTGTGTGTGTGTGTGTGTGTGTTTGAGTGTGATAAAAGAAATGAGAATAAGAAAAGTTGCATAAAAGTGTGGCCAGTCCTATTATGGCACAGCAGGCATAAAACTTTAAATACTGAAATTATAAAAGGCAAAGAGAAAGTGAATTCAAATCTTACCAAGTCCGCTACTTGAAGATTTATGTGAATCACATAAGAGTCTTTCTTATGTTTCCGTCTGATGATTGTGTGATCCACCTGCAACTTCAAGAAATGAACTTTAAGAGTTCATAGGACCGGTAATTAATTATTTATATCTATATATATATTTATTAGTAAAAATCAATAACCAAATTTGACGTGTTTCTTAGTTAGAAGGATATTAATCTATATGCAAGATTTCAAATCTGAGTGACTTCTCTTTTCTGTGTTATAGATCGACACGTACATACCAAAAACTTACTCTTATATATATATATATATATATATATATATATATATATATATAATTATAAATAATTATTACTGAAAATTGCTTTTCGATGGCATTAAGTTAATATCCTACTTTAAAAGACATAAATATAATTAACTGTTAATAAATCAAAATTTAACTCTTTTAATAAGGTATAAAATTGGGGCGAGCGTGAGCGTTTCTCACTGCACTATTATAATCAAATTAGCAATTGGGATCGGAAATTGCTTTATTTCTAAATTGAAGCTTTTTAAAACTATTGTGCTAACAAAAACATACAACTACGATGTAGGTCCGTAAAAAGCGGGGGGGGTGTAGGGGACATACCCCTCTAGATGTAGAGAGAAAAATAAAAGTAATTGCTGTGGATGTAAATAGAAAATATTTTTGAAGATGATGACTTGAACGATGAAATTCTAAACCCTTAAATGTTTTACCAACTCTGACGCTGTCCTGTGTATGGCGTTAATCTGCATCTGATAGTGACGTTCCAATTTTGGAGCTCTGGGGAGTGCGGAGTACCCCTTCATCAGCATTACTTCCAGGTACATTCTAACCCGGGGTGGTCCAATCTATGGATTAAATAAAAAAATGTGTTTAAAAAATTGAGATAAAAAATTGAATACCCATCAAGAATGAATAAAACAAATCTTTGGCATAAAATAACCCAACAATGGTTGACATGCCGTAAAATCTAACCAACCAGCTAACCAGCCAACCAACCATCTCTGATGATAAGACGGGGTGGGGTGAATACAATCATAGTCTGCTCATTACTGTTGTTTGAATCTAGATTCTCAAGCAAGTTTATTATTATTATTATTTGCTCCTTTTGAGTTTTCACATCAGCATTAGCTGATGGTCTTTCACTGGAGTCTGAGTGACAGCAAGTCTCCTCAGGTCTCCAGGACTCTTCTGAGTATTCTGGCAGATTGCAGCAGTGCAGTGTTCTGAATGGTTTCAATCCTTCCTCTGATATCCAAACTTCCAAACCCTTTTCTAATCCTTTTGGGGCTGTTCTAAGTGCACCAACTACAATTGGTATCACTTTCACTTTCATATTCCATAACTTTTTCAGTTCTCTAGCAAGGTCCAGATATTTGTCCATTTTTTTTTCATTTTCCTTTAGCTTCACCCTGTGATCTGCTGGCACTGCAAAATCCACCAGTTGACAAGTTCTTTCTTTTTTGTTTATCAACACCAGGTCTGGTCTTCTTGCTGGGATAAGGTGATCCGTTTTTATTTCAAAGTCCCAGAGAATTTTATGCGTTATGATACTGGTTTATGCATTTTGTTGTGTGGTCAAAATTACATTTTTTGCATGATTCCCAGTGGATCACCTTCCCAACCCAGTTGTGTCTAGTTTTGTATTCTCGTTGTGCTAGTTTGCTACATTCGCAGAGTATATGGTTTACAGTCTCATCTCTATTACCACAAAGTCTACATTTACTATTTTGTTGGGTCTTATCAATTTTCACTTTTATATAGTTTGTCCTTATGGAATTATTTTGTGCAGCAATTATTAATGATTCTGTTTCTCTTTTGAGGTTTCCTTTTCTTAACCATGTCCAAGTCTTTCTATGTGCAACCTCTTCGATTTGTCGTTTGAAGTGTCCATATAATTGTTTTTCTTCCCATTTTTGTTTTCTAGTCTTTGTTGGTTTTTTGTTTGTCCATATTATTATTATTTCCTGTTAGCGGATATGTATTTAGCTGTTTTTTAATCATTTTTTGTTACATTTTCTTCAAATTACTATTGATTTGACCAGTGGTTTTCAACCCGCTCTTTTTTTTACCAATGTATTCTTTTTTTTACCAATGTATTGAGTCATATTTTACTCTGGTGGCCCAACCATAGCCATTCGATGTCTAAAAATCCTATTGTATTTTTATAATTAAATATTTCTTGCTTGCCTGAACTTTAAAAAAGTCTATATGGTTGTCTGGGGGGGGGGGGGGTCATATGGCACCCGGTTGAGAACCACTGGGTTAGACCATACTTTTCTGATTTGATGAGAACTTTTTTAAACAAGTTTTTTTCATCAATATTTTGGTGCTTTCTCATTAACAGATGTGTTGTTTTTTTTCATTAATTCCATTTTCTTCAAATTACTGTCGATTAGACAATAACACTGGACAACGCAATTTTCGTTGAGTTGGACCTGACTCTGTTTTTTTTTGTTGTTTTTTTTTACTATTTTTTTAACTTCTGAATCCAAAAATGACCCCAGTTTTTCTATATCACTTCAACTTTTTGAGCTTCAGGATACTCTCGATTTTTTTCTCATAAAAACCATAAAAATACATCATCTAACAAATTTGTGCTTATTTCATGGAAAAATGTATATATAATAGAAAATAATAAAACATTATTTAATTATTCATTTTATTATTAAATATTTTATTATCAAATCGGGAAATTATGATTTTCCAATTTTATAATAAAGCATTTTTAAAAAGTTTTAAGAGGTGATCGGGTTCAGTTTGCAATGCAAAATGATGACAGGGGCGGTTGGTTGGTTGGTTGGTTGGTTGGTTTTACAGCATGTTAAACCTTTTCAGGTCATTTAATGTCGAATGAGGTCATTTTTGATAAACAAAGAACTCGGGTTGCTTACAGTGCCTGTTGTTGCTTAAGTGATCACCCAATTAAGTATTAAACAGACTATCGCTGCTTGATTTCGGTGATTTCAGCATGACTTAACCGCAATATCAGTGGCGGGAAGGGGTTATACCCCCTTGAGACATGAGAAAAATATACTCCTTCCCCTCAAAAGAACGACCTCATTACGTCTATGCGATGTGCCATTTTTGTGTTACGGTCGCCTACACCCAGAATTCGGACGGAAAACTCTGAATTCAAACCTGTTAATCGCCGCTTAGCAAAAATTGACATTGTGTCGCATCCGGCTCGTGGCGGAGTTACATTGATCCAGATTTCGGATTATTATAATGTAGATATTCATGACGTTTCATTAGAATGAAGACAACGTTCTCAGAATAGTAATAATTTGTTCTACTATTTCTTTATCGCGTCTATATAAAAAATGGTAAAATATCTTTTAAATATTCTGAACATTAGATGTGCGCTAATCGCTTAGTATTCTGCTCAAAACTTTAAGCCATTACTTGATAAGGCATCCTATCACATATCAGACATACATCGGAAGCTGGGGGTGGGGGAGTTACAGTTCTTTTACGTTCAGTGGAGACAAGTAAAATAACATTACTAAGATGCAATTTGAGAAGGTCATTGGAACCTGGCATTCCGCCATTGAGAAGAACATAGCATCAATGTGTGTGTATGAGAGAGAGAGAGAGAGAGAGAGAGAGAGAGAGAGAGAGAGAGAGAGAGAGAGAGAGAGAGAGAGAGAGAGAGAGAGTCTTTTTGTGTATACCTGCTCACAGGTAAAACATTCCAATACCTTTGCGCCTACAAGAAAAAGAAAAGAAAGAAAGAAAAAAAGAACAGCACGCGTACTATGCAGAAATCTATATGAGACTTATTCAAGACCAAGCATTCTCTTGTCGACGAAAGCGACGGTATTCTTTTTTATTAACATTAACTGGTACACTGATATATTTACATTATATACAGGGTGTTCGGGATAAATTTGACATATTTATATTTGGTTATTTTTCTCCGTAGGCTGGAGGTATTGACGCACACTACGCATCATTTAAAAGCTTGGACCCTTCTTCATTCATATACGTGATGACAGATAGAATGGATGACTGGAACCCATCTGAATCATGGAAGAGAATAACTTGTATCATGATGATCTGCGCTGACCATCAAAATGGAATTATGGTCGCTGCCCAATGCTCCCTGAACATTGTAAAAACAATCAGGCAAGGACTGGAGAATTGCAATGGAGACTACGAGGCTGTGGCTAGAAGAAAGTAACATTGCGTTCGTACAGTAGAATTCCTTGAAAATCTGCAGAAAAAAAGTGTTAGATGACCCTCAGATGCCTACGTGAGTTGCTAAACACTGTAGTTAAGCCATAGATAACAAGACACCAATTACCGTGCCAGTACTACAAAAGCCCAGTTAATAGACAGAATTAAGGTAGTTTAGAGACCCTTCCCATGGAAACCGTAACATCAGCTTGAGCAGGATTGAGGCTGTGATCGACGCTAATGACGGTTATTTTGAGTGAGCTTGTTGAATTTCTTTACAATCCATTAAATTTTGTAGTTACCAAGCACTTTTTGTTTTTCCTTATGAAACTGTCAAATTTCTCCTGAACACCCTATATATATAATATATATATATATATATATATATATATATATATATAGAGAGAGAGAGAGAGAGAGAGAGCATGTTTAATTGAAAATGGGTTGATTTTAATTGAGTTTTTTGTGTGGTCTTACAATTAAAAAAAAGTTTAATCCAATTTTATATAAACCTTGTCCGAAATGTTCTCCCCGAGAAATTTCCACTATCACTGGTCAAAGGACCAAGGAAAATGTGGTGTTAATGAAACAGTCTATATAGGTGCCAGCCAATCAAGCGTAAAGCAAACCAGGGAAAACACACACAAACGTGTCATATATGGGACAGGACTTGTCAAAGTAAAACTGGACTTCAGAGCCATGTCAACAATCGAGCACCTTTGTAGAAATTGCCTTATTCTGTTGGTTTGTTGGATAGTACGGCATGTCAACCCTTATTGGTTTATTTCATGCCGAAGACATTTTGTTTCATTTATTCTTGTTGGGTATTCAATATTTTTTTCAAACTCATTTTTTAAACACGTTTTTGATACTCATTTTTAAAAATCTATTTAACCAATATATGGGACCATAACAGGTACTACTATGCTGTGCCAGGGTGGACCTGGAAGTAATGGCGATGAAGGGGTACTCCACATTCCCCTGAGTTCCAGAATTTTAATGCCATACCCAGGACACTAAGACATCACCTTCTATCACATATATGATAAAAAGGGTTGGGGGTTTACCATAAGGGCAAATAAGGTTGGACAATCATATAGGTGCCAGGGCTTGACGTGACCAGCTGATTGATCTGAGGGACCGTCTCCGACTGCCCGTCTACCCTAAGTAAGGGCCAAAGGAGGGTTCTTAAACATCACAGTTCGTCACCTATGGTCAACATTTTTTGGGGGGATTTTAACCCTATGCAATGGTGCAGTCGGCGTATTCTACAGCCCAAGTTGACTGATATATATCTAAATATATAAGACTAAGTTTTTGGTATGTACGTATCGACGTATAAGTTCGAAACGGGAGGTCACTCTGATTCGAAATCTTGCATACATATTAATATCCTTCTAACTAATAAACACGCCAAATTTGGTTATTGATTTTTACTGATTAAGGGATATAATTAATTAATTAATTAAGCCAAAATTACCCAATTTGCGAAACTGTCCGTATACCAACTCCTGCTGATGATAAGATATTGTCCCCTGCCTGACTTTTTGTTAAAGCGATAAGCTGAATTCACTGCTGATAATTTAGTGAATAAATTTCGCAGTCTTAAGCTCGGAATTTATCGCCTATTTGTAGTCCAATCTTAAAAATATCCATATGGCTGAAAAGAAGAGAAAATAATCTTGCTCAATATATAATTTGTATGAGTCTTTATCCATTGAATTATTTTTATAGCGAGTTAGAAAAAAATTATTTTGCTTCGGACAGCAAAAGTATGTTTTAACGAAAACTCAAATCGCAATCTTTTTTATTCCTGTCTTTAAAATATTAATTTAGTTAGAAATTAAATGAAATAATCTATCTTGCAAATATTTATTTGGTAAGAAAGAGCGAAGTAAATAACAATAATAAGCGAAATTAATAATAAGCGAAGTAAATAACAATAATAATTTAACTCAACTTTGTTTTTAATTTTTTCGTATATATACAAAAGAGTTTTAGAAAAAAAAAGCCTTTTACAAAAATAGGTAGTTAAATTATATAACTACTTATTTCGTAACTAAGTAGATATATAGTTGTATTGTAATAAAAACAAAAACAAAATTATAATAAAAATACGATGTAGTTAACATTTCGTATATAAACAAAACAGTGTTTGAAATGTTATGTTAAGCTTACCTTAAACATAAAATAAAAATGATTCTAATGTACGTAACTTGAATGAGAAAAGTTGTTATTTAATTTATCATAATTCTAATGATAAATAAATAGGCAGATTTTAAAAAAATTAAGTCACCACTTTTTTTCTCTTCTCTTTCTTTTTTTTTTTTTTTTTTTACTAAAAACCGTCAAAAATGGTCTTTCGAATTTATCTCGACTGAACTTGAAAAATGGTCGGAAAATTAGGGTGATCCAGACAAAACAGAACCCACAAAATTTGTGTAATAAAACTGTTAATTTTAACTAAGGGGGCTTAGGTTAGGGTTGGGGTTTAGGGTTAGTTTAATGGGAAAATAAATAAATAATTTGGGTTCTGTTTTTTCTGGGTCACCTATATAGGGTGACCCAGAAAAAACAGAACTCACAAATTTGTAATAAAACTTAATTTTAACTAGGGGGTTTAGGGGTTAGGGTTAGGGTTAGGGTTGGGGTTTAGAGTTAGTTTAATGGGAAAATAAATAATTTGGGTTCTGTTTGTTTTTTTTGGTCACCCTAATTTTCCGACCGTTTTTCAAGTTCAGTCCTTATCTCGAGATTTCTTTTAATGATTTATTAACATTTTTAAAAAACTTTTTTTCAATTCGAAAGAAGAAAACATTAAACAAACTACTGATGATTTTTTTTTAAAAATTTTCAGCTAACGGAAATAATGAAAATTATGATTGAAAAACAATGTTTTCATTTTTGCACCGTTAAATCAACTGAAATTTTACGTAGCCAAAAACAACTTACAAGAGGATTTTTAAAATTATGAAAAATCAATTAATGATCCGATTTTCACGAAGATATATTAGGGGAAATATTTTTTTTACGAGGTCTACCCCATCCCCTATTTTATTTTATGAGATATTAAAAAAAAACGAAATTGGGTATACCTATCTCTTATTTTCTCGCCACTCACTCTTTGGTGTTCCTATTTTTTCTTTAGTGCGGTCATGGACCGGGTACTTTAACTAGTATATATATATATATATATATATATATATATATATATATATATATATTAGTCAACGACGAAATTATTCGCACATCCATGAATATTTAATATTTTGATCCATTTTTTAGATTTTAATACCCGCATGATGCCAGACTTTTTAAATGTTATTAAGTACAAAAAAGAAGGAATAAAAAAATTCAATTTTGAGAGAGATAGGTTAAATTTACTAAATATGAGAAGAAAAATAAACAAAGAGGAAAATACAAAATTATTCGTAGAGTATGAAAAACTTGAAAAAAGAATGAACAAAATTCACAATATTAATAGTGAATAGCGTGGCTTCCCATCTTTATAACTTGCTGCAATCGTTTTCTAAATTTTTTGATGATATTTAAACAAATCCTTTCTGGGATTTTCTTCGATTCTTCAATGGTTACACATTCTAATTCCTGAAGGCTTTTTGGTGACCGACGAACTTACAATTCTTGCCATATATTTTCAATAGGATTCAAGTCAGAACCCATTGAAAGTCTTGACAGAATTGTAGTCTTCTTTTTCTAAAGCCACGCAGTCACTGATTTAGACGTATGTTTGGCATTATTATCTTACTAGAAAGTAAATCGCCGACCTAGTTCAAGATTTTGCACTGCTAGTTGTAGATTTTCATCAAGGATTTTGATATAGTCTTCAAATTTCATTATTCGTTTTATTGTAATTAATTGTCCAGTATCCGTTGAGCTCAAACAATCACAAAACATAATCGAGCCACCTCCATGTTTTAATGTTGGCACTGTGTTCTTTGTTACATTTCTTGTACCGAATTTTCTGTACATCATTTTGTCCCAAAAGTTCGATTTTTGTTTCATCGCTTGTTCGCAAAGCAATTTTCTTCGTCCAAAAATTAAACCGGACAACAATGTGACATGGTTTATGAAGAGGGGTTCAAAACAATGTATTTTCAAAGCAACTTATGGGTTTATATTAACCTCACAACACAATTTTCATGCAGTTCTCGGTGACAATTTGGGTTTTCTTATACACCCAGCCAAATTCTCTGTCGCGCCAAACTGTTTAAACTTCATTATAACGGACTGTGCCGTAGATTTAGGTGTAGCTAACCGGTTTGAAATAATACTGAACAATTTCCCGACTTATGGGAGATGATAATTCTCTGTATCAAGTCAACGCTAGGCTCGTTTGCCTTCCCCATCGTATAGTTAACATCAGAATAACAATGGTGACATTCTATGCACCACGAGTTGTTCTTTGCTAGAATTATCACAAATATTCTACTGAATAGATAATCTAGAAGGTTCCACCGATAAAATAATTATGTAAATTACTTATACATACACGAACCAATAAATTTAAAACGAGATAATCTACTGTACGAATAATTTAGTTTTTTCCAATTTTGCATAATTCTCCTGTCAAATTTGTTGTATTTAACCTAAGGTTCATGAAATTGAGTATTATATTTCTTTGGTGGTGCTTATTAGTATATAAAAAAATACGGACATTAGAAATGGAGTGAAATATCCAAAATTGATGAATAATTTCGTCGTTGACTATATATATATATATATATATATATATATATAAATTTAAAGAAAGAAAAACTTAACAAACCGTCATTTGACTATAATAAATTTATTTCAACCAGACTGAATATGAGTCTAGTCTCATCAGATAATTCTAGTTTCATCAGATAGTATTTACAAAAGCTTATATATATATATATATATATATATATATATATATATATATATATATATATATATATATATAATAATCATGAAAGCAAACTCGGCAAATATTGCCCACTACGTAGAACATCGTACAACGTGGGGGGCAAAATTTGCTGAGTTTGCTTGTCATGATTATTTTCCTTAATTATCGAATTTTATATGATATACGCATTGAAACTGTCTTCAAGCCAAATATATAAATAATAATATACTTTACTCAACAATGCTTCTAAAGCAAATTAACTTAAGATATATTATATATATATATATATATATATATATATATATATATGTGTGTGTGTGTGTGTGTGTGTGTGTGTGTGTGTGTGTGTGTGTGTGTGTTGTGTGTGTGAAGAATAAAACAGGTTGAAAAGCACTCTTCTATGCAAAGACTTTTCTTATTTGCAATCCGTCATTATATATATATATATATATATATATATATATATATATATATATATATATATATATAGAGAGAGAGAGAGAGAGAGAGAATGATCCATTCTAAGGCCTTCCTTTAGGGTATTGTCTGTATAGAAACTGACACTGTAAAGTAAAAAAAAATGAAAAATAAAAAAAATCGTAGTGAACAGAATTTTAAAACAAACAAACTATTTTAAGCAACAACGCTGACGTTTTTAATTATTCTATTTTTCTAGTTATTCCAATCTTTTCTGTGGAAATGTTCCCAGATTTGTTAGTTTTTTTACTTTTTTTTTCTTCTTAAGACTTTGTTGAGAAAAGAAACCGACATGCTGTTGAAATATCTACTAGTTTGGCTTATGCAATCAGCAGATAAACCGATATATGCCACAGCCTTCAACTTACAACTTTTCAACCATTCTCCCTTACCCCTGATGGTGAGGCTTAGAATACGCTGACTATAACCACTGCAGAAGGATAAGACCACCTCAAAACAAAGGGAGTATCCTGGGTATGACACTAAAAGCATCTGATCGTTAACCTTCTGAAAGAAGCCATGTCGGTTGCAATAGTAGAGTATGCCGACTGCAACTCTGCAGAGGGGTAAGACCCCCTCCACAATGGAGCCACCTGTTGGCCGTGAGTGGACGGAATCCTGGTGGCTGAGCAGTCAATGACATACAACATTTTACTTTGGCCCTTACTTAAGATAGATGGGCGGTCGGATAGGCCCCTCCGATCAATCGGCTGGCTAGGTCAAGCCCTGGCACCTATAAGATTGACCCTATTGACCTTATGGCAACCCCTAAATCTTTTTTATCATATAACTACTAGAAGGCGGTGTCTGAGTGTCTTAGTGTCCTGGGTATGACGTTCAACTGCATCTGGTGGTGAAGTTCCAGTTCTGGAGCTGTGGGTAGTGTGGAGTATCCCTTCATCGCCATTAGTCCCATGTCCCCTACAACCCGGTGTACCTGTGAGGTCACATCTATGAGTTAAATATATCAAATGTATTTTAGAAACATTTTTTGTACATATAAAATAACCAAATTTTTTAGTTCCCAGATTTGTTAGTTTTTTTTTTCTTTTTTTTTCTTAAGACTTTGTTGTGAAAAATCCAACCAACTAAACAACTAACAAACCAACCAACCTACTGAAAGCCAATGTGTTCACCGAAATTAAGCAGCGATGAGCCTGTTCAGTACTTAAATGTGTGACAACTTAATAACATCTGACCCGTGTGCCAACTATGAAAAACTTAAATAAGTAAATACAGACTTGCATTTAAGTCACGCTGAAAGCATCGTTTACTGCACTAAAAACTGATTTGCATAAATACAGCAGTCATGTGATTTGAAAAAGGGACTCGTGTAAAAACTGTAAATACAACCAGTGCCATGCGTGTCACTCATGGAGGAATATCCTAAAACATACGAGGTGAGAATACGTTCTAGTTTGGGTCGGAATTTCCTCTCGTCCAGACAACATGAAACCCTCAAATCCGCACTCCCAAGTCACATCCGAAAGTAATAAAAGTTCTGCAATTGTTGAAAAGACATGTATGTGTGTGTGTGTGTGTGTGTGTGTGTGTGTGTGTGTTGCTTCTTTAGGCTTGTTGTTCTTTTCTAACTTGGCATTGGCCACTTTCCGAAAGATTTATTCTAGTCTTGCTGTTTATTACAGGGATGTCGTTGTTACACACACACATATATATATATATATATATATATATATATATATATATATATATGTTTCTTTTCTACCAGGACACGGTCACCATATAAATTTTCTTTGGTTGGAGATAACGCAACACAAGCGACTGTGGCTCATCTGCTTGTACTCGAACGATGTTTTAGGGCTTTCTCCAGAAATGATTTTTGATACACAGGCGGTCCCAGAAGAGCTAAGTTTTTCTAGCCAGAGGACTACTTGTTTGACAAATTTAGAGAAAAAAAAATACTACGTCATTCTTTTTTTATCAGAATCCGTGTTCCTAACCGGCCCCGAAAATAATCCTCGCCCCAGACCGACTTCCGAAAGTGTTGTGCCGTAAAATAAGTACGGTTTACACACATAGAAAGTAAGAAGTGCTTTATTCCGGAAAATAATAAGGTACACAGTTGAGTGCACAGACTAGTGCAATGAACAGTTAATTGTCTACTTGCCCTTCTCAGTATATATAGAGAGAGTGCTGTTTGAATAATATTAGCTCAGTCCAACTTGTGGGGGTGTTCCAGCTACTCCACAACAGAAAGTTATAAAAGTTATACAATTATTGGGGAGACTTTAGGGTCTCTTGGTGACCACTGATCACCAGAAGATGATCATCCCCGCCCCAGTACTTGTGTTCCGTAGTGGACAATGCAACATAAAGATTTAGTATTTTTCGGCCTGATTGATTGACTGATTTTAACAGCATGTTAAACCATCTGGGGTTATTTTATGCCTAGATTTTAGAGAATTGCGTACATCATACGTTTATATCCATACTTTTGTACACTTCCTTAAGATTTTTGTTGTTTTGCAAACGGTTTTATGATATCAAGTATTCCATGTGTAATGTGGGGAGGGGATCACAAGGAAAATGTTATCACTTGATCCCGATAGAATCGCATTGGTAACAAAAACATTCACACTTATACCCAGTTGTTACATTCTTTTTCTTTGGGTTGATCTTTAAAAAAAAACGTGAGTGGGTTTTGTCCAGTCGATGGAGGAAAGAGAGTTACCCATTCATTTATAAGCCGTTGCCCCCCCCTACACACATCACAACGGAGGGGTGGTTTCATTTCGCTATCAGACCAAATATCTCGAATCCCCATGACTGTGTCACAACGAGCACCCATTTGATTTCAATTCTTTACCATAATTTATCAGACCTACTTCAACAGAATACAAATCATTTGCAAATTTATTCACGAGACTCCGACAGGTTTGTATTCACACAATCCCTCCACCACGGTCAGGATGTGGCACAAGGCCAATTCTTTAGTGGTGTACAGCTGGTTTCAATTAAGAGTTTTTCCTTATTCCAGACTGGTTGTCTAACTATAGCAAAAAACCCAATGTGTTCTATTTACCCATAGTTGGGGAGAGAAGAGATAGATTCATGATTTCCCCAAGGGCATTGGCGAGAATTGAAACAGTGAACAGTCTCGTCCTGAATTTGAACTTGGTTTGCCGATTTTTATTTTCAACGACGATATCACCTTATCCCAGTCAGAAGACTAGACCTAGTATTGATTATCAAGAAAAAGAGAACTTGACAAGTGGTAGATTTTGCAGTTCCAGCATATCACAAGGTGAAAATGAAAGAAAACGAAAAAATAGATAATTGGAAAAACTATGAAATATGAGGGTAAAAGTGATACCAATTGTAGTTAGTGCACTTGGAACAGTCCTCAAAAGCTAAAATTCCCAGAAGTTTACCTCTGACGACAGACACCCGTAGATGGCTGAAGAATACAACGGCTGGAACAATGTGACTATAACAATCAACAAGGTACTAGTTCAAACAAATCATTGAACAGATAAGAACGAGAAGTTACCAGGTTCTTAAGTCAGAGGGATTGAGCTCCTTAAAAAAAGTTGCTTCAGGATACGACACAAATATTTTTTTATTTATTCAGCATTTTCATTAGCCTGCCAATGGGACTTAGAATACGTTGAATGTATCCCTCAAAAGGGATGTCCTAGGTTTGACCTAGACTGCATCTGATGGTGAGACTCCAGTTCTGGAAATCTGGGGAGTGTGGACTACATATTTGTAGCCATTACTTCCAGGTCCACTATTATCTGGAATAGTAGTAACTGATAGGGTCCCATCTATGAGTCCAAATAGATCTGTTTAAAAATATTCGTATTCGATAGGATTGTACGAAAAAAAGAAAAAAAAGAAAAAGAAACAACTACGGTATCTATCGCGTACCTTCTGAGACCTAAACTGAGACATTTTGCAGCTGGAAATTGGAGGCGTACCAGTTGGCCTAAACGTAGACTTGACCGACTATTTACACATACAAAGTTTAAAAGAAACCCTCTAATTTTTACTTTTTTTTAATAAGAAAAATAGTTCTATATTGTATAAAAACATAATAAATTTGAATGTAATGGAGTATATGCTGTAATATGTTTTAATGTTTATTATATTTCATTTTTAAAAAATAATATTTTCTTTGGTGTAATAAATTTGGAAACATGTTTTTAGTGAACTTAACATAAGTGTATCTGACGCTTTAGCTCTTAACACAAAGCAAAAAATTGACTGTGTGACAACTCGTAACTCGGAAAACTCATAAATTTGGGCACTCGTAAGTCAAGGCATCACTGTAATTGCTTTAATCAATAATTTGTTGTCCAGTTAAAATGAAAATTATTTAGTATTTATAGTGAAATTAATCCGATGGGGCGGGGGGCAACTATGTTTTACTTCTCTGCATAAATCTATGCATAGTTTTAATAGTGCATCAAGTGGTAAAATGATTTTATCGACATATATCAAGTGGTCAAAAGTGCGTGAAGTTGTCAAAATTTCACGTTTCAGCAATAGTTTATGATGCGTGAAACTTAATGTTTATTTAGGATTGTGATTTGTGCGACGAAAAATGCTGAAACTTCTGTCGAGCATCGGAGAGTTGGTTATGACATCACATTTTGTTTGGGTTCCCCAAATACCCACAGCTTCCAACACATCCAGGAGACTGAGTGCAGAATTCAAGACAATAAGAGGTTGGTTGAATAAAGTAATAAGTGCAGAAAGTTCTTCCAAGGCCACACGATAGATTAAAAAAAAAAGACGATTAGAATAATTAAATTAGACATTATTCTGCATTCTAACTTGTGTGAAAGAATTAGCTTAACCAAATGTCGACGAAAGAATATAAAACAATGAAAGAAAAATAATAGAAAGAAAACTCGAGACAGTAAGTATCATGTAAAAGTGAGGTTGTTATTAAATAAATACACACATTTAAGGAAGAAAAAGAGAAAAGTACAAATACTCCGATAGCCCAGGATAAAAATATATTATAAGAACGTCTCTTTTGAGATTTACGATCATGCGTCTGGTTCGTGCGATGAAATCGGGGGAACTGCAGAAGTCTTGAAGAAACCACTAAATTTCGATAACGTGGTGCTAGGTGGTTTAAAGATTGCCCCCTGTTACTAGGCAGGTTGCGACCTATGAGTCTTAGGAACCTGTGGTCTTGATGAATAGGGAGTTCTAAGCAGAGAGGAGAGGTATGTGGATAGATAGGGATGGGTCTAAACAAAAGATAACTGTGTGTGTGGAGGGGGGGGAGAAAGAGGGATCTTATATGAAAGGAACAGACATTAATGGCACAATAGAGTGAATTCACGCTGTTCAAAGGACAACAGGGCGAAATGAAAACACAAAATCTTCGAACGAATTTTCAACACGAGACACACCAATGTGACGCTATAACATCTTTTGCTCCTGGTTACACATATTTAAGTGTAATAATAACTTTAGTAAAACAATTGTTTTTAGAAGTATCAGCGAATAATAATTCTCTTACAAACACACTTGTGTGATATATCTTTCTCTTCAAAATGGCATACTTTGAGGGTTGCTTGACTAAAATGGAGTCACTTCTGTATTATATATTTAAGTGCTCTCAACATTTAAAGCGAGACTTGATTTTATGGTTAAAAGTGCATTCCATCCATTAAATTCGTTGCCAAATGAGCCACACCAAATGAGTTAGCACCACAATAAATTTCAATAAGTTTGTTTCTTTGTTTAATGGCATATCAACCTTTGTGGGTTATTTAAGGCTAAATCCATTCTTATAGACGAACAGTGGTGATACTATTTTACCACTAGCTGGGGAATGATGGGGCTCATCCCTCTCCCAAGAGTGTAAATAGCGACCGGAGTTCGAACCCACTTACGACGATGTCGCGCTTAGCCAATACGCCACGAAGATTCCTGTCTCTAAGTTGAGTAATATTTGACCCCAAACAAACCATATTATTAATGCGTTAAAAATAGTCTTATATAGAAATCAATTAGAATTGAAAATAAGTGTAATCTTTTATATGCTTTCTTATTTATTTTCGTTAGTCTTTCTAATTTGATGTAGTGCAGAGTCTGGGTGCTAAGCAGAAGACCTGCTAGGGTCGATGAATGGGTAGAGAGAGAGGCAGAGAGAGAGAGAGAGAGAGAGAGAGAGAGAGAGAGAGAGAGAGAGAGAGTCATGGGTTTCCGTGCTTTCAGCGCGACCTGATGATTGCATTAAAAACTTAAATACTTGCGCCCCGTTGAGCGTGCATATGTTTGCTAGTATTTGTGATTGTGACTTGAGACAAGAAAAAAAATGTAACTTTTGTTGAAGAATTTTAGTTGCCTATAATTTCCTCAAACGGTATAGATATATATATATATATAGAACAAATCCCGACGAAAGTTATAACAAATGGATTTTATTGTTTGAGCAAACTCAATAGAAGTAATATAAAAACAGGATAGAAGATACAAAGAATACGTGTGTATATAGAAATATCCTAATAGGATAAGAATCTTTATAAGAAAAGTCTTGGGGTAGCTGAATATAGAATAAAGGTGTCTTATTACTGGATTAAAAGGGGGAAGCCACCTGTCATGGGACAAAAGACGCAACTAGTGCGTATTACCTCTGCGAAGCCGGAGTGAAAAAGCTCTCATGTTTCAGGTACACGGAATGCCTGTGAGGGAAAAGCCCAACTCCTGCTCTAATGGACAGGAGACACAACTGGTGTGTTATCTCTAACGGCCGGAGGGTCTAAGAGGATTTGACTTTCGCGGTCCTACCTTTTATACTACCAGTTGCAACTACACATAGTTGCCTAACGGAACAACCGTGGCTAACAAGGGAAATAATCCCAACCAGTTGAAATAAATGGTTAGAAGTACTCCATTCTTTTAGCTTCGCCACTGACACAAAACTGACAGATCTTTAGCAATTCACAAAATTGAGGAATTTTTAAGCTTTGCTTATGGCACAGATGCCTCAGATTGCTTACGTTAAGGGGTGGCCCTCGTAAGTTCTGATTCGCATCGCTGCTTAACCCTTTTGATAATGCTTTAAAATGTCGTTCTGCCTGTGTGCCGTTGGCGTACAAGAATGTTGCTCTCCCTGTAAAAGGGTTAACTTTAATGGTAACTTAACTTTAACTTTTCAGCGTGACTTGATCGTATGCCTATAGAATTTACGAAACTTTACTTTCCGTTTGGTACACAAGTTTCAGATTGCTAACGGCACCGGCATTTTTTCCCTAAGTAGTCACCCATTTAAATGAGCAGGTACATCGTTACTTAACTTCGATGGTCAAGCGGGAACCGATGTTTTTTGTGCGACTTGATCGTAAAGTTAACTTACAAAGTTTATCGGACGGTTGGATTTATGGCATGTCAACCCTTGGGTTATTTTATGCCGAAGGCATTTATTTTATTCATTTTGTTGGGTATTCATTTTTTAAAAACTCATTTTTAAACAAATTCTTTATCTATTTAGTCCATAGATGGGACCCTAACAGGCACTACCACTCGGGGTCAGAGTGGACCTGGGAGTAATAACAAGGATTGAGTACTCCACACTCCTCAGAATTCCAGAACTGAAACTTAATTATTTGATGCAGTTTAACATCATATCCAGGACATTTAGACTCTCAGTAACAACCTTCTAGCACATATATGATAAAAAGTGTTGGGGGTTTGCTATAAGGGCAATACCGTCGGGACAATAACATAGCTGCTAGGACTTGATGGGGCAAGCCGATTAATCGATGGGGTTTCTTCAACCGCCTGTTTAACCAAAGTAAGGGTCAAAGTGGTGAGTTGCATGCCATGGGCTGATCAGCTACCAAGATTCCGTCCTTAAGCATCACGGATTGCAACCACAGCCAATTGGGGGGGGGTCGTACCTCTCTGCAGATGTGTAGACGCCGAATACTACAGTCCCAAACGACAGGGTTTATAGATTTTAGGATTGATTCTTTATCAATCTCTTTATTTTCATACAACTTGTACATTAAAAGAGAACTAAATTCAGAATAGCTATTTAACAATGAAAAATGGACTGATATTCAAATTACAGAATGTAAACATAGATAAGTACAAACAAGACACAACGTTTTGCATCCATCAACAAGATCAGCTTTCTTTTTTCAGGTTTTTTTTTTGTTTTTTTTCTTCCTTTGTTTTTATTAGATTGTAGTTCAATTCAGCATTTTGTTTAGGTTCACGACGGAATTTGGAATAATATAATAATAATAATAATAATAATAATAATAATAATAATAATGATGATGATGATGATGATGATGATGAAAAAACAAAACAAAAAATATCAGCGGTAGCAGCAACAGCAGGAAAAAGTTAAGAAAAAAAAAAAAAAAAAACAAACAAAAAACAAAAACAAAAAACAAATGAATAAAAGAAATCTTTGTAGACGCGGTGGTCTACGCTGATGCTAAACATTCTTTTCCCTCTTTGATTCCACCCACGGAGTCAGTAGTTACCGGAGTCAGTTTACAACCTGATATTGCTTAGAGTTCTGCGTGACCAATTGTGAAACGAGTAGGGGCCACATAACAGCAGCTAGTCAGTGCGCATACTGTCTGTGGTGTACCGGAGCAGGTGTACATATCTATGAGTGACATTTCATGTTGCACACGATTTGCATTGAAGATGATGTTATGATAACGTTATGGGTGTACACTGACTTCTTTTGTAGATGTTGCAGTCTGCGTAGATAATACGACAGACAACAAGAGAGACAAAAAGTGAAGAGGAGATAACCCCGTTTGTAATTGTTAGACTTTATATATATTCTTTTATACTTTTTTTTTTATAAAGCATTGCGCGTAGGGATTCATTCCAACAGACGCTGTATCGTGCCGTAATTCTCACCAATGTTTAAATCAGCATTTCAACATAGAAAATCGTTTTTTCGAAATTAGGTTTCGGTCACTTTCGCTCTGATAATGTAATAACATGGGCGTCTGCTGCCACATTCCCCAGCGATGAGGGGAAAAAGGAACCCCCCCACACACACACGCACAATGTATAATATATATATATATATATATATATATATAGAGAGAGAGAGAGAGAGAGAGAGAGAGAGAGAGAGAGAGAGAGAGGGGAATATTGACAAAAGAACAAAACTCAGACACGTATATGTATGAGATATATTTCGACGTGCATTGAGCTCGTTTATTTGATCACTGATGTCCATATTTCTCCCTCTAATCTTTACTACATTCTGTCGATTTACTCCTATCCTCCTATCCTCACACACACACACACACACACACACACACACACACACACACATATATATATATATATATATATATATATATATATGGGTCATTGAAAAGTAACCCCTTTCTAATACCATGAATACCGAAAGGTATCACACCATGCTGCAAGATGAAATCTGGCCAGTTATCAATACTTGGGAGAATATTGAAGACTTGATTTTTATGCAAGATGGTGCTCCTCCACATTTTGCTATTGTTCGTGAATGGCTGAGTCACAATTTTCCTGGGAGACGGATGGGTAGATAATGTCTGCATGAGTGGCCGGTCAGAAGCCCTGATTTAACACCCTGCGACTTTTTTCTTTGCGGTTGGTTGAAGGAGCAAGTCTACTCTACGAAATCAACAACTTTGGAAGAACTTGAATAACGAATACGAGAATTTATTCCTGTCACCCACAATAATTAAAAATAATGATTCAGAAATGAATTATAAGATTTTTAAAATAGGGAGTTACTTTACAATCACCCTGTATATTCTGAATACATTTTATTGACAAATCTGTTACAAGTTGGGCATCATTTCACAGTTGAGTAAGGTGTTCTACAGTTCATAGTGATTTCTTAATCTCCTCGCTTTAGAACGAGGAAGGTGATGATGACATGTTGATACGGTGTAGAGAAGGGAGGAATTATCTGAGCTCCACCCTCGAATTTTGAATACATTGAACCGTTAAACATCTTTTTTTCTGCTGACTACAACTTATAAGTAAAAACAGTCGAGAAAAAGGAAAAGTCTGAATAAACAGGCTGTGAAAGTTGGTCTTCGTATGTTTGTCGGTTTGGATTATTAGTTGGGAAGGAAACAAACCTGGACACTTGTAGCGCAAGCTTATGTATAAGTAAAGTAAAGTCGTCGGGTGGCCTAAAATCGGTATTAGCCAGAGAGTGAGGGAGTCTATCCCCTTTTCACTAGCGCCAGAACAATGGAATTGTTTTTTTTAGTGGAACTCCACACTTACCATCAACTCCTATCTTTACTGCACAGATCCGTGTATTACTCATACGCTGAGCTGGCGAGGGCCGGTATCGAACCAAGAACCTTGAGATTCCCAACTGGAGACTCTACCGACTATATATATATATATATATATATATATATATATATATATATATATATATATAATCTGTAGAAATTAAAAAATCAAACAGTAAAGTATTCCAAAAAGATAATTTATTTTAGATAGTGGAGTCAACGTTAAGACGTTTCGTTTTTTTTACCTTCATCAGGACATTAGGATGAAAAAAGTTTTGTCTAAATAGTGATGGAATCTTTTCAAAATGAAACGAGAGATGAGAAAGTATCAGAGAAAAAGATGTTCTTTATTTTTCGTTAGCAGCGTACCGTCAGGTTTATTTCCATATTTTCCCACCCATATATATATATATATATATATATATATATATGCATAGACGGGCGGTCGGAGAACCCCCCTCCGATCAATTAGTTGGTCACGTCAGTCCCTAGCACCTATATGATTGTCCCGACCCTGTTGTTCTTATGCCATCCCCCAACCATTTTTATCATATATGTGCTAGAAGGCGTTTCCTGGGGATCTTGGTGTGCTGGAATAATGTTCAACTGCATCTAGTAGTGGGGTTCAAATTCTGAGGCTCAGGGGAGTGTGGAGAACCCCTTCATCACCATTATTCCCAGGCCCACTTCGACTTCGAGTGGTAGTAATTATTAGGGTCTCATCTATGTGTTTAATAGACAAAAAATGAGTTAAAAAATTGAATACCCAACAAGAATTAATAAAATAAAAGCATCTTTGGCATAAAATAACCCAAGGGTTGACATGCCGTCAAAAAAAAAAAAAAAAAGAGAAAAAAAAAAGAAAGAAAAAACAACGAACCAACCAAACAGCCTAACCAAGTGTGTAGCTTCTAAGTTTTTTTTTATTTTTTATAAAGCATTGCGCGTAGGGGGTTCATTCCAACAGACGCCGTATCGTGTCGCAATACTCGCCAATGTTTAAATCAGCATTTCGATATAGAAAAGCGTTTTTGTTTTTTTTGGAAAATACGTTTTAGTCACCCTCGCCCTGATAACGTAATGATATGGGTGTCTGCTGCCACATTTTCCAGCGATAGAAAAAAAAAGGAATATATATATATATATATATATATATATATATATATATATTCTGAATATATTTTACTGACAAACCTGTTACAAGATAGGCATTTCACGCGGTAGGTAAGGTTTTCTACTGTTCATAGCGATTTCTTAATCTCCTCTCCCTAAGAAGTCTAGATCCAGGAAAGTGCAGATGACATGTTGATCCGTTGTGGAGAGGGGAGAAATTATTTGTACTCCATCTCCATCTACAAGGATTAACCAAAACAAGAGATAATATATACAGGTGTTCGGAATAAATTTGACATACTAATATCTGGTTATTTTTCTCCGTAGGTTGGAGGTATTGACGCACACTATGCATCATTCAACAGCTTGGACCCTTCTTCATTCATATACGTGATGACATATAGAATGGATGACTGGAATCCACCTGAATCATGGAAGAGAATAACTTGTATCATGATCATCAAAATAAGGAGATTATGGTTGCTGCCCAATGCTCCCTGAACACTGTAAAAACAATCAGACATGAATTGGAGAATTGAAATTGAGACTACGAGGCTGTGGCTAGAGGAAAGCAACATAACAGACGATCTGATTGCGGTCGTACAGCAGAATTCCTCGAGAATCTACAGAAAAAGTGTTAGAGGACACTGGCATTGGAACTTTGTCACGTAAATCGAATATTTTAGCCTCTACCATGAATCTTGCACTCAATGACGACCTTCGCTACTACCCATACAAGCGTCGCAGAGATCAACTGCTCCCAGAAAAAGCCCATGAAAATCCTCTGACAAAGGCGAAGAAATCTCTGAGCAAAGTGAAATATCCTGCTGAACCACAAACAATCTGGTTCTTTTCCGATGAGAAAAACTTTTACCAAGATCAAAAGCATAACACACAGAATAACAGATGGCTTGCATACTCTCCAAAGGACACTCCTCGTGTCATGCAGACTAAATTTCCCAAACTGTGATGGTTTTCGGATGTGTGTCCTCTGAGGGTGATATGACGCCTCCGCATTTTTTCAGAGAGGGTATCAGGTTGAATTCAGATGCCTACGTTGAGTTGCTAAACACTGTAGTCAAGCCCTGGATAACAAGGGTAGCCAATGGTAGGCCATATGTATGGCAGCAGGATTTGCCCCCCTGCCACACCTTTGGGAAAAGTCAAAATTGGTTGTCGGCGAATTTTTTCGACTACTCCAGTCCCAATGTTTGGCCTCCGAACTCCCCAGATCTTACCCCCATGGATTATTATGTATGGGGCGCTGTTGAGAAAGACTCCAATCACCGTGTCAGTGCTACAAAAGCCCAGTTAATCGGCAGAATTAAGGTAGTTTTTGAGACTCTTCCCAAGGAAACTGTAATATCAGCTTGCTCCAGGTTCCAGAGCGGGATTGAGGCTGTGATCAACGCTAATGGCGGTTATTTTGAGTAAAACTTGTTGAAATTAGTGTAATTTCCGTGCTTGTTGATTTTCTTTACAATCCATTAAATTTTGTAGTTACCAAGCACTTTTCTTTTTCCTTATGAAACTGTCAAATTTATCCTGAACACCCTGTATATCTATCCCCCAATTTTGAATACATTCAATCTTTTTTTCTTTTGACTTCAACAAACAGTCCGAAAAAAAATCTGGATATATAAGCAATGAAGGCTCGTCTACGCATGATTATCGTTTTGAGTACCACAACTCGCCGCTAACATTATTAGTTGGGGAAGAAACAAACCTGGACACTTTGTAGTGTAAGCCTATGTGTAGTATAATATATCATCGTGTGGATATCTATTATTATACTTAAGCTTAATGTTTATCTCATAAAGGCTTACTTTTACTGTTTAGTTTAAAGACACGAAAGTTATACTAAATTATTCCTTAGTTTTAGGATTGAGTTATGTTTGAAACAAATTATATTCTAATTGGTTCTAATTAGTTCTAATAAAGTCGTAATTTGGAATTAAGTCAAAAACTGACCCTTCTCTTACTAAACAGTCTGCCTATCACTTTCCCCCTCTCTATGTATATCTTGATTAACTTGTTATGCATGTTAGTTTCTCTTTGAGTGTAAATTTGTTTGTATTTGTTTTTTATTTCATTATTTTTATGATGTGATTTGAATGGAACTTTAAAACGATCATGTGAATCGACATTGCAACCGAAAAACTCTGAATTCAAATCTTTTAAAAGTCCGCTTAAAAAATTGACCATGTGTCCTGCAAGTGCGGAGGGATATATATATATAATATATATATATATATATATATATACATATATATATACACCCCTCCGCACTTGCAGGACACATGGTCAATTTTTTAAGCGGAGTTTAACAGGTTTGAATTCAGAGGTTTCCTTTTCTTATCGGATTCGAATTATTTGATCTATTTGACCCATAGATGGGATCCTAATTTGGGACATATTTACATTTTTTTGTGTACTTTTTCTTTTTGCACAGGAATACGAATAATCTTTAAATAGATCTATTTGGCTCATTGACGGGACCCTAACAGGTACTACCACTCCGGGTCAGAGTGAACTTGGGAATAATGACAATAAATGTATTTTCCATACTCTGATGTTCTCCAGAACTGGAGCCTCGCCATCAGATACAGTTTTGTCTCCGAACAGGGCCACTCAACACATAAATTCAAATATATCCATAAACTCCCCCCCCCCCGAGTAATGGCGAATGAAATAAGTAAGTTTTGTTACTAAATTCCGACATGTTTAATCTCTTTCGACATCGCCCAAGTAGACAGACGGCATCCTATAAACATATCAACCGGCACAATCCAAACACAAACGTCACTAATCGTGGCATTCAGATGAAAACGTTTCCTCAGCGATGAGTGAAAGAGAGAAAATAGGAGAGAAAGGAGAGGTGGAGATAGATAGATAGATAGATAGATAGAGCAAAAGAGAGAGAGAGAGAGAGAGAGAGAGAGAGAGAGAGAGAGAGAGAGAGAGAGAGAGAGAGAGAGAAAGGAAGAGGGGTGAGAGAGATGAAGAAAAATAGACAGAGCCCCACCCCCTAATAGTTTAAACTCGTTTCCCATTGAGAAAATTGTGCTTTGTAAACAATAAAAAGACAATAAAAAATAAAAGACAATAATAAAAAGGTCGACGAAACCGACTCTTTTTTTTTATTTCATTACAATGATGGACTAATCCACTAGATCTTCTATTAAGCAAATAGGTCCATGACCTGGATAGTTCTATTAAATTCTTTACCTGATGTCGTTGTTGTTGTTGTTACTGGCAAAGCTACAACGAAATGCACTCTCATTTTGCCAAGCCATATACGCACGTTGTAATTGACAGCTTCAACTCCAGTAAGACGTAACATAATACCAACAACAACAACTACAAGAACAACTGACTAATTGAACTCTCTGGAAAACTTTCTTGGCACCTCAGCGATACTGCATAGCTTTCAATTTTTTAGAAGCTAATTTTATTAAGGAAACTAGTTCAACGGGAGTTAACTCTGCGAGACCACTTGGATTGAGCAGCAGTCATCATAGGGTCAGGGGATAATCCCCGTTGTGTTGTTGTAGACGTGCCGGACTGTGACATCGTAGTAAGCGAGTTCGAACTCCAGCCGCGTTATTGCATTCACTTTCGGAATAATTCCCTGGGAAAAGATATGATTTCCCAGCCCCAACTATGAGTTAAATAGTAATGATACGGTTTTTCTACAAGGGGGGCTTTGGCATTAAATATTCCACGAATGTTGATATGCCATTAAAAAACAAAGAAACCAAACCTTAGGGTCATTTGAAGCTTATTTTGCATGTATTTACCCAACCCCTCTGCTACAGGCAGGATGTTACACAATGCTATTTTTAAGTACAAGAATTCAGAGTTTTCTTCTCTGAGACTAGTTACCTAACAAAGGTTAAAGAACCCAGTCTGTCCTACTATTTACCCATAGCTTAACTTGTATTGTCTGCAATTATTCCTGTGTTTATAAGATGAATCACGTTAGCGGGTCTAATAATATGCTGACTGCGGAGGTGCGTGGAGTAATGGTTAGAGTCGTAGAAAACGGACGTCGATACGAGTTCAAATCCTGGATGAAGCTGTTTGCATTTCACATAGCATAGATACCCTTGGAAAGGTAAGCATCCGACTACTCTCCCTCCAGCTATGGGTAAATAATAGGGCAGATTGGGTGCTTTAAACTTAGTTAGGCAACCAGTCTGGGAGAAGGAAAACTCTGAATTCAAACTTGTTAAACTTCGCTTAAGAAATTGACCCTGTATCACATCCTGCTCGAGCGGAGAGGTTGATAAATATGTATGTATAATACGCTGACTGCACCCCCTCCCATTTTAGAGGAGTAATGTCCCACCAAAAAAAGAATGGGTGTCTTGAGTATTATCGAAAAAAAGATTTATAAAAAGAAAATCGAATGTTATCTTTTTTCCAACCGTAGAAAAAGTAAAAAATTACAATAGAAAAGTTGTGGAGACAAAGTTGTAATTTAAAATAATTTATTCAATAAAATAAGAAAACTGAGGTCTTGCATAATGAATCCCTTATGCTTATATTTAACTATGGCACGAAGCCGAAAAAAGTAAAAAACTTATCAAATTTACAATTTCAATCAACACAAACAAATTCTTACTTGGAGTGGATAATAACAAATTAAAACAATTTCTTCTTTCTCCTTTCTTTCCTTGTCCTGAGACAAATCCTACTGCTGCTGCTGCTTTGTTGACCGTTTGGGGGTAACGAGCTGACGACACTTGTTTACATTCTTTCTGGTCCCTGTTTTTACAGAAAATAATCTTCGGCAAATTGCCGATACACAAAGTGTTTAAGGATTTAGACACTTATTCTCATAGAGATATCACAATATTTATCTCTTGTGTTTACTTCAAAATAGGCTACAAAGCCCTAGCAAAAATAAGTTTGTTTACAATACAAATTAAATCGGTCGCAAACCGATTTTTACATAAAATTTACTCTCTCTGAGAGTAATTTACTTATATGATTTCAATAAGTAATAAATAACAGGAAGGCTATGCCCAATCTTCGTCTATCGTAATTAAAAATAATTCTAACGTTGATCTTTCCAACGTGACAAATCTACTTTCAATCAAATACAAAAAATTTTACTCACTCTGTGAGTAATATACTTTATTTAAATTATCAAATAAAGTAAAATTAACTAAGACAAAAACGTTGAATTGTCTATTTCGTTAATCCTGTAATACAAAATACAACATTGACTCTTAATCAACGTTTTCATATAAATTTACTGCTAATTTAAATTAATTTCACTGAATAAGTGAAAGACATTAATAAATGTCACATAACATCATAATACCAAGATAACCAAATTGTCTATCTTCGTTATATTTTTAATATTTTTTACATTGGAGGTCAATGGAGACAGGCAAAATTCCGACACGACCCTTCTAAAAATAAAATCCTGTCTGTCGATTTTCGCGCGGCCAGTCAATAAAAGGGTTCCGTCCTGCGTCTTAATGACAAATAAGGAAAGAACGCTGTCTACAACTCAAATGACTCACAGGAGTTTCCAGGAAAGATTTTAACTCTTAACAACTCAAAAAATACACACCAGGAGAGTTTTCTAGGAAAGACCTTTTACCAATAAGGGTATAACGCTGTTTAAAATTTACAGACACCAGGAGGGTTTTTCCAGGAAAGATTTAAGCCAGTTACAATTTTCAAAAATATAGATAAAAAAAACTCTTAATCAATTTTTTAAGAAAGAAAATTCTCAAGTATAGCACTATACTGCATATGAATGGCAAGGCTCTAGTTCTAGAACTATATAGAGTATGGAATACCCCTTCATCAACACTCCCAGTTCCATTCTGACCCGGAGTGGTAGTACCCGTTAGGATCCAATCTATGGATCATCTAGATCTGATTAAGAATTATTTGTATTACATAGGAATACTTGAAACCATACAACTGTGTCTAAATTATTTGTATTATATATTAATACTTGATATCATACAACTGTGCAAAAAGCTATTAAGAAACAATATCACAAAAATGTATAATGAACGTAATTCCCTAACCCCTAAGGCATAAAATAACACCAGAGCGGTTGACATACCATCAAAATTAATCAAACGTATTAAGATGGGTCCATGGGAGGATAATTTACAAAATAACCAATCATACTATATGTTAGAGGAGAGTTATAATTCTACAATTTTTATTCGCTTCCACCATATTGATTTCCGCTCCAGGATACATCTATATCTAAAACATCGTGATATTATGATCCAGAGTTTCGAAATTCCTTTCAAATATAAACATTCCTGTTTACAGTGTTGGCTGTCAATCAAATAACTGCAGCTCGCATTTACTTTTCGTTGTACAAAAGATTTTTAAAAAGCTTCAAGTTTTGGCAGGAAGACTATAAATTATAAAAAGGATTGTTGGGATAAACGGACAACAGACAAATACAAAGAAGATTGGTACGATATCAAGAAAGACAAATTGAGTTCATAACAGATTTATAAAACGGACAGTAGACAGGGAACATGGATAGAACAAGTGTATAAAATAACAAGGTTAATGCTGAAAAGAAACCTTTTCAAGATAAAACTGGATAGAAATGAGTCAATGCCAAACATGTTGCAAGTAAAGATAAACGATAAAGTATAAGAGAATAGAAAAAAAAAACACCAACAGGGAGAAAATTCATCGTCATCAGGTCGCGCTGACTGTACGAATTCCCAAAATTCTCTCTCACCACACGTCCCTATCAGTCATCACTATTGGCAGGTCATCTGCACGGCATCCAATCAACCCAGAGCTGATTGATGTAGTTTCTTTTATGCTGGTGGACCAACACTGGTGTCCATGTGTAAGTGTTCACAGGAGAACGTCTCTTATGATTCTCCAGCAATGCCCGTCATGTCTCGTTCGTCTTAATTGGATGATTTTTTCGATAAGGGACAACTGCTTTTTTGTGAGGTGCTCATTCCAGAATTTGTTCCAGACTGTACGCAGCATCATTGGGAAGTTCCCATCTAATTTTTTCTCCAAGTGTTTCAGTAGAGTTCAAGTGGTTCAGTCGCGCTACTACATTAACTTTCGGTCTAATACCTTTGGAAAAGATAGGAACCCCCTCATCCCCCAGTTATGAATTAAGTAGTACCACTACTGTTATTTTACAAGGATGGCTTTGGCATTGGGTAACCCACGAAGGTTAATATGCCATTAAACAAAGAAACCAAACCGAACCAAATGATGGAAGACTATCTCAGAGTTTGAACTCAAGTTGCCGATTCCATTTCCAACGGCGATAATCTTTACGCCAATAAAATCAAGTAAGAGATTATGAAGCTAAAAATACAAAATAAATAAATAAATAGATAAATAAAATAAAATAAAAAGCTATGTTCTGCAAACAAGTTTTTTTTTTTGAGGGGGAGTATTGTGGGTGTAGGAATAACAGAAATTTTGTCTGACAAGTAGATTTAGCATATAATATGTATTTATCTAGCTTCCCATCAAGTTAAAATGTGACATAAGGTCGTTTTTATTGTGGAATGTCACGCAGGAAGCGAACCTCCTGTGCGGCGTTTTCAAAGACATGCTTGGTTCCGTCAGCATTCTCCTTGAGGGGCACCTTAAAGCCAAACAATGAACCCAACCCTTACCCATTTTAGACGAGGAGGCAGGTACTGCCTATATGCGGGGGTGACCTCCTGAAATCACGCGAATAATCTTATCTTACTCACCTGGTAAAAACGAGCAAAAATCAAGCGTATAAGACAAAATTTTAGCTCAAAATTCAGATTTCTGATTGGATGATCGGCTGGTCGGATTTTACGGTATGTAAACCCTTGGGTTATTTTATGCTGAAAACATTTCTTTTATTCATTCTTGTTGGGTATTCAATTTTTAAAAACTCATTTTTATCTATTTAATCCATAAATGGGACCCTAACAGGTACTACCACTCGGGATCAGAGTGGACCTGTAAGTAATGGCGATGAAAGGGTACTCCACGCTTCCCAGACCTCTAAAATTGGAATCTCGCCACTAGATGCATTTGAACGTTATACCCAGAACACTAAGACCCCCCAGCAACCGCCTTCTAGCACATATATTATAAAAAGTGTTGGGGCCTGCTATTAGAGCAATACGGTCGGGATAACCGTATAGGTGCTAGGGCTTGATATAACTAGCCGATTGGTCGGGGGGGGGGGGCTCTACGACCACCCGTCTAGCTCAACTAAGTGCCAAAGTAGAGTGTTGCATGTGATGGACTGCTCAGCCACCAGGATTCTGTTCTTAAGCATCATGGTTCGCCACTCACGGCTAACAGGTAGTCTCTTTGGTCTTACCCCTCAGCAGAGGTGCAGTCGGATATTCAATATATATATTAATATATATATATATATATATATATATATGATCCCTACGAGGAAACGATACCCAACCAACTACCGTTTTTTACATTGCCAAAAAAATCTGAATTTTAACATCCCCGGCCGCCCGTCTAGCCCAAATAAGGACTAAAGTGAAGTGTTGCATGTCATGGATTGCTCAACCACCAGAATTCCGTCCTTAACTCTTTGCCTACCTAAATTTCCACAACGGCTCTACCAAATTTTCGTGGTATTTTTACCTATATTCCATTCAACTGGTTCCCTATTGCAAAATAAACCAAGTACTAGTCTCAGGTTTCACAGACAAAATAAAAGATGGCAGGTGTATTCACGTAGTGATTTTTCAGTGTAAACAAGTGATACGTGCAAGAATCGCTGCCAGCAGCTTACGGTAAAATCGCAGTGGTGGAAGAGCTGCTGCGAGCGGTTTAAAGTAGACACTTTTTAAGCATCATGGGTCAACATCCACGGCTAACAGGTGGTCCCATTACTCATCTGCATAGTCGGTGTATTCTACAGACAGGGCTTCTGATGTCTGTTTAGACCGGTTGTAAAAGTCTATTCCATAACAATATTGATGAACACCTATAACAAACAGCCTACCTAACGTTTCTGTGTACGTCTTCTTGGCGTAATCAACTTCTGTCTGCTAGACGTATTTAAGAGAGAATTTATAATTCAAGGCAACAAACACCTCATAGCTTTCACATGACTCACTGTCATGTTGATCAGTTATCTGACTTACATTCCTGTAAACGCCATTAAGCCAATGTGTCCAATGGAGAATATTACCTGCTTTGCACAGTATATCATCCTATTATCATTGTAAAGTATCAAATTACGCTGGACTTATGATCCATCATCTGCTTCTTCAACTGTTGTACGGTAAACATTCGTTTACCAGATGTTTAGATATTTAAGACGAGGTTAATAAATATCTAACATTAGTCAGGGAGTAAATTATCTACAAATCTGGCTTTGTAGCCATCGCACTATTGTATGTACTCTTGCTAGGATATTCATTAAACTTACCTTGTTCTGGCATAAGGTCATTATAAAGGAGCGCTCAACGAGGAAGGAACCCATGACTAGCTCTAAGTCTGTCTGTCTGTCTGTCTCTCCCTCATTTATATAAAAGCATTTATGTAAAAGTTAACATAATGTTGACATGGAGTCAACGGCGCCTTGTTACTGACAGTTTCTCGCATATCCGTTGTCTGTCTTGATGTCTGGATAAAAATGCAAAAATACAAGAAATTCAAAATCATAGAAACACTAAAACGGATGAAATACATAAAAATTCAGAATCCCTGAAATAACAGTCTCTTCTCACACAGACGAAACCAGCAAACTATCTCCAATAACCAGCCAAAAGACTAGCACTCTCGCTAATCACTCACTGTTTCACTTACCCTAAATCCTTTGATTCTTCGATCCCTCCACACGAAGTTGTGAGCTACCATACATCTGTGGCACCCCTCTTTAATCTCCTCCCTCTTTATCTCCTTCTCCACACCCTCTTTTTATCGTTTATATATCATTCTGTTTTAAAATAAAGATTCATTCTGATGAAACCTTTGAGGCTAAAAGATGCGAAATATTAACTGAATGCCACTACTTGTGTTTGGTTTTCACTTATTCCTTAACTTTCCCTCACATTTTGTCATATTTTTCCTAATGTGTTATTTTCTTCATATATATATATATATATATATATATATATATATATATATATATATGTGTGTGTGTGTGTGTGTGTGTGGGTGTGTGTGTGGGTGTAATCCACAGACACCGTGTTTTGACGTTTCACGTCTCATCAGTGTGGCTAGACACAGCACCTACTTCTGACAAGGAGCGACCCCCGACTGAATTTTCATCAGCCCGGTTCCTTAACATCTCGGCCCTCGACAGCTGCCATTAACGAGCGGTGTTGTAACTGATAAATACATACATCGGTGTATATATTTTACGATCACCAGAGAGATCAAATCTGTAAACAACAGACGATCATTGCTTCATTACGCTGGCGGTGAAAGTCAATTAAAGTCGCTCCTAGAGAGCTCTACTGGGTTTTGGGAGCATATAATAAGTCATCCGAATACACCGTGTTTCGACATTGTGTGTGTGGATGTGCGTAAACGGTGCACTATTTTCCACTAAAGCCGACACCATAGGAGGAGCTAACCGCGGATGGATACAAGAATGGCTCAACGAATGTATACCTCTCTATATATATGTCCCTAAATTAAAATTTGTTGTAATGTTTTTCACATGTGCAACCGGTCCAGGAAAGGGAAAACTTTGGATTTAAACTTGTACCATCCTTCTAAACACAGACACAGACACACACGCGCGTGCACACACACACACACACACACACACACACACACACACACATATATATATATATATATATATATATATAGAGAGAGAGAGAGAGAGGGGATTATGATAAACAAATCCTCATAGAACAACATTTCTGCCCAAACGACCATGACTTTAACAGAGATGCGAAATTCACCATCATTGAAAGGATTGAATAAAAATTCATTGAACAATATCACGACGATAGAAATGGATAAAATATCTCCAAACACTGACACCAAATGACTTTAACATCAAATTATTCCATCCTCAAAAAAACGCTTTGAAATAGAATAGAGATGCGTTGCCACATAAACATCTCAGTAAACAAACGTCTTAGTTAAATACTTAATTATATAAGTTACGGCTAATTTGAAAAAACCCTGACGTGGTTCCCCGGGCATCACGCAACGCAGAGATAATAAAATGGTTAGCTCTAAGTACTTGGATTCTAAAGAAGGATCCTCATTTATGCTACTTTACTAGTTCGTTTTTCGTCGTCCTTTTTTGTTTGTTTCATATCATCTTAAAAAAGTATTTAAAAACGTCATCCAAAAATCTATTCTTCATAAAAAATGACTTTTCTCTTGACGATGACATAATGACGAAAGTAGTTGAAAACAATAATTAAAAAGTAAGTAATTACAAAATATTTTGGTTAATACGGGGGTCGTTCAGTTAAAAAGGTCTAAGCCTCACCCAGATACTTTATAACTGCTGGGGCCTCTGTTTTGTGCTTTTTTAGATTTGCTGCACACCTTATCACACTTGTGTGGGCATCACCTGCACAGAAATTGAGACAGACATTTGAATTAGTTTTTCTAGTTTTATAAGAAGTGGCTTTTCTTTCTATGTAAGGCTTAAAACTTTTTGAACGACCCCCTATATATATATATATATATATATATATATATATGTGTGTGTGTGTGTGTTGTGTGTGTGTGTTCTTTTTACTCTAGATACATTCATTACATATTCTTTATCTACACAAAATGTGAAACAAAACTTAACACTTGTCTTACTAACTAAAATACGAAACAATATTCTATTAAATTTGAGTACATAATATCCATACACTCCAGAAGATTATTTGTCTGTATTTTTAAGATGAGGCTTGAAGTGAATGACTTTAATTTTTCCGACTTTTGTCCTCATCTTTATTTATTTATTGGAAACAATCTTTAAACACGTACAAAGTAGAATGTTAAAATCGCTAAGTTTTAAAGTTTCATTGACACGAGAAACAAAATAAAT
>CM042164.1:39062589-39115089 GCA_023376005.1 Doryteuthis pealeii
AGGATTCCACATGGAATAGCCCACTACGCTGAAAGCAATATAGTATAAATAGAGGCGCGTGGTTTAAGGGTTAGAATCGTAGGAAATGGACTCGTCGATCCGTGTTCAAATCCTGGACGAGGTTGTTTGCATTTCACATAGCGCTAATACCCTTGGGAAAAGTATGCATCCAACTACTCTCTCTCCAACTATAGGTAAATAGTAGGGCAGACTGTGCTCTTTAACCTTGACTAGGTAACAAATCTAAGAGAAGGAAAACTCTTAATTCAAACCTGTTAAACCCCGCTTAAGACATTGACCTTGTGTCACATTCTGCTCGTGCGGAGGGGTTGGTAAATATGTATAGTATTAAGGCTTTTGTGTTTATTTATCCTCTAAAAAATGTTGAAAAAAAAGACAAAGTTTAATCATGAATGTACCAAAGAATTTGGATTTGTATATAGAAGCAGAAAATAGGATTTTCCTGTCTTCTGTACTGTATGCCGTTGTGATGTGAAGATTGGCAGTAAAAGTGAAAGTGCAGTTTTATCGGCAAACTACTACAGATAACAAAATAAGACTAATTTCAAGTCTATTAACCAATTGGGTTTTTTGGCTTATAGAGTAATAGAGTAACAAATTGCCAAATTAGATTAGCAAGAGCGTAATCTTTTTAAAGATCCATTTGGATGATGCCAAAAAATATGACAGGAAAAAGAATCTAAGAGGGAATTTTGGGGATCTATCAGATGAATTACTTAACAAAATTTGATGTGTATATTAGATATTATATTCATAGTGAATTTGTTCAGTGAAAAAAATATTTTTTGTTTTGTTAAAGGTTGATGAGAGAAGATAGAAAAAAAAGGAGGTATAACAAACAAATAAATAAGTCCACTCTTTCCTTTTATAGATAGCAATGTCATCTTTTAGAGAAATTTGTAAATGGCCACTGTAATTCTAATTAACATTTCATAGTTAATAACTGTCCATGGTGATATTGAAGCATCTATTTAAAAAGAGTGAAAGATTCTAATTAGCATTTTATAGTTAAAAGCTGTCCATGATTATATTGATGCTTCTATTTAGGAAGGAGTGAGGGAGTTTAATTGATATTTCATAGTTATTTCCGTTGTATCAAGAATTTGGAAGATTAAAAACGACGTTCGGTTCGAATGAAATCCCAACAAAATAATCATTAAGTTGCTAATAGGGATTGCGTTAGAGCATTTAGGTGCATTAATTTAATGAAAATTTCACTATGATGTGCCATTTTGATGATTACGGTCACACACATAAAAACACACACATTTTATGAAAATAATATAAGTAATAATAATAAAAGTCATAATTATAATAATAAAAATAACCAAATGTAATAATAATAATAATAATAATAATAATAATAATAATAATAATAATAAAAAAGAAAGAACTTGTCAACTGGTGGATTTTGCAGTGCCGGCAGATCACAGGGTGAAGCTAAAGGAAAATGAAAAAATAGACAAATATCTGGACCTTGCCAGAGAACTAAAAAAGTTATGGAATATGAAAGTGAAGGTGATACCAATTGTAGTTGGTGCACTTGGAACAGTCCCAAAAGGATTGGAAAAGGGTCTGGAATGTTTGGAAATCAGAGGAAGGGTTGAAACCATTCAGAACACTGCACTGCTGCAATCTGCCAGAATACCCAGAAGATTCCTGGAGACCTGAGGAGACTTGCTGTCACTCAGACTCCAGTGAAAGACCATCAGCTAAACCTGAGGAAACTTGCTGTCACTCAGACTCCAGTGAAAGACCATCAGCCAATGCTGATGTGAAAACTCAAAAGAAGAAAATAATACGTCCCGGCGGATCACAGTGAAAATGAAAAAAAAAAAAACGAACAGATAGACAAATACTTGGACCTTGCCAGAGAACTGAAAAATTGTGGAACATGAAGGTAAAGGTAGTGCTAATTGTAATTGGGATCATTGGAACGGTTCCCAAGGGCTTGGAAAAGAGTCTGGGTAAACTGGAAATCAGAGGAAAAATCGAGACCATCCAACCAAAAGCATGGTTAAGATGGGCAAGAATACTCAGAAGAGTCCTGCAGACCTGAGGAGACTTTCTGTCGCTCAGCCTCCAGTGAACCCCTGGCTAAGGCGGGTGTGAAAAACTCTCATGGAGTGAAATAATAATAATGGTTGTTGGAGAGTCATAAAATTTTGGTAAAATCTCAGTCTGCTGTGAAATATGGTATATCCCGAGATCTTCGATTCTAGCATAAAATACGATTAAGTTTATGCTTGAATATATATATATATATATATATATATATATATATATATATATATATATATATATATATTAGATCGTTCCACATTTTATGCAGTTATCACAAAAAATCATCGTGAATATATGTAAGGTTAAAAGAAACGAAAGCCAATGACTAATTCAACTAGAATTCATTCAAATAAATGTCACAGAAAACTGCTGTTTCTGACAACCTGGGAAAACATCAAAGCATAAAAGTAATATTATTTACTGATCTAATTTCTATTCTCTCTAATGACATATAACAGCAGCCGCCTGACAACAGAAAAAGTTAATTTGAGAATTTCTTGAGGATAATAGCTCAGCAAACAGCTGATATCGCTTCCCAAAGTTTATTTTTGGATACAATTTTTTTGTCGTCCTCATAAACAGGCCTCTTGACAATGCTCTAAAGGTCCTTGACTGGGTTTAGATTTGAGAACATGGCCGCCACACCATAAGACTCGTTTTAAAACCCTATTTTACCAAAGTATTCAACAGTTTAAAAGGGCCGGTTTAGCTCAGTCGGTAGAAATCGTAAGTTTCCGGGTTCGATACTGGTCCCCGTCAACTCAGCGTATGCGTAGCACAAATTGGGTAATCTGATCTGCGTGGCAAAGTGGGAAGCTGATGGTAAGTGTGGCGATCTATCTTAGCAAAAAACCTATCTCACTGGCGAAAAGGGGATAGACTCCTTCGCTGCAGACTGATACCGACAATAGGCCACTCCGCCAACTATGCAACAGTTGCACTATCTGTGTGAACTATAGTGTTGTTGCGGATGAAAATGACTTTTGCTTCAATGCCATTGTCTTCTTACGTTATACATGATGGCTAGCTTTTAGGAATTCAATGTAGGCAGAAGAGCTTATTTTAATACAGTCGTCCAGCTTCGGGGGTTTAACCACCTCATTACCGACGATTCCTGTCTTCCTCTTGCCTCCTTTCTGACACCTCAACAAAACAGGTTTCCGTTCCTCCTCCAGGCAATATCCATTTCTCTAACCGTTGAGGCCATCAACTATCGTCCTACACGCTTCCGTGAATTGCGCTTGCTAGAAATCCAGTTTTGTATACTTTTTGTCTTATTTGATACGATTAATTCTTTTTACAGGCAGAGCTACATTTGAGCGATTACTCTATGTAAGGTATTTCCCTATTGACTGCTCGTTGACCAATTCAATGTTAATTTAGGAAAACATCGTTAAGAGATCTCACTGTGGTGTAGGATTGTGTAAAGGTTGTTTTGGAAAAATATCATAATTAAAAGTGAAGGGCTTTATTGTTTTCATGTTATTGTACTATGGCAAACAATTGCTGACCGCACTGTAGGCTAGGGCTGTAGAATAATCCGACTGCACCTCTACAAAAGGGTTATACTCTTACCTCACTGGAGTCACAACCCGTAATACTTAATCCTGACTGAATCCTGCTACAGTCCATGATATGCAACACTTCGATCCTTACTTGGGCTAGACGGGTGATCGGAGAGGCCTCCTTCGAACAATCAAATCAAGTCCAAGTATTTATACGAGTGTCCTAACCCTATTACTCATGGCAAACCTCCAACCCTTTTAAAAATATATGCGTTAGAAGGCGGTGGTTGAAGGTCTTAGTCCTGAATATAACGTTAAACTGTATCTTGTGCTGAGGCTCCAATTCTAGAGCTCTGTATCCCCATCATTGCCATTACTCCCGGGTCCACTCTGACCCGGAGTGGTAGTACCTTTTATGATTCCATTTATGGGTTAAATGGATCAAAACATGAGTTTATAAATTTGAATACCCAACAAGAATGAATAAAACAAAAACGTCTCCGGCATGAAATAACCAAAGGGTTAACATGCTTTAAAATCCAACCAACCAACTCATTGAATAAACGTAAGATGTTAGACTTTGATTTTTTTAAAGATTAAAATCTAACAGTTTATATCAATGAAAGGCGCAGGTGTGTCCGAAAATGACGTATGCATTTTTGAATATATTGTATATACACTGTGAGCCTGTACGTCAACTGGTCCAAAATACAGTGGCACCTTAACTGAAAGTGCCCCAGTTACGAGCTGTCATTCAGTCGATATTTGCTTAGTGTTGAGGGCTAAAACAAAAACGTCCCCGGCATGAAATAACCAAAGGGTTAACATGCTGTAAAAACCAACCATCCAACCAACAACAATTGCTGATCAAATTATCATATTTTATCTTTTTACTCATTTTCTTATATGATTAATTGACTTGTTTGAACGTACTTCTATTTTGAAAATTTTCTGAAAAAAATTCACCCGCTCTACAGATTAAAAAATCATCTGCCCGGGAAGGGTTAACTGGAGGATTTGATTTCAAAAGAGGATGAACAATTGGTTTTGTGTTTTTCCCAAAACACTTCAATATGCGACATTGTGACATTTGGAGCCCTGATAGTTTCAAATATCTCTTTTCTTAAGTGGATGATTGTGCATCTCAATTTTCAATCAGGTTCCAATTCGTCGAGTGAATGTCAAAGATTTCTGTCTCTCTTCTCTTTCTCGGGTTGCACACTCTATACATCTCAGTTTCTAACAAAATTTCTTGATCGTAAGAAACTTAGCAAAATTCTAGAGTTGTTTTACGATGCCGTAGTATTTCAATAAGTTTTACATTGTCATCATTGCTCAAATATACATTACAGACTAGGTTGCATGGAAATTGGAACGGTGGTTGCGAAGCAATATCACCAAAATCGCTGCTATTTCTTTACCAGAACAAGATATTATTGGATATAATTGCGCATAGAGTTGGCAAATCTTTCGCTGAATTAAGTTCAAATATATGTAGCCAATAAGAAGATATTTGGGGGGAAAAATGGGACTTGGATAAAATTTTGGAACATACAGTATATACATACAAACAATGATAATCTTAGTAATATATAAGTTTAGTTGGTTGGTTTTACAGCATGTTAACCCTTCATGACAAGGTTAATTTGATAAATATGATCTCCAATTATATACGGTACAAAACTGTAACTTCGCAATAATTTTAAACAGGTTGGGATATAACAGAAAGATTAATAAATTCAATAACTCGATACACCCACTCACCAGCAAAACAAATTAAAACACCCGGGAAGTGAATCCAACAGCATATATTTAGTTGAAGAAATGTAACATCAACCGGATGTTGACCCAACAGTAGCTACAAACACAATGAATAAAACATGTCTATGCACATGTAGGCTCCACACAGCTTCCGGTTGAAAAACTGAAATTAACGGACCATTAAAAAGTCCTTTTTTCAAACAATCATAAGCTCCGCCAAGTTTCCTAAGCCGATTTCTATCCCAAACACGGCTATAAAACGGCCAACCAAAAGGCACGAACGGCAGTTGACTCCGGGACTGGTACACAGAATCTACACGCGTCACATTTCGGACAAAATCAAAGACCACTGACATCCTACCAACCCACATACCATCACCACGCCACACAAAACCAAGTCACCCGGACAAGAACAGATTTACACCCTCTCGCCCACTGACTTCATACAGAGTAAAAGAAGAAAGCCTATTTCCTTTCTAAATCTTCTGTTTGTTTAAAATAAATGAAATTAAATCCAATCATCTCGTCCGTTTTTTTTTTGCAACCATACGTTTGTTTATAACAATTTGCACACTTAATTATCTCAAACAGATTTATCTGCTCCTTAGATGAGACCCTAAAATGTACAACCACTTCGGATCAGAGTAAACTTGGATTTAATGTCTACAAAGAACTTTTCCAACCCCCGTAAAGTTTCAGAACAGGGTCTTCTCCAATCAGTTTGTCATGTGCAAGACATTTGTGTGTGTGTGTGTGTGTGTGTGTGTGTGTGTGTGACGGGTTATCCCATCTCTCTTCAGGGGATGCAGTCGGTGTATTTTAGGCGGAAGATATAGATTAAACAATCTAATGTTTTAGCGAGGTGAATCATTTATTTTGCTACGTCATTGCAGTTAAATCACATGCGGCCTTTTCTAAAAACGTCCTTCTGTGAATGCGGTCACAGATACAAAAAAGACAATCTCGTTCAATGGCGTCTCACTACCGACTGTGTAACTCTGCAGGAGAGCATTTTTTGATGGATGTACTTGAAAGCTCTCTCTGGTTGATTGCTGCATACTTCCCGCGCAAGCTTTATATTATAATTATTGTTCGGTAATATATATATATATATATATATATATATGCTACCTTAATTTATGAGTGTCTCAACTTACGAGTTTTCTGATTTGGTCGATTTTTGCTTGGTGTTGAGAGCTAAAATCTTAGGTATGAGTGAGCTTCAGATATGTTTATGTTGATAAGTTCACTAAAAACTTAGTGAATAAAGTAATTTCCTGTTTAATTTGCAACTAAATAATAATTTTTGTGTGGTTTACATTTGCATCATTTTTAAGTCATCCGAATTTTCAATATAACAGAGATGACCATGAAATGCTCATTAGAATCCTTCAATCCTTGCTGAATACGAAATATCAATATTTTCATAACCCTCAGAATGCTGAGCCACCTACAACCGTAAGGCCCTCCACCCTGTGCTCCTGGCTTGAAATATAGCTGAAAATGTAAAACGTTGTTATCTGTTTTTAACTGCTTTACGCGCTGTTAAATAAAAGGTCACAGCATTCTATAGATGATTTCAAATATATCCAAAAAATCATAAAATTATATATAGAATATAAAATTGCATTTATGTACTTCTACTTAGCGGTACGTTATGGGATTGTTTAGCTCAGTCGGTAGAGCATTCGCTTAAGAATCGCAAGGTTCTGGGTTCGACACCGGTCCCCGCCAACTCAGCGCATGAGTAGCACAGATCTGTGCGGTAAAGTGGGGGAGCTGACGGTAGATGTGACGCTCCACCTTAGCAAAACAATCTCCCTGGTCTAGCGTAAGCGAAAAGGGTATAGACTCCCTCGCTGTCCGGCTGATACCGGCAATAGGCCACTCCGCCAACTTTACTTAACTTAGTGAGCGGCACAAATACAAACCGCTCGCATATTTTGGGAATGTCTGTGTACATGGGGTGGGGGATAGTGGCTAACCGGGTGGACTTTGACATCGTGGTAAGCGAGTGGAAACTCCAGTCGCGCTATTACATTCACTTACGGACTAATACATTTGATTAAGATCTTAACCCCCCCCCCAGTTATGAGTTAAATAGTACCACTACTATGCTTCTCCAAGGATGGCTTTGGCATTAAATAACTCATGATATTTGATATGCCATTAAACAAAGAAACCAAACCAAGCCATGTACATGCCTATTATTTTAGAATATCTAAATCTGCCAATTCTTAATTAATCGTTCTGTCAAAACTTCAGGAAACTGTCAAACTGGATATTCTTTTTCATGGTAACAAGAATTTTTTTAGTAAAATTTATTTTCTTCGTAAATATAAAACAAGCTACATTCACACTGCATTTTATCAAATCCTGAAATAACATTATGGTGTTAGTAAGTAAAGTCACCGGAAATACCTACGGTCGGTATCAGCCAGACACCGAGGAAGTCAATCCCCTTTTCATTAGGAGATTGTTTTTTTTGCGTCTGAGGAGAAGCGCCACACCTTCCATCAGCTTCTTACTTTACCGCACAGACCCAAACTGTGCTGTTCATGCGCTGAGTTTGCGAGGACCGATATCGGAGCCGGAACTTTGAGGTTCTTAGGTGGATGCTCTACCAACTGAGCTAAAAAGAAAAACAAATACATTTTTCCGTCTTAGACTCATTGAGTAACTGATGGCTGAGCAGTCCATGACATGCAACAATCCACTTTGGTCCTTACTTAGGCTAGACAGGCGGTTGGAGAGACCCCCCCCCCACAATTAATCAGCTAGTCACGTAAGTCCTACTATATGATTGCCCCGAGCCTATTGCCCTTATGGCAAACTCCCAACCCCTTTTATCATATATGTGCTAGAAGTCAGTGGCTGAGGGTCTAATATCCTGAGTATGACGTTAAACTGCATCTAATTGTGAAGTTTCAATTATGGAGCTTTGGGAAGTGTGGAGTACCCCCATTATTGCCATTACTCCCAGGTCCACCCTGACCCGGAATGATTGTACTTGTTAGGGTCCCATTTAATAAGTTAAATAGATTTGAAAAAATGAGTTTATAAAAAATGTGTTAAAAAAATTGAGTTTAAGAATACCCAACAAGAATGAATAAAACAAAACGCCTGCGGCATAAAACAACCCAAGGGTTAACATGCTTTAAAATCCAACCAACTAACTTATTGAATAAACGTGAGATGTTAGACTTTGATTTTTTTAAGATTAAAATCTAACAGTTTATATCAATGAACGGCGCAGGTGTGTCCGAAAATGACGTATGCATTTTTGAATATATTGTATATACACTGTGAGCCTATACGTCAACTGGTCCAAAATACAGTGGCACCTTAACTGAAGAGTGCCCCAGCTTACAAATTTTCCGAGTTACGAGCTGTCACACAGTCGATATTTGCTTTGTGTTGAGAGCTAAAATTTGAGGTATGAGCTAGCTTCAGATACGCTAATGTTAAGTTCACTAAAAACATTTTAGTTTCTAAAAAGTTTCCAAATTTATTACGCGAAAGAAAAATATTATTTATATAAAAAAATAAACATCAAAACATTACAGCACATAATTAATTACATTCTATTTTATCATGATTTTATACAATACAGTGGTATTTTTCTAATTAAAAAAACCTAACAAAAAAATCAAAGTGTTTTTTTATGGGATCTGGAACGGATTAATGGCATTTCAGTTTATCTCAATGGGGAAAATTGATATTATATACGAGGAAATTGAGTTACGAACGGGACGAATTAAACTCGTAAGTCAAGATACCACTGTATAAATATATACAATATAAAAATTTTTTTCAAAAATATATAGAATAAAAAAAAATTTTTCAAATTTTTTTTCAACTGGACTTTTTTTTTTAATTAAAAATATAAGAATTAGATATGAACTTTCTATATATTGACAACATACACTCCCGTCGATTTCGATGTATTAGGGTCCACTAATTCAATTAAAGGTGTGAGCTGTTGGACTATCGACACAGGTGATTTGTTTATAGTGGTGAGATGCTTGTGTAGAACCAGCCATACTTTTTGGATAAGCCGATAACAAGAATGGTGCACCAAAGTGCCACAGATTCTCCTGAACAACAATTATTAGGTTTTTAATTTTTTTTCTTTTTCGATTTACCAAACAAAGCTAAATACCCAAATCTGTCCAAGTATTAATCCATAGCTGGGGTTGATAATAGAAGGATCCATGTTTTCTCAAGGGCATTCGTGTGAAAGGGAAATACAGTCTCATCCAGGATTTGAATTCAGGTCGTGGATTCTATTTTCTCGAACGTTAGTCGTAATGCCATGATATCATATAACCACGTGTAAAAAAATAACTCTTAAGAGACTACACAAAAATATTACGTGATATCACATAACCGTGTGCCAAAAAAAAAAGACAAAAAAAAAACTCTTAAGAAGCAATTACGCAAAAAATGTAAACATGAACGTACAGTGAACGCTAGTTTCTAGGCATAAAATAATGGTTTGACGTGTCATTAAAATCAACGACTGAATCAATCTTTAGGAGTTTGTGGTAATTTTAAAATTCTTTCTCATTTCTCTGTAACAATTTCAAAGAGTAGATTTCTTGAGTCTCGTGAAGAGAAACCTTCAATGCATTATTCGCTTACGTTAATATTAACGCTATTCTCTACCCCAGCATAGAAAAAGAAAGAAAGTTTTATTTTCTTTGTTCGTTGTAAGATATAGAACAAGGAAGGAAAGAGCAAGACATTTACCCATTTTCTCAATCCAATTAACTGATTCTATGCATTTTTTTTTTGTTAACTGTTTTATTCCACACAGGCTTCTGATTACACTGTTGGCGACATTTTTCGAAACCTTCGCTGCACATCTGCAACCCACTTACCACATGCTAATCATGACGACGACAACGTTTACGGCATGGAAGTCATTTTTCGCACACCTGCCCATTTATCTACTTTGCTTCAAAAGTGGCCAACAGTTGGATAGAGTGTTGTTTGGGGAAAGTTGCCAACAGAAACAAAATGTACACAAGTTTGGTGCGAAAAATTTGATATCCGACCAGAAAACCAATACGAGAAGCGATTAAACATGATGATCTGTCTATACATTATATTTTAAATAAATGTAGAAGCGAGCTGAATTATTCGTTTATGGAAGGTGAGGCGTTGCCATATTAGCAGCACTTTGTTCAGATTGTGAAATATCAGTTTTGGCTTTTTAGCTAAGATTAGATTAAACACCAGAGCGATTTCTTTTGTAGATTAATAATGGAAGAATTTTGATTAGGATAAGATGGAAAGGAATCAACGTGAAAGGATAAAGAATTTTGGATTGAGAGACATAGAAAATGGAAGCATAACCAATGAGTGACTAAATAGACTAAAAGAGAGCACTGAGTACTATATATATATATATATATATATATATATATATATATATATATATATATATATATATATATATAGATGAGTTGGTGATGGAAAATTTCTATTCAGGACCTTCTTTATCCTCCATACATACATATATATATATATAATTTTTGTAAATAGAGAAATTATATATCAATTAGATTAAATTACCACGACCAGAAAACTCGGCAAGCACTGTGTGTGACATGCGGAACACTGGACAGATGTTTCGATTTTATTTGGTGTCATCAGCAGTGTATACTACGATCTTCTCCACTAGACATCGAACCAGCAACCACAGAATGCAGAGCCGAAACTCTAACCCTGGGCCATCAGCCCACGCCACGAACAGGGATCGCCGAATCATCTAGTCAATGGTAATCGCACAGTCACATAACCTGTATTTGTCTGGTATCCCATCGCAGACATTGCAGAGGACAAGGCCACCTGTAGAACAACGTCTTCTCAAATCAGTGGTCCGTATCCAACGTCTTCCCAATTTGGGTGGTCGTGGCAAATTAATTGATATATAATATAATTCCTCTACTTACAAAAAATCTCTATTTTCTTGCCCATGAGGTTGGGTCACTTGGATACGGACCACTGATTCGTTATTCATATTAAATGAATGAGAAGAACACGCATAACATGGAGTTTTATTCAAAATTCTATATGGCACTAGAATTCACATCCAGCCTCTTAAGCCGCTCGGGAATCACATAAACTGATCTTCCCAGGTACTCTTATAGAATGGCAGAAATAAATTCTCGTATTCGACCTTTTTCCAAAGTCGATTCGTAGAGTAGACTTGCTCCTTCAACCAACCCCAGTTGCAGGGTGTTAAATCAGGGTTTCTTCCTGGCCACTCATGCGGACTACGTCTACCATCCATCTCACAGGAAAATGGTGATTCAACCATTCACGAACAGCAATAGCAAAATATGCAGGAGCACCATCTTGCATAAAAATCAAACATACATTAAAGAATTGAGAAAAATGTAATTGCATATATAAAAAAAATTATAAATAGTTTAAAATAATGAGTTATATTTCAATCACCCTGTACATAAATCAAGCTATAAAAACGTAGATTATAGTATTGAACATATGTATAACAAATATAAGCTGTAAACCCAAACATATTCACGTATGGATTAGTTAGTCTTTCTTTTTCTTTTTTACTTCATTTTCTTTTAATTTACATCCATTCATATCATATCATTTTAGAAAAATGCGTTACATTTCAAATATTCTTTCGGATACCATTCACGTCACCGTTTTTTAAAAGGTTCCTGCTAACGGAAAAATAACAATTTCTTTAATTCTTTCTCATCTCTCGTTTAAATTTTGAAAATAATTCCAACACTGTTTAAACAACACTACACTCATCCTAAAGTCCTGATAAAGCTTTTTATAACAAAACGAAACGTTTAACGTCGATTTCACCATCTAGAAATAAATTTATCTTTTGGAATACTTTGTTTTTTCTCATTTCTACATACCGTCGGATTTATTTCCATACTTTATACCCATATATATATATATATATATATATATATATATATATGCAGCCAATATTTCTCCCTCCAGTTATGGGTAAATAGTAGGGCAGACTGGACTCTTTAACCTTGGTCTACGAGAAGGAAAACCCTGAATTCAAATCTGTTAAATTTAAGAAATGTACCTTGTCTCAAAACCTGCTCGTGATGAGGGGTTAGAGAATATATATATATATATATATATATATATATATATATATATATATATATATATATATATAATGTTCGTCCATAGAAGTGCTTCCAATCATAACTGAGTAGTAAATAACGAAATTTACAACCTTCAGTATTTGATCCGTTTTGACCTCCTGATAACAAAATATGTTTTAGAAAATTTTTTGATTCAAAACTTCTGATATTATTAGTTCTAATCATCAAATAAGCCAATGAAAACCAGGAACTAATGTAAAATTAGGTATTCAAGTTTAATTTAGTTTGGCACTAGGCCAAAAATGTGGCCCCAATTTACCACTGCTTCTCCAGCGGTGCTCAGCATGTTCGTTTTACTTGGATGGTTTGTCTGATATAGGAGACAAGTGGTTGCACAGCTGCTGTTTTCTAGGCTGCTGCTTCCAAGATTTGTCCAAAACAGCACGTAGCATCCTTATGTAGTTCTCATCTAGGTTTTTCTATAAGAGCTTCGTAAGAGTCCAGGTAGTATAGCCATACAATATTACTGACACGAGTACTGCTTGGAAGAATTCCTTTTCTTATCTTATCAGAGAGATCAAATGTCCTAAGCAACAAAAATCCTTCGTAATGCGTCGTTTTCATTTTTTCTGGATCAAAATTAATTGTTTTAACTGTGTGCTTCAAAATATTGACCGAAATACATTTCGTTGATATTGTTTATAATAAAAAAGAAACAAATTTAAAAAAGCAAAAAGCAAAAAGGAATGAAATAAAATTAACGTGGCTAGCCAGGCTAGTTAGATCGGAGCCCGACCAATCTGGAGACATACTTAGGCAATAATGTATTTCTTGCTTTAATTTCATAGATAATCTTTTAAATGTGACCTGATTTAGGTTTTGAAATTAGAAGAAAGAAAGAAAGAAATAAAAACGGAAATATAATTCGCTGGCTGATTTCGGCCGTAGATTCAAAACAGATGGGCGATCCGGCAATGACCTCGACCGGGCAGTCGAGGCGGATGGTGGCCGGTAGTAAAATCTCAAGTCGGTCGGAACTCCCAGAAGCGAGAGGCAGTGTTCATAGACAAGTCTTTGATGTAATCAGACTTTGGTCGCGCGGAAAAGATAAATCCTGTTTTATAGATTACCGGAAAATGAAAATCGAAATTAAAAGAAAACCAAATGTATTAAAAGGATACTCAAGTAGCAAAGAGAATCTTTGGTTTATTGTTTCCTTAAACACTTAAGAATGGAGATAACTCCTGTTGAAAATCGAAATTAAAGAAAGTCGAATGTATTTAAAAAAAACATTCAAGTGGCCGGAAGAGATGGCACCCAGATTGGTGAGCGGAAGTAAATTTAATTGGCTGGTTGAAACAAGAGGGGGGCGGTTACCCTGCTTGAGTGGGAGGAGCAAAAGAAATTCCTAAATATCTTCATGCCGGCCGGAAATAAAATTGTTCCGATTGAAATGTTATTTAACTCAGACGTTTTTGGCTTGAGAGCAGATGAAGCCACGCGGCGCTTGAAAGAGGACGTTGTGATTGCTTGAGGATCACATGCGCTGACCGGGCTAGCTGACAAGATTAACGCAATACTGAGAGCCGAGAGTAACTGACTTCAGCTAAGACCATTTTGAAAACTTAGTCAACTTACGAACTGTTTTGCACAATACTTTGCAGAAGACCAGAAGTATTTAATTACGGGCACATCACTCCCACAAACCTTGAGAAGTAATTATTTGTATTCTTGTATTTTTGAATATAAATGTTGTTGATTTTTGAAAAAGAAAAAAGAGTCGTTATTCTTTTTTGTGTGTGACCAATCGGCCGCCATTAACCTCGGAAATCAGTTTCTATAGCAGATTTCTAGTCGTTTGAGATCTTAGCACAACGTGGGGCATTCGGCTAGACTTCCAGCAAATATAGATACCCTGCAATCCGTGGTTGATGCAGAAAATCCGATCTTGACGGCCAATTTCGGAGATTCTGTGAGCCCATTAGCTCGGTAGCGACCGACGGGTTATATAAAAATCTCTAATGACTTGTATGTCCTATTTTTCAAAGTTTTATTTCAATTTATTGTTTTCAGATATTCATTTTAAATTGTTTTCTTCCCTACAGTATAATTTGTTAAAGATTGTAATAAGCCCGACAAACATTGATGACCTAGAGACACCACTGATTATATATATATATATATATATATATATATATATATATATATATATATATAGTGTATTTTGGCAGCAAGTTATCATTCAAGCAAGTTTTGTTAAAGACCACGGATTATTTTTTCTTGTAAATGTAAAAGTTGAAATTTTCTTGTTGTTTTCATAAATCAGTGTTCAGATGACAAAGAAGGTATAATGAATAAAAATAACTATAAAAACGCCTACAAATCCTGGACACAATTTGCATCAAATTAAAAAAAAAATAACATAAATGAAATAGCATTTAACCCCGGTAATATACTAAATATCTTTAATAACTAACTACTAACCATTGCCCCCCCCCACATCAAACGTACAATATAATCAAAATATTGGATACCTTCTCTACTATCTGAGTTCTGATATACGAAAACCAAGAAAACTTGAATGTTTACACTTAAAGATCATCAAGAAGAAATATTCCGTGGTCTTTATGTTTATTTATTACTCAGACGCTGAAAAATCCCGAATAACCCAATTTGCAAATAAAGAAATTTTACAAATCAGAAGCCAAAATGCAAAAAAGAAAAAACCGAATCATCCGTACGGTTTGAAAAAAACTTAAAATGCGCAAAAATGACAGGAAAAAAGAAAAAGTATCCGAAAGAGTAAATTAATCTAATATGTAAAAAGTGCTCAATACACTAAGTAGAGCAAAATATAGAAAACCTAATTTTTACCAAAATGATAATTTCTATGTAAACTGAACTGAAAATTAGAAAATAAAATTACACGGTTGCCCGATTGAAGCACCTGCACAAAAAAAGCCTTGGAATTTGCTGTCAAACAACTACCGGGAACGAAGGGGCCACTACTGCACAAATATGCTTTATAATCTGTGGGCGCATGACTAGGAGCTCAAATATCTGGCAAGCGACTGAGGGAGCAAAGGACCCTCGCAAAGGAAAAGACAGAATTGTTTCCAATGAAGAAGGGTTGAATGCTCCTATAAGAAGTTCCAAACTACTGCAGTGGTAGAATACAGTAAATCATCAAATACAACTTCAGCCTCAATACCGTTCTTTAAAAAAAGCTCGCATAAAACGAAACAGCAGCTTAAAAAATCTTGTTGAATGGTGAATTAGAAAACAATTTTTGTTGTTGCTTTACGGTGTATCAACGTTTGTGGGTTATTTAATGCCAAAGCCATAATTTTAGAAGAACAGTAGTGAAACTATTTAATCAATAGCTGGAGGGATGGGGTGATCACACCTTTCCCAATTTTAGTCCAAAATTGAAAGTGGAGTTCGAACTCGCTTAGTCTGAAGTCGCAGTCCAGCGCTTTAGTCATTACACTACGGGGACAAAATTATACAAAAATAGGAATGTATAGAATAATTTATAATGGTATTTTAAAAAGCGGATTTACCTTGAACATTTTATATATCTTCTAAAAAACATTTTTTGACTCTTCCGAGAAAATTTCGTAAGAGAAACAAGCTAAGAAGACTGAGAAGAAGCTGAGGACAAAACAAAACGAAAAAAGGGGAAGGGGTGGTGAAAACCTATTTTAATGACCTAGGCTCGGATAAAGGTAAGCTGGGAATGTTACTTAGTTGGAGATTATACGTAAATTCCTCAAATTACAAAGACTAGGTCTTGCTTATAAGTATAATTGTAGAGTAGAAATAGACTGTCCCATTAAGTAATGGGGACTTCTACAGGGAGCACTAAACTATAGAATTTACCTCCCCAAAAAGTATATAAGAGCATGGCTTTTAGAGGCCGGGGAACTCGTATTCACGCTAAATGCTGGAAAGTATCTTCGTGTAAATACTATTACTACTTCGTTGTTGTTGTTGTGTTACATCTTACAATAATGACTATCAATAGTATGTACTATTGGTGGGGCTTATTAAAATATTTCTGTGATTCCCCTATTTTCTATTTATCTGATGTGACATCCCAATGACTAATCTCGGGGTGGCATGAGAACCTCACTTGAGAACAATAGTCTATCACTGAGAGAAAAGGCGGTAGGAATATCATATTACATCAATATTTAAGGTGGAAAGTGTCTGCATGAGGCCTGTGTGTCAGACGAAGCAATGTTTAGCAAATAACAATAATATTACATAATACGAGTTACTGCTGGGTTTTTTTCTAATTAATGTTAACTTCATGTTGTTATTGACTTCTCATTTACCCCCCCCCATCCTCATCTCATTGGCAGGGCCTAGAATCACCGACTGCATCCTCCACAAAAAGGGTATTCTGGCATGACTCTAAACCGCATCTGCTGGTGAGGCTTCAGTTCTTAAGCAAGTCCAATCTGATCCAGTGTGGTAGTTGAGTCCATTCTCAAATGGATCTGCTTGAGAGTAAGGAAGTGTTTACTTGTTTAAAATGATTGTGACGATATATTTTTGTACCGTACATAATTGGAGACTATAATTGTTAAACTGACTTTGGCATAAAATAACCCAACAAGGGTTGACATGATACATTTTTGTACTGTATATAATTGGAGACTATAATTGTTAAACTGACTTTGGAATAAAATAATCCAACAAGGGTTGACATGATACATTTTTGTACTGTATATAATTGGAGAGCATAATTGTTAAACTGACTTTGGCATAAAATAACCCAACAAGGGTTGATATGATACATTTTTGTACTGTATATAATTGGAGAGCATAATTGTTTAACTGACTTTGGCATAAAATAACCCAACAAGGTTGACATGATACATTTTTGTACTCTATATAATTGGAGAGCATAATTATTAAACTGACTTTGGCATAAAATAACCCAACAAGGGTTGACATGATACATTGGTGTGCTCTATATAATTGGAGAGCATAATTATTAAACTGACTTTGGCATAAAATAACCCAACAAGGGTTGACATGATACATTTTTGTACTGTATGTAATTGGAGAGCATAATTATTAAACTGACTTTGGCATAAAATAACCCAACAAGGGTTGACATGATACATTTTTTGCTGTATATAATTGGAGAGCATAATTATTAAACTGACTTTGGCATAAAAATAACCCAACAAGGGTTGACATGATACATTTTTGTACTGTATATAATTGGAGAGCATAATTATTAAACTGACTTTGGCATAAAATAACCCAACAAGGGTTGACATGATACATTTTTGTACTGTATGTAATTGGAGAGCATAATTATTAAACTGACTTTGGCATAAAATAACCCAACAAGGGTTGACATGATACATTTTTGTACTGTATATAATTGGAGAGCATAATTATTAAACTGACTTTGGCATAAAATAACCCAACAAGGGTTGACATGATACATTTTTGTACTGTATTAATTGGAGAGCATAATTATTAAACTGACTTTGGCATAAAATAACCCAACAAGGATTGACATGATACATTTTTGTGCTCTATATAATTGGAGAGCATAATTATTAAACTGACTTTGGCATAAAATAACCCAACAAGGGTTGACATGATACATTTTTGTACTGTATGTAATTGGAGAGCATAATTATTAAACTGACTTTGGCATAAAATAACCCAACAAGGGTTGACATGATACATTTTTGTACTGTATATAATTGGAGAGCATAATTGTTAAACTGACTTTGGCATAAAATAACCCAACAAGGGTTGACATGATACATTTTGTACTGTATATAATTGGAGAGCATAATTATTAAACTGACTTTGGCATAAAATAACCCAACAAGGGTTGACATGATACATTTTGTACTGTATATAATTGGAGAGCATAATTATTAAACTGACTTTGGCATAAAATAACCCAACAAGGGTTGACATGATACATTTTTGTACTGTATATAATTGGAGAGCATAATTATTAAACTGACTTTGGCATAAAATAACCCAACAAGGGTTGACATGATACATTTTTGTGCTCTATATTAATTGGAGAGCATAATTATTAAACTGACTTTGGCATAAAATAACCCAACAAGGGTTGACATGATACATTTTTGTACTGTATGTAATTGGAGAGCATAATTATTAAACTGACTTTGGCATAAAATAACCCAACAAGGGTTGACATGATACATTTTTGTGCTCTATATAATTGGAGAGCATAATTATTAAACTGACTTTGGCATAAAATAACCCAACAAGGGTTGACATGATACATTTTGTACTGTATGTAATTGGAGAGCATAATTATTAAACTGACTTTGGCATAAAATAACCCAACAAGGGTTGACATGATACATTTTTGTACTGTATGTAATTGGAGAGCATAATTATTAAACTGACTTTGGCATAAAATAACCCAACAAGGTTTGACATGATACATTTTTGTACTGTATGTAATTGGAGAGCATAATTATTAAACTGACTTTGGCATAAAAAACCCAACAAGGGTTGACATGATACATTTTTGTACTGTATGTAATTGGAGAGCATAATTATTAAACTGACTTTGGCATAAAATAACCCAACAAGGGTTGACATGATACATTTTTGTACTGTATGTAATTGGAGAGCATAATTATTAAACTGACTTTGGCATAAAATAACCCAACAAGGGTTGACATGATACATTTTTGTGCTCTATATAATTGGAGAGCATAATTATTAAACTGACTTTGGCATAAAATAACCCAACAAGGGTTGACATGTTACATTTTTGTGCTCTATATAATTGGAGGACATATTTATTAAACTGACTTTGGCATAAAATAATCCAACAAGGGTTGTCGTAACAGCAAGCAAGTAAGCAACCAAATAAACCAATCAACCAGCTTCCTCACGTTGCATTTGTTTCACATGTTATTAGACAACCCGTGAACTCATTGGGTTCCCGTTGTAATAGTGGTCCATGATAATGTTGGTGCCTCTATTCAGGAAAGAGTGAAGGATTCTAATTAACATTTCATAATTGTCTCCATTACATCAGTAATTTCGATTATTAAAAAAAACAGGTTCAGCGCGAACGTAAGAGCCCCCCCCCAAAAAAAAAGTATCGCTCAAACTGAACTCAAATTTTTTTTTCTAAATTAGAGCTCTCTAACTATATTGCTCTAATAAATACCTCGTTATGATGTTTCATTTTTGTTGGTTTATGGTTACATACAGTTTCTATCTATAAATAAGTACGCAACCAAACTTTTTTTTTTCATAAAAGGTTAATTTTCTTATAAAACAAAGATAACAGGATTTTATTGTTTCTCATGGAACATTATGCAATAAAAACAAACATCATTATGTATTATTTATTACTAATCTCTACTGCATAGAAAATCTGTAACTAAAAAAAATCACATTTAGTTTGAAAATATACTTACAATATAAAATTTTTCGTAAGGGTGCACTAATTTTTGGTCTACTGCATATTCATATTTTTGGTTAGAGATTTTCAATGTTGTAGAGTTTAGTAATAAATAATACCTAATATCCGTTTTGATTATATAGTGTTCCACTAGAAATAATAAAATCCTGGTATCTTTGATTTAGAAGAAAATTAACATTTTATTTTAAAACTTGTTAGAAGTGTACTTATTTATGGGTGATACTGTAATACCTAATAATATCCGTTTTGACTGAATAGTACTCCACTAGAAATAATAAAATCCAGATATCTTTAGTTCAGAAGAAAATCAGCATTTTACTTTTTTGAATTCTTAGGAGTGTACTTATTTATGAGTGATCCGTTTTGATTGGATAATGTTCCACTAAAAATAATGAAATTATGGTATCTTTGATTTAGAAGAAAATTAACTTTTTATTAAAAAAATCTTAGTGGTGTACTTAGTTATGGGTGATACTGTAATACCTAATAATATCCGTTTTAATGTTTCACTAGAAATAACAACATCTCGATATCTTTGGTTTAAAAGAAAATTAACATTTTATTAAAAAGATGTGTATTTATGGGTGATACTATACAAATATAATGAGAACTTTAGGAAAGCATAGTTAAGACTATGGGATTAAATTATACATAATTATACATATTTTTCCGCATTGGATAATATATTAGTTTGGCAAAGAATTATTATACTACTCAAACACTGTTACATATTCCACAGTGTTAGGGAAGGCAAGTACTTTGTAGAGAATCACATTAAGCCCTAGTTATGTGTCTGTGGAGAAAAACTTCACATTACTTAGATGATATTTATGTACCATAGCTGAACAGCACCCTAGAGAATGTAAAAACTGCCAGAGAGAAATGTGGGCCAATGTTGAACACTTATTTCTTTACTACAGAATACGTGGCAATGAAGAAGTTGTAGTTGAAGATTTCAATGAAAGGTTAATTCACGATCAGATGAGAGTAGTCGGAGTTGAGTTTTCCAACTTTCGAAACTACTTACCTAAACAATAGTAGGAACCATGAGAAATTATTATTATTATTATTATTATTATTATTATTATTATTATTATTATTATTATTAATTGCACGAGCATGTGAAAGAGGAACCAGGTAACTGTTTTACTAACGTTTTATTTAATCTAACTTAACTATGGTCTAGTTAAGATGAAGATTCTTTAGTATTTATAGTGAACTGATCCCGGAGAAGACAACTATGTTTGATGTCACTACAAGGCAACAGATTTAAAATACTCTAAATTCGATAATAGAATTATTTCCAATCTAGTATTTCTAATCTAAAAGAATCTTTCGATGTAATTTGCACCATTTAAAAAACATTTTTTTTATATTTTCTCTTTTTTTAGCAGAATTTATCGAAACTGTACCAAACCAACAGAAAACAAAACTGCATTATTCAATATATTGCTGTTCAAAGTTCTAATTTATATCATTTTATAGGGACGAAAGGTCCCATTAAGACCTTCTGTAGAGTGAGTTTTCAGCTAGCTATGAATAGAGATGCTTGAGAAAGTTCTTGAGAAATATATGTAGCTGTTATTGCTGCATTTGAACGGCTTTTTTTATTATCACATTTTAATTATAGAGTACTTCTTATTTCTTTCACGCTCATCCTAATCATCATAATTCCCCAGGGGAGCTAATCATTGAATTTTAATCAGAGAGTATTTATTTATTTACGATTAATTATGATATAAATTCATTATAGAATTTATGTTATAATTAATTGCAAATAAATAAACAAGAATATACTTGACACTGAACTTAATGACTGCCAAAGCGGCCTTACAATATAAATTCTAACTTCTCAGATTTTCGCCACTTGTCTTTAACTCCTCTAATGAAAGTCAAGCTTTGAACTGACCTTAAACTGCCAGTCACTCTGATTTGACATTGATGGTTAGAATCTTTTAAATCATTTACACTACCTTTCAAAAAAAATAGATACAACTAATCTCTTATTTAATAATATCAGCTTGGTTACATTAAACCATAATCATATATCTTCTCCGAGAGAAAAAAATGTTATTTACTCACTCATAGACTATAAATACTTTTTACAAGAGATGTGTTCTAGTTTTGCGTATAGTATTATTTACTAAAATATCCTACACAGTTAAAACGTTGCATTTGAAGATTTAGATAAAAGGTGAATTTACAACAAGATCAGGATAGTATTAGGTTGTTTAGAAAGTAATACGGCATTTTTGAAGACAAAATAAAAACATGTTTAAATACAGGGTGCGACAGAAATACCTCCCAAAATTTTAAACCGTTACCTGTGTGCTGCACATAAACTTAGGAAAATGGCAGTGGTAGCTCCATCTAGTTAATGTCTTACCTCTTTTTTCAGATACGATCAGTTATAATCATGTGATGGACTAGTGCATACCGTGCGTTTGCTGTTGAAATGTATGTTTAAAACTGACGAATCTGTAAATGCTCCACAGAGAGCTTTGCGTGCTCATTTCATGTTACGTCGGTATGATTCTGTTTTAGATAGAATTTTCAACCCATAGCAGTATGGATTTTCTGAAAAAAAAAAGAAAGAGAGAAGATTTATTTATTTATTAGAGAAATAGTCCTTCAGTGTAGTTTGCACCATTTTTTTTTTTTTTCAAATGAACAATTTTTTAAAAAGGCTTTCACGCTCAACCTAATTATTATAATAACAATCCTTTTGTTTGTTTGTTTGTTTGTTTGTTTTATTGTTGTTGTTTTTTTGTTTGTTTGTTTTGTTGTTTTTGTTTTTTTTTGTTTTTTGCTTCAAGCGTAGCTCTACCGTCAACTACCCCTGAGTTTTTGCAAAAGCACAATTTATCGAAATTGCTTCAAAACCAACACAAATCAAAACCGCAGTATCCAATATTGCTGCACTTAGTTCAAATCTATATTATTTTACAGGGACGAAAGGTACCATTAAGGCCTCATGTAGAGTGGGTTTTCAGCTAGTTATCAATAGCAATGCTTGAGAAAGATCTTGAGAAATATATGTAACTTTTATTGCTCCATTTGAACAAGCTTTTAGTCAATTTTCTTTCTTTCTTTCTTTCTTTTTTTTTGTGTAGTCGACATTACTTTTTGAGCAACTTAGAGCAACAATATCGCTATTAAATTTCTAAGTTGCACAAATCTTTAAAAGTTCCATGTATTCCTTTTGCTCCCAGTGACAAACAGTTTTCCTGTAGTATGCAATAGAGCTAGTTTCCATGTTGAGTCTCTTTTGGAATGACTGCAAACAAATTACAGGGACAAACTTTGACTATCGTCGTATGAAATGGATACGGTGACACAAGTCCAAATCATGGACGATGTTGTTTGCATTTCTCATTGGGAAAGGTATGAATACAGCTAATACCCTTGAGAAATGTATGAATCCATATATAGTTGGACAGACTGGACTCTTTAACATTGGTATGGCAACCAATCTACGAGAAGGAAAACTCTAAATTCAAACCTGTTAAAATCCACTTTAAAATTGACCGTGTGTCACCAGTGGCGTACCAGCATCGTGATTCAGGGATGGGGTGGAGACAAGAGCTCGCCCTGGCACCTCCTCCAGTGGCCAATAAATAGTCATTCAGATTTTTCAAAGCTTCACCCACTTTCCAAATTTACGCATTCATAGTTCAGGTGTATAGTGGCTAAAGTTAGGCAATATATTTCAATGTTATAGCAACGCAAAAGCTTTTGTTAGGGCGATTTCGCATCCCCTGAAACTGCGCCCCAGGGAAACTGCCCCTTCTTGACCCCCTTTGTGCCGCCACTGTGTGTCGCATCCTGATCGTGGAGGAGTTGGGTAAATATATACACAGTTCAAATCTATATTTTATTGCAACCAAAAGCCCGCTTTAGGCCTTCTGTAGAGCAGGTTTTCAACTAGTTATAAATGATAATGCTTGAGAATGTTTTATTGCTGCATTTGAACGGGCTTCTAATCTGTTTTATTTTTTATTTTCTTATTTCTTTTAATCAGCGTTACTTTTTGAGCAACTTTGAACAATGTAGCTATTAAATTTCTACGATGCACAAGTCTTTAAAAGGTTAGTGAATTAGCAAATTGGTACGAACATGAATTCAGTAGCTTAAACTTTAAAAAAAAAAAAAATAGATGAAAAAGGCTTGTTAGTTTGTTTTGTTTTTTTATTCAATTTTTTATTTATTCATTTATTTATTTATTTATTTATTTAGTGCAAACGAAGAAATTGTTTCGAAAACTTTGTAAACAACAAAGTTTCTTAGTTAAAACAATAAGAGACATTGCAAGGTAAAGGTTATCCTTTCGACTGACTGACTTTTTGCTTCACCTTCCAGGCCAACAACTACATCCAATAAACTTACCATTTTCTTTTTCACCTGCCCACCCCCGCCTCTCCACCCCCACACCCAGCCACCCACCCAGCCAACCTACTAAAACTATTACTACTGCTTTTTACTCGAAGCCTTCACCTTCAACCATCCTCATCCATTTCTTTTAGGTACCCTGGGATTCTGGTAGTCTTCTTCCTACCATCCCAGGCTTTTTGCAAAGACATACACGTACACATGTGACTATCTTAAACACACGCTGATAAGCATCCTGTTGTGCGTTACCATCCCAAAGCAGCGTTTCACACCTCCCACCGCTGCTGCTGCCTCCACCAGCACTGCAGTCTCTATTCTCACCGGCACTACGCTTTTATTTATTTACTTTTTTTCTTTCAGCCAATACCACCGAACTAACTCGCTATTGCATTTGCGAGATTTTTCCTTCCCCAAAATACTCTTGTATTCAGTAAGAAAAGAAAATAAAGAGTCCCGTTTTCGGCTGCCTCGTTCTGGTGGCAGCACTCAACTGACAACATCAGCAGAAGTCCCGATTAGACTTCAGCCGGAGCCGAGTTCGCCACTAGCCGCTGTCAGGTTCGACTCATTCACCGAAAGGCAAAATTGCCTTCTTTTCTTTTGATTATTGATTCTTTGATATGGCCTAAGCATTAAACATGTCCCAGCTGCAGGTACATCTGTACAGGGACTCATTCTCCACACCATGGGGGATCCGTTTGCAAGGAGGGAAGGACGTTGGCCAAGCCCTGGTCATCCAAAGGGTGAGTTCCCTTTTTTTTAATTTTTAAAAATTTAATCTATTTTTTTTTATTATTCAAAAAAAAAAAGAAAAAAGAAGAAACTTTGATGTGGTTGTGTGCATGCAGTTTTATATTTAAGCGTAAATGCATACAGCTAAAAGAATTCTGGCACAAGGACATTAGTTCTGTGTGGTAGATATACATTATTGAAGTTAATTGGATTCGAACACAGAATTTTGACACGAAGGCAATTTGGATACTTACATGCGTGGTGAAAATATAGAGGTGAAAATAATGTTCATAACTTTTTATAAACACAACTCTTGGTTCCTGCATTCACCATTCTGGAGAATTCTTGATAGCGTGTTTGTATACAAAGTTTACGCACGCGTATTTTTGTTTTTCATTCTTTATTTTAATCAATGAATCATTCATGTCAGGTTTAAACTAAATATTCAACCTACTTATTTTAACACAATCAGTTGCGTGCTTTTTTTTATTATAAACCTTACATCAGATTCTTTTAAAATATAAACAATTGAGATCTAGCTTATCCGCGAGGGATACTTTTTAAAGTCCCCTCAGCGGATGCCTGAAACCGCAGATAGTATCGAACTTGATAGATGTCTCTTTTTTTTTTCATACATAATTGCGCATTCATTTATAAATTAGGTGCAATAAGAGATTACAAATAATGACTAATTAAAAAACAAAAAAAACAAAAAAAAACAAAAAAAACCATTACCTGTGTTTTATAATATTTGTTACGTTGGAATATAAATATCATAAATTAAATGTAACAACTATAATGGAACAGAAATCGTTTGATTTATTCTCTTTTCTGTCCCATAATAGTTGGTACATTTTTACATAAATTTCATACACTAAATGTAACAATCATTAAAGCACAGAGTTTAATTTTTTCTCTTTTATGCCCATAATAATTGTTAACATTTAGTTTCATATGTTAAATGTAATAACTGTTATAGGACAGAGATAATTTGATTTATACTCTTTTTCTATCCCATAATAGTTGGTACATTTTCATATAAACCTCATGCACTAAATGGAACAACTATTACGGGACAGAGATAGCAGAACAATTCTGATAATATACTGCAATAAAACTTGTGTGACAGTTCTAACCGTAGATCTTAGCAACCTTAGCATATGATTTTCTTTCTTTCTATCGAAGACTTTTGACATTTTCATTCAAATGACTTTTCTTTGGCATCTTAAGAATTGCCAGCGTTACTGTTCTTGCGCTTTGGGACCATTATTCAGAAACATTTCTAGGGTTGACCGCGGATAACTGAAACTGCGGATAATTGAAACCGTGGATAGCTGAAACCACTGATACAAAGGTTTCTTTGTTTTGTAAAATTCAACCAGCAGTCAGCACTCTTCTGAGAATCAAAAATATAGATACGAATTTGTTACCATATATACTCGTGCACAAGTCGAATTTTGAAGACCTAATTTTTAGGCTAGGTATTGGCATCAACTCATACACGAGTAATACTTTTTGTAAAGTTGAAATTCATACATAATGAGAATGACTAGGCTTCAAAAATTAATTCCATCAATCAATTTCGTGACGATAAATCAAGAGTCGACTTATACACGAGATCGACTTGTACATGAGTATATACGGTAGTTCAAGTAAAAATAATTGGCCAAAGTGAATATTGTGGTCATCTATATTTTGGTACTTATAATTTACGTAATTTAGCCAAATTTAGCTTGATTTAGCATAAGGCTAGATATCTGGGGCACCTAGTGAGAATCAAAATCACTAACACTGGTCTATTAGCCTTGCCTAACTATTATACCATGCGAGGTGTACATACGTATTTACTTCGTCTACTGGACTTCGGTGTTCATTTTGTTTTTGTTTTTAGCGCCAAATGCAAAAAAGTAGGAATTATTTTCAATTCTATCTTTCACCACAGCGTATCAACGAATTTAACAATTCTAAAAGAAAAAGAAGTAAAAAAATTAAATCAAAATTGATATCTACAGTCGCAAAAGATTTAAATCGCAGATAAGTTGACTTTTGAATAGAATCCAAATTTTGCCTGACATAAAAACACTTGTTTCGAGAAATCATAACGTGAAAAATAATCTACTAAAAAATACACAATTCATGTATATGATTGACATATATAAAGATTATAGTTTCATGTACGTATCAAATGTCAATATACTAATAAGAAACCTTATTATACTGTAACAGGTAATCAAGCTAGGCTCGCAGATAATATTACAACTGATATGTTAGTTCGATCTTCACCAAACGCCCAATAGTTGTGTCCTTGTGCCAAATCAAAGCCACGCTTTGTAAATAACTAAAGGTATAATGTACTTGCATTATATACATATATATATTTACTGAATGTGAATGTATTTATTTAATGCGCACATAATTTTCAAATTATATATATATATATATATATATATATATATATATATAAATGGTGTATCAATAAATCCGTAGCCTTACAGGAAATTATTAACTGAACCTTTATCTGAAATTTTCACTGTATAATTTTTAATCTTTGTTGTCAGTATTCAACATTGAATTAAGTGCATTGACAAGGAAGGAGATTATGCTAAAATGATAAATATATATATATATAATCCCGAAGATTAAACAAATCAAAATTCAACTAATTAGTTCCTGTCGGGCAACTGATTTATTGATACCTTTCATATATATATATATATATATATATATATATATATATAGGTAATACAATGAATGTGAATACATTCTGAATTCTAAATACTTATTTGATATATACTTTTATGTATAAATGTGTATGCCTATGATTTAATTAGCATTAATGTATGCACATAAAGTTAAATATGAAAATGTACACCCTTTCTTTCTTTTTCACGCGAGTATCAACTAAGTCGCAATAAATAGGCTTGTTATGAAGAAACGAACTAACATACGCAATAAGTTGCAATATAATAACAAAGAAAACAAAAACAAAACAAATATAAAACAAAACAAAATAAATGAGCGCATTTGTTGCACCATTGAAATAATGAGAACATTTTTTTTTCTTAAGTAAAGATGATTAGGCAAAGAAAAAAGATGCTATTTTTATATTCATCGTTCTAGGTCGCGTTTTGCATAAATGGAAAATCGTCGGCACTTGGCTGACGTCCAAAAAGAATCTTTCGAAGAATGCTGTTTTTATTGCTTCGTCATTTATTTGAAATATTTTTGCTCTCACCTGCGATGATTATTCAGACCAATATATAGTTCCTTCGATTTCTTTAACGATATATAGCTAGATGCATATCATGTCTTATGTACATGGTCATATATATATATATATATATATATATATATATATATATATATATATATACAGAGAGAGAGAGAGAGAGAGAGAGAGAGAGAGAGAGAGAGAGAGAGAGAGAGAGAAGATTATTGTAGACCCAACGAGAGAAAAAGGAATATGAAAAAAGGTCCTCATAATAGTTTGAATTTTTAAAATTCATTTTATTGGTTGCGACACTTGTTTTGGATTGTTTAAAATCCTTTTCAAGGTACATAATATGTTTATATGTGTATATTTTGTGTTTGTATAAAAAGATTCAATGTGTGTGTGAGTGTGTGTGTGCGTATATATATATATATATATATATATATATATATATATATATATAGCGTATATATTTAGGCAGCAAATCTTTTTGTAGGCATATTCTATTAAATATGACAGACAAGGATTTTTTTTTATTAACCTTTTCATGTTCGCGAGTGGATAATAATTGTCAGGAATCTCACTCACTAACATGAAAGGGTTAATTATAAGAAATAAAAAAAACTCAACTCCAAATCCTTGTCTGTCATATTTGATAAAATATGTATATATGTGCACGCATTAATGTATATGTATGTGATGACATGATTATATATATATATATATATATATATATATATATATATATATATATGAGTGTGTGTGTGTGTGTGTGTGTGTGTGTGAGTGTGTGTGTGTGTTAACCTGTTTGGTGGCGAAAGGAGTTATGTATTTCCAACCAGCGCCAGTGGTCAACACTCGAATTGAATTTTTTTAAGAATCCAGCATTTCGAATACTTATTTGGATATATAGATAGAGAAAATTATATATATAATTAAATTACCACAACTAGAAGATCCGACAAACATCGCGTGGGACATACGGAAACACTGGACAGGTCGAAACAGCTGTCCAGTGTTTCCGTATGTCGCATGCGGTGTTTGTCGGATTTTCTGGTCGTGGTAATTTAATTATGAATAATTATTTTCAAGGCAAGCAATAATCGTGACCACTGTCCCACTGGTGTCGGACAGCACCAATCTTCCACCCCTGTGGCACAGAGGAAGTGCTGCCGGATTACTGAATTCTCTGGAACCAGGCTCGCCTCTTAATTTTTTTACCACATCCTGTCCAAAGATACGAACACGGCAAAAGGAACCGGTGAACATATACCATAATTTAATTGGTGTCCCACCGTGATGTAATGGTTAACAAGCTAGCCTCGCACATCCATTACAACTGATAGCGAGTTCGATCCTCGCTGGATACCCCATAATTTTGACCTTGTGTCAAATCCTACCCGTGGTGAACGGATGGGGGAAATAATTATGCCACACTTAATCCCAGCTTGAAGCCTGTGATGTTATTAAACTTAGCTGGACTTGGAATATAACGACAGTAGTGGGGCACTTTGCGAGAATCAAACTCGCTAGATTAAAGAACCTGTCTAAGATAGATAGATAAATTGATAGATAGATAGATGTATACTACTTTGATTGACACAACAGTAGCAAATTTATTCCAGTATCAAGAGGCTGTGTTAACATTTAAGCTTTGTTGCTTTTCATACACAGAATTCCAGGTGAGCAATCTTGTAGAAATCAAGGCCAAAATATAAGTGACCCCTTCCATCTAAAAAATGCCAATTTGCGTCTGTGTATGTGTATATGTGTGTGTGTTGGTGTACGTGTGTGTCGGTGCGAGCGCGCAATTATGCATGTATGAGATGGCGCATATACGTAAGAGCCTGTACACACGCACGTGTCGATGTGTCTGTGTTGATGGTCGTGTGTGTGTGTGCGTGTGTGTGTGTGTGTGTGTGTGTGTGTGTGTGTTGGTGCGAACGTGCAAGTGTGTATGTATGAGATGGTGCATATGTATATGTCGGTGCGCGCAAGCGCGTCCATACATGTACGTTGATGTGTGTGTGTGCGTGCGCGCACGAGCGTGTGTGTGTTAACTATACAAGCGACTCTGTTAAGTTCCTGTCCAAATATATAGCTACCCCCACTCTTCGCCTGTTTCATCGTATTTGACAAGGTATTTCTGCTTGAGCGCTGAACTTGTGGTGATACATGATATTTACTCCCAAGTGAAGGTAAAGTGATGCCACAGGTGATAATTGGCCAGGATAACGTTTGAGTGGAGTTAGTGAAAGAGATGAGGGTGGGGTATAACGAACAAAAAGAAAAGAAAAAAGGGAAATAAAACAATGTAAAAAAGAAAATAGGCGAATGAAGAGTTTAAAAAATGTAAAATCAACCCATTAAAAAATCTATATTCAATTAGAATATTTATTTGAGCAGATAACTTTATTTCATTTATTTTTGTCAGGGATTGGCATTAATGATATTCAAAAATATATCAATTCAATAAAAATTTTTTTTACAATATTGTTTGGTCGGGTAGAATTTCACCTGAATAAATTTTGAGAATGAGCGAAATATAACCGTAATTTAGTTTAGCACATAAAGTATGGGTCACCCATTTAGAATCAAATTCACTAATTCAAGCTGAAATCTGTAGGACCACTGAAGTTAAGCAGTGATGAGCCTGTTCAATACTAACATGGGTGACCACTTAGTAACAGCATGTAAACAAAATAAAGCCCGTGTGCAAGACTAACCAAAGCTTAATAAATAAAGTCACGCTGAAAACATCGGTTCCTGTTTGATCAGCGAAGTTAAGCAGCAATGATTTTTTTCGGTGCTTAGTGGGGGACATTTAGGAAGAGCAGGTTTCATAAGCAGTCTCCGACCCGTGTTCTATACTAAGCAAAGCTTAATGAACTGTTGGTTGTTTGGATTTTACGGCATGCCAACCCTTGTTGGTTTATTTTAAGCCGAAGACTTTGTTTTCTTCATTCTTGATGGATATTCATTTTTAAAAAATCATTTTTTTAAATCATTTTTTCTATTTAACTCATGGGACCCTAATAGGTACGACCACTCCGAGTCAGAGTGGATCTGGGAGTAATGGCAATGAAGGGGTACTCCACATTCCTAAGAGTTCTATAATTGGAACTTCACCATTAGAGGCTTAGTAAATTATATAATTCGGTCCATTTTATACGTTCATCATAGATATGAGGCATACGATGGTCTTTAACTGTCAACTTGTGATGTCCTTACTAGATAAATAAAGAAGAATGCCTGATGACATCAAACGACCAATCTACGAGGGTCGACAGAAAAGTTAATTGGCTGACCAAGGTACCCTCATGGAATGTGACAAAATGAGGTGTATTTTTCAACAAACTCTCATATGACGACATCATGTGTACATTTTAACCTGTTCATTGGCTGAAAAGTTCATAAGATGACGTCATATCTACTGTTTTCAGCCTACTCACGTAAGTCAACCAGAGAATATATTCTCTGATTGGCCAAAACATTGTCATAAAAAATAATGAAGATGAAGATAATATTTTAAATGACGTACAAAATAACAATTTGATAATTCTTCGTTTTAAGCGGGAAATACATAATTGGGCATTACATTTTATTATTGTATTGTGCCCTCAAGCAGCATCTAACCCATTGCACTAAAATGGGGGTATGGTCAATTCCTGATACCTGTGGGGAATGTTGACAAAGCAGAGCTTTTTGGCACCACCCAGCCGTACTCAGTTTCTAAGTTTAATATGTTCAATGTCTAATAATCAAGACAATGTTTTTATCATCAGGTATCCTCTGTTCAGATTCTACTAATAAAAATATTGTTGATTTATTTCATTCAGTCAGTAGAGGATCGGCCTTGGAACTACAAAGTTCTGGGTTCGATACCGGCCCTCGTCAACCCAGCGAATGAGTAGCACAGCTATGATCTGTGCAGTAATGCGGGGAGCTGATGGTAGGTGTGGTGCTCCACCCAGACACAAAAACAATTTCCCTTGTCTAGCGCTAGTGAAAGGGGATAGACTCCTTCTTTGTCTGGCTGATATCGACAATAGGCCACTCGGCCGATTTTACTTATCCTATACTTGCATATTTTCTTCAGTTCTCATAATAAAAGACATTAGATTTATTTATAGAATATTATACAGTAATAGTGGTTCAGTTAGACCGCTGAAAGCTAATTTGAATGGAATTAGGACCATTGATATGCGCACGCGCGTGCGTGTGTGATATACTCAGTATAGATTCTCCGAGGGAGGTTCGTGGTGTAATGGTTAGAGTTATAGGAAATGTGCACGACAGAACGAGTTTAAATCCCGAACAAAACTGTTTGCATTTCACATAGGGCAAATACCTTTGGGAAAAGTATCAATTCAATTATTCTCCCTCTATCTATGGGTAAACTGGGTCCTTTAACCTTGGTTAGACAATCAGTCTCGAAGGAAAACTCTGAATTCAAACCTGTTAAACTCCGTTTAAGAAATTGACCTCGTGTCACATCCTACTCGTGTGGAGGGGTTGGTAAGTATGTATATAGTCTCAAAACGGCCCCAAAATTCACTGTTAATTTTTTTAATGACTCCCAACTACACGAATTCACTTTCATTCAACTCTGGTGAGCTTCTCACTGACCCACGAGCATAAATCTAAGATAGTGCCTTACTGTAAACCTAATCCCCCAAAATCCGTTTCCCTTCACCGTCTAAGATACATCACTGATTAAATTCTTGACAAATACACAAAGATTTTTTTAGTTATTTTCGTCATATCAAAACGGTGTTTTATTATCATCGTTATCGTTTGTTATGAGAATACTTTTTGCTTGAAACGTATACATGAAAACAACGACTTTTGAAGATTATATGTAGCTTCAAGTTGCCTGTATCAAATAACACGGAGTCCAAACTCGAATAGTTGCGTGTACACACACACACACACACACACACACACACACACACACACACACACACATGTACGTGCAGCTGTACGCACACAAACTGATATGTTTATGAGTGTTATGAACACGTCTATTCAGAGAAGAACGTTCCGATAAAGAACACGATATCTTTATCCACCTGACTTATGTACAACCCAACCCTTTACACTTCCTAATCAAAAGATCTTTAAAGAACTGGTAAGCAACATTTATTTTCGTTAAATACCTTCGGTAAAGATTCAGTAGCCAAATAACTAAAAACACCTTGAGTAGGATAGGATCTACCCCCACCCCTCTGTCTCTCAATATATATATATATATATATATATATATATATATATATATATATATGAGGCTGAACCAATAAGTGTGTAACCTGACACAGTCACTCATTAGCTGAATTTTGATCTGAATTGTTTTCGACCTATAAAAAATTTACCCAACTCCTTCACCACAAGTAGGATTTGATACAAGGTCACAAGTATGGAGCAGTCAGCGAGATTCGAACTCTTTTTTTCAGTAGTAATGAATCTGCGAGACTACCTTGCTAACCATTAGATCACGATGTGACGTAATTGTTTTCGACCTATATAATCTCTCTCTCTCTCACTCTCTCACTCTCTCTCTCTCTCTCTCTCTCTCTCTCTCTATCTCTCTCTCTCTCTCTATATAATATATATATATATATATATATATATATATATGCGCGTGTGTGTGTGTGTGTGTGCAGGCCTGTACCAATAAGTGTGCAATCTGGCTGTCATTAGCTGAATCTTGATCTGAAATTTTCACTGTAATGTGTTCATTCTACGTGATCTATAGAAAAGCTCTGGTTTAAGCGGACTGATAAGGGTAGAGATTATGTTTAAGAAATATTTTTCATGGACTATAATTTTGTTTTTAAATCTTATTGGGGAATATTTGATATTGAGCACCTTTAGTTTTTATATGTTACAATTTGGTTAGATTATTTTTTAATTGACAGTATATTGTATATACTATTATTATACAATTCGGTTTTCGAGTGAGTTTTAATTAAGCAATTAAATATGAATTGACAAATATAGGTCAAATGGATATATCTCTAGTTCTGTTAACTGCTAATTACAGAGTTTTCTCCCTTGAACAGTCTTAACGAATACCGAGTTTCCAAAAGCCACTTGCGTCATTAATATCTAATTGATTATTGATAAGTACACATAATTTTAAGTTTCATTTTGTTGTTGTTATAGCGAATAGTAGTAAAGTCGGTGGGGTTGCCTATTGTCGGTATCAACAGGATAGCGAGGGAGTCTATCCTCTTTTCACTCGCGCAAGACCAAAAAGATTACTTTTTTCACACCCGCCTTAACCGGTGGTTCACTGGAGGCTGAGTGACAGCAAGTCTCCTCAGGTCTCCAGGAATCTTTTGAGTATTCTAGCTGATCTTAACAATGCTGTTATTTGGATGGTCTCGATTTTTCCTCTGATTTCCAATTTACCTAGACTCTTTTCTAAGCCCTTTATGACTGTTCCAATTACAATTGGTATGACCTTTATCTTTATGTTCCACAGTTTTTTCAGTTCTCTGGCAAGCTATTATTATTATTATTATTATTATTATTATTATTTCTTTCACATCATGCGTAGCTGGTGGTTCTCACTGAAATCCGAGTGATATCAAATCTCTTCATATCTTCATGACTCTTATTCTAGCCGACCTCAGCAGTGTTGCGGTCTAGACAGTCTCAATCGGATTTAGTCTCTTTTCTTGGTTTTTCGGGATTGTTCCAAGTGTCCCAACTATGATTGGTATTCATATTTTACAACTTTTTGTATAACACTCTGGCAAGGTCCAGGCATTTATCTGATTTTTCTTCAACTTAACTCTGTGATCTACTGGAACGACATGTCTATTTATTGGCAAGTTCTTGTCTTCTTATTACCTAAAACTTGATCTGGTCTTCTGGCCTGGATTGGGTGATACGTTTGTATTTCAAAGTCTGAAAGAATTTGCACTTATCATCTTCTAGGACAGATTCTGCTTTGTGCATATACTATTTGTGTATACCATTTAAATAACTTTCCCCAACTAGTCGTGTCTGTACCTATAGACCTTCTGTGCCAGTATGCACCCTATTTCGACAGACATAGTGACACACCCATGACGATACTTTGATAATAATTGAGCTTAGTGATTTTCTAATAGTTATGATATGAATCTATATATAGAAAATGGAGCCTGTTTGAATGGGAGAAAGCGGCATTTAAGTAAAGTTTCTTTAGATATACGTGATTTCTAGGTCACTGAATTTCTATGTTCTATTTTTATGGAAACTTTAAGATTTTAACAACACTTTTATTTGTTTGAAATTCAAAACCTGTTCGCTGATATTATTTTCCGTTCTGTTAAGCATTTGGACATCCTGCTGCTCCCAAAGTTTCCCCCACACTCTGACTCACTATATATATTATATTATTATTTATATTTTTGCTTGAAGGCAATTACAATGCATGTATCGCATACAATTCGATACTTTATAGAAAATAAACTTGACAAGTGTAATCCCAGGAAAGGATCGCTCGGTGTGTAGAACATCGTACAGACTGTTTCGACCGAGCAATCCTTTGCGGGGATTACACTTGTCAAGTTTATTTTCTATAAAGTATCGAATTTTATGCGATACATGCATTGTAATTGCCTTCATGCAAAAATATAAATAATAATATAATATATACTTTATCAACAATGCTTCTAAAAAACAAACATTCAAAAATCATATATATATATATGTGTGTATGTGTGTGTGTGTGTGTGTGTGTGCGTATATCAGAATTATCCTGAAGATCCTTCTCGGTGAAAGCTGGGTAGGTAACTTCTAACACTGTTTAGGTTCCCTTCGGTTTATTTTTTCCGATATATATATATATATATATATATATATATATATATATATATATATATATATATGGATATGCAAAGGGGACATAACTCTTTAAAATAAATAAGGAGTTATCTATCTTATATCGAAATTTATGGCGAAATATTATGAAGGCCTTTAAAGCTCTTCGGGTATTTTGAAGTAAAAGTTAAACATTGAAATTTGTATCCAATATCTTAAAAAATATTTTTCTTGGAAGTGTAGCCAAAAAGAATTTTCTCTGTTGCGATTGACATATTTATTTAGACTGGGAGAGAATTCGGCCCGTTTTGTCATCCGTAGTTAAAAAATGACAATTTTTTAAAAAAATCTTTAAAAATCTCTGAAAATATACAGCACATCATAGCGTATTTTTTAACTTAGATTTTTTTTTTCAAAGATAAAATTCAGCGCTATCTTTTGTTAAAGTTTCAAGTTAGCCCCGAATACTGTCAGACATGTAAAATTGACCTTAACATTTTTAAGGTAGTAAAAAACTCAGTTTAACTTAGATAAAATATTTTTTTTGCATCAATTTAAAGAAAAATATTTTTTTTAATACTACGAAAAAAATGCTACATTATTTATAACTTTTAAATTTTAAAATAACTTTTTTAGGGTATTGAATTTATATATTTTTTATTTTTTATTTTTCTATATATTCTTCAGGATATGATCTTTCAAGAAATGTAAAAATTAGGGACCGTGCGTTTTTTTTCTTCAAATAGTCCAAGGTCACCCCCACCCCCACATTCTGAATTGATAAAAAATATATTTTTTTACATTTCTTTAATAAAATAAGCTAATTGTTATAAGATTAAGTCGTCGGAAAATTTGGTGACAATTTCATTAAAATTGAACAATTCCCTGATTTTTGGTAATTGTTTTAAAATTAAGAAATTTAAAAAAAATTATCTCTCTTGGTAATCCTTGAACATCACTATATATATAAGGGTCGGCTGAAATGTTAATAGGCTGACCAAGATACTTTCATGGAATGCGACCAAATGAGATTTATTGTTCAACATTGCGGCCACACACTTAATCCATTGATGTTGCAGTACTTGGACCCTATTGGTCAAAAGGTAATCAATACCAGATATGACGTAATAATATGTACTTTTCAGCCTATGAACTTTTCAGCCCACCCTCGTATATATATATATATATATATATATATATATATAGGAGAGAGAGACAGACAGACAGAGAAAAAGTTAAGGAGGGGGAATCTAGTAGCATGTGTGTTGGAAATTACACATTTTTGTGCTAAAGAAACGCTTGCGTAGTTGCACCTTGATGCAAAGCCTAATGCACACAATACATTTTTTTGCTAACAGTTTTGAGTTGCCGGTGACACTCTTGAGATATACTATTTTCAGAAATGGTTACGAGACTGCGCAATGGGGCTCATGTCCTCTCCACACATCGTTACCAGCAGCACAACGTCTTTCACACTCCCCCTTCCCACCATCTCATTTCACAATACATCCTTGCGCGCCTTTTTGCTTCTGACTAGTCCCAACAGTGCGTCATAGTTTATGGAAGAATGAAATGTGTACCCACACTAAAGATAAAAAAGACGAGAAGAGATAGAAGAAAAAAGAGGGGGCGGGGAATTTATGAGTGACAAAATAGTTGATTCAGTTAGTGTGCTTCTCGTAACCAGAGCCTGTCAGTAACTTGAATAGCACCATGTCCAATTAAAGGTAGGAGACTGATAATATTGTGGCCTCGTTTTCGTTCACACTTTAGTTGCGTTATATCTGAATATCAAGAGAGTAAACCTGTGCAAATGTTCAGCTCAGAGTAATAAAAACAATCAATATTTGCATAAGAAGAAACTGGCTTCGTGGCTAAGTTGTGTATATTTCCAATGGCCACAGTGTTCGCGGCAAGGTAAAATGCCAGAATTTCAAATACCGATTTTCAAGGCAAGGCTAGCATATTACATTCCTTCAACAGCAATTTCCCTCGCTACAACTTTGTACTGTGCTAAATTAATTTAAGTAGGGCAATGACAGGACCTAAAATGCTGATTTTCAAGTCAGGCATATTATCTCTATTTGGAGAAGTGATAAAACATACACTGCATTTTAAACGGCTGATTTTCATGGCATGCATGAAATCCCTACAGAGTTTTATGAAACAGTAAGTATCGATAATAAGAAAATATCAACGCTAGTAGGTACTTACCCAACCCATACGCTACGTGTATAATGTGTCACAAAGGCGCAAATATGGGGCACCCAGCCAGGATCGAACTCGCTATTCAGCACTAATGGAGAATAGCTTGCTAACCATTACACCACGATGTGACGCTCTAGGTATTTACCCAACCCGTTCACCACGGGTAGGATGTGACACAAGGTCAGGTATGAGGCATTCATCGAGGATCGAACTCGCTATTCAGTAATAATGGATCTGGAGAGCTGTTGGCATGAAATTTCGGTGCATAGAGCTTCGTCAAGTGTACAACAAAGTCAACTGAGTCAATCTTTGGATTGTTTGTATTAAGAAAAGAAGTAAAAGATTATCATTTACAAAGCTTTACTTAGTCGACTAATACTCACTGTTATTAAATGGTCACCCATCTCAACAGACTTATTGCTGCTTACTTTGACAGTCTGTTTCTCGACTGTAAACCAAACAGATACATATGTTGAGTAGGTGTCTGTTTGGTGTTCTTATCGCGCCAGCTGTTTAAGGAAACGAATTCTTTAATGTAACGAATGAAACACAGCTGACTGAGAAAATCTAATATTTAATGAAATCGGAACATTTCAATGGGGCCTCCCCGGAAGTGTTTAAAATGCCAAGTAAAATTATAGTAGAGTAATATGACGGATACCTGCAATTCTTGTAAAAAATAGAATCAAATAAAAAACAGGACTGAGTTAAATCTCTCGATTCCTTGCTCATCAGTTGGTGTTCGTTTTCGGATGTCTAATATTGGCATGGATCCCAGGGGACACCCCCAAGCAACACCTGCTCCCTCGATTTAAAGGACAGGCTTGAGGCGCCTCAAAAGAGGAATGCCGAAGGGATACATGCAATTTCTAACATTAGCCACTGCATGAGCAATTTCTAACATTAGCCACTGCATGAGCTTCGGTTTGTGCGTTGCCCCCTCCCCGTAAATGGGATTTTGTATTCAACTGACATGGTGGGATATCAGTAAATAACTTCTTTTTCAGGTATCTTAGCGATTTCAAATAAAACTAGTTTACGATGTGATGATAGATAATTTGGATGATATCCGACAATGTGGTAAAGAAACATATATTTACCCAACTCTTCCGCCACAACCAAGATGCGACTCAACATTAATTTTTAAAGAGGGAGCTGACGGTAGATGTAGCATTACACCTCAGCAAAATATCTCTCTGAGAACGGGGATAAATACCCTTGCTGTCCTGCTGATACAAACAATAGGCCATTCCGCTGACTTTATAATTTATGGTAAGTTCTAAAGTGCATAAGCTACTCGAACAACACGTGTCAGTGCATAATTGTTATTTACTGTGTAATATTCTTCCAACCGTCTCTCATTCAACAACTCTTTTTTTTAAATCTCCAGTATCATGATTGCGATGTAAGACAACACCAATTCTGACGTAAAGACGAGAAACATTGATTTCCGTATTGCTAGAGATACATTGAAGGGAATCTAAGCGTGTAAATGTCACAAAAAACTGTTGGGAATATGATCTTGATACTGATTTGTTAGTAAACTAAAGTGGACGCGACAGGAAGTAGATACTTTCAAAGGGAGGTGAACTAAGGAGAGTAGGTAACAAAGATCCTAAAATGACAACCAGTGCAATGGAAGCCAATTTGACAGGGACAGGTGTTTATTCTTCACGGTCAATAATTAAACGAGGAAGACCCCATTATTGAAGAAGCACTTAAATGTTCGTTTGAAATGTTAATTTTTTGTTACGTTTTTTCAAATGAGAAAAATAATACTCTATTCTATAAAGACATAATAAAATAGAATGTAATGATTTATGTGCTGTAATATATTTTGATGTTTATTTTTTTATAAATAATATTTTTCTTTGGCGTAATAAATTTGGAAACTTAAATGTTTTTAGTGAACTTATTAACATAAGTCTATCTGAAGCTCGCTCGTACCTCAAATTTTAGCTCTCAACACAAAGCAAAAAAAATCGACCGAGTAACAGCTCGTAACTAAGAAAACTCGTACGTTGGAGAACTCGTAAGTCAAGGTACCACTGATAATCTTTATCTGACTTCAGGTGGTCTTTTAAGATATTTGTCATAGTTTCACAAGTCAGGAGTTGCCAACGAATTTTTTGATTCTGTACAATCACTTATTTCTACAGTTAATGATTTCCTCAAGTGGAATTGTATTGTCTTATCTCCAAACTGGGTGTGGGGGAGTTTTTTGGGATTACCTCCTTAAGCACAAAGAAGCATGAAAAGTTCATTGGGCGCCAGAGGTTTGTTGCAAAAGACTATATCAATGTACACTTGACATATTTACGTGAAGCACCTACTCTTAAGTTTTCGTTTCTTCAAAAGGGACAATATTTCAGGCACCATTTATTGCATTTCAAACGTCACATTTGAATGGAAATAGTTGTTTGTAAGATTCGACCACAGTCTAAGCATTGTTGCATTGTAAACGTCATGTTTGAAGGGAGATTATTATATAATTTTAGAACATGGCCAGTCTAAGCAAATATAATTTCATACACATACTGCTGCTACAAAACAAAAACCATCAACAATTATACCGCCAACAAAACCTTTATCAGATGATGACTCTAGGGTCAAATAGAGTTTCGGGACCAAAGCATCATTACCACTAGTCTTCGCAGTACCTTACAATACAACTAGACTTTTTGGATTTTCGTCATATTACGAGAATAGATGAGAATGCAGTCTTATCTATTAATTGGGGGATTCGCTGGCTCTACACATTATACAATGTTTCAAGGTCGACCATCATAGTTTGTTTTGCTATTACCAGATCATAAGCTGGTGTGTGATCAACAGTAGTTGGGTCAACAAGATGTATGATGTTGAAAGACCCGAAACACATAATGATCCTCGGATCACATCACTGACCATATGGTCAGGTACATCTTCCAGATTATTTCAATATTTCTTGAATCATTGTGTTTAACATTTTCCAGTCAAAATACACGAAACCAGAAATGAAGCATTAGTTAAGTTTGGTCGCTATTTATTGTATTTCAAATGTCAAACTTGAAAGGATATAGTTTTAGTGACATCATACAATTGCCTAAGTTGGTCGCCTTACTTAGTGTAATGGTTACCAAACTAGACTAGTAAGCCATCATTAGTGAGTTCGTGTCTCACTGAGTGCTCATAAATACGATATTGTGCTATAACTAAGCAAAGTTTAGTAAATAACTAGCCTTGCCTAAGTAAATAAGTCATATTCAATGCTATTTTTATTCTTTTACATGGATATTTATTTGGAATTTTAAAATTTAAAAAATCCTTCATCTTCACTAACCTTCCTCATCTAAAATAGGTAGAGTCAGGTTCATTGTCTAATATTTGTGGCCCCTCTTAAGTGGGGTGCCAAAGTAGCTTGGCTATTATTAACAGTGAGAAAATAAATGCTCAAAAATGAATTCAGTCTGTAATGCTGCACTTTTGGAGAGAAAATAAAAATCTGTTCCAATGTAGAAAATATTAAATTTATCCATATATTAATACATTAGTACTCATCATTCGTGTGTGTCACACGCGGAAAGGCATGAATCCATGTATCTCTTCCCAGCTATGGGTAAACAGTAGGGAAGATTCGGTTCTTTAGCCTTGGTAAGGCAACCAGTTTAGGAGAAGGTAAAATCTGAATTCAAACCAGCAGTACTCTGCTTAAAATGACCTTATGTCGCATCCTTTTTTTTTGGGGGGGGGGGTAAATAGTAAATGCATACAACCTGACCCAAATTCACCTATTTTTTTCTTTCAGTACTTTGAATAAAAATAGAATAAAATAAAATAAGGTAGCGGGTTAGATGTTAAATGAAAAATGAATTATCTAATTAGCAATTAGTAATATTCATTATATTTTCAGGAAACCGTAGTTGCGTTAAATGGAAGATAAAAATATAAATAAATATCGCATTTATTATTTGGATATACATATGTAACTCATAAATAAATCATTAAAAATCTAATTGACCTTTAATCAGTGACAGTTGTTTCTAATTACATCATGAAATTTCGACTTATTCAACTAACTGCTAAGAAACATCATCAGTGGGGTGATTTATGGCCAAATGGTTAACGTGCTGGATTGCGACATCGTAGTAAGCGAGCTCGAACTCTAGTTACGCTATTAAGATCAATTTTGAAATAATACTCCTGAGAAAGGTATGAAACCCCTCATCCCGCCAGCTATCGATTAAGAAGTAACACAATTATTCTTTTATAAGGGTGGATTTAACATTAAATAACCCACGATGATTGATATGCCATTAAACCAAACCCAATATAATCAGCATTATTAGTGATAGCAAAAGTTCACGATAAAACCATTTTATTATTTATTGATATAATTCATTCGTAAACTCTGAAAATAAAGTAGAATAAAACTAAAAGTGAAAAACGAGAGCGTAGTTGCTAACGTGCTGGACTGTGACATCGTAGTAAATAAGTTCGAACCTCATTCATGCTGGTACGTCCACTTACGGACTAATACCATTGGGAAAAGTATGAACTCCCTCATCCCCCAACTATGGATTAAATAGTACCACTACCGTTTTTCTACAAGGATGACTTTGGCATTAAATCACCCACGAATGTTGATATGCAATTAAACAAAGAAATCAAACCAAACATGCAACAGGTGTATCCTGAAATGGTTATCGTTGTAGTAAATGAACACGGTGACACGAGTTCAAATCTTTGATGGGTTGTTTGCATTTCACATAGCACTAATCTTCTGGTGAGAGGTATGCATCCAACTATTCTCCCTCGAGATATGGGTAAATAGTAGGACAGACTGTGATCTTTAACCTTGGTTAGGCAACCAGCCTAGAAAGAAAAATTTGAATTCAAACCTGTTAAATCCCGCTTAAGAAATTGACCATGTGTTGCATTCTGCTCGTACAGAAGGGTTGGTAAATACGTATAATTGATTGATTTTAACGACAACCCGTCTCTGGTTATTTTATGCCTAGAGGTTAGGAAATCGCGTTTATATTTACATTTTTGTATATTTGTTTATTAAGATGTTATTTTTTGGTACATGGTCCTATGGTATACGAATAATTTTTAAGCAGATCTATTTCACCTATATATTGGACAGGTAATATAATTCCAGGTCAGATTGGACCAGGGAGTAATGGCAAGGAAGGGGTACTCCACACTCCCTATGACTCAATAACAGGAACCCCACCATCCGATGTAGTTTAGTGTCATACTCAGGACGCTTTACCAGATAAAAAAACGCTGTCATGAATCTTCGTTTGCTGAAACGAAACCGAGAGTGAGAGAAATTAAAGAAAAATAGTTAAATTCAATCTCCAGTAAATCAGCAATTAAAAGGTTAGGTTTATTTTAATAGAATCACAATGAATTCATTGATTTAAGAAGAGTAGACAAATGTAATATTGAAATAGGGTGAATAGAGTCCATTTTACTTTTAGTCAAGTGACTGCATAATACCAACGCGTCTGTGTTTTGTATATCTCCGTCTTAACAGGACGTGTGTTGGTCTAATTTTTATTTTTAACTCTTCTGTTTATTTCAGAGGAAATAGATATCAGTAACTAAAGTTGGTAACGATTACGGCTGTATCTAACCTTTTTTGTAAACAAATTTATTTGTGTGCATATGTATATAACTAATTTCTGGAAGCCTCACGTGGTGTAATGCTTAGCACGCTGGATTAGCAGACCATTGTTAATGAGTGAGATTTTCACTGCGAGACCCATACTTCTGACCTTGTGCCACATATAAGCTAAACCTAGTAAATAACTATATAACTTATTTCTCCTTTTCTCTCTCTCTCTCCCCCTCTCTCTCTCTCTTTCTCCACACTCACACACACACATATATATACATACATATATATACATATATATATATATATATATATATATATATATGTGTGTGTGTGTGTGTGTGTGTGTGTGTGTGTGTGTGTGTGTGTTCTCAAACACATTCTCCCGCTCTTTGTATATACACAGCATCAACCATAAATAAGGACACCCTACCATTTTTTTTTTAAATGAAAAGTTAATTTTCTTCTAAACCAAACCTATCAGGATTTTATTATTTCTGGTGGGACATTATGCAATGAAAACGTATATTATTATGTTTTACACTATCACCAATAAATATGCATACCCCAACCAATTCTTTTTATAAAAAGTAAATTTTCTTCTACCAGAATATTATCATTTCTATTGTAACCAAAATTATGGATATGTAGGAGTCAGAAAATAAAATACACCTCTTATATATGCAACTTGATTGTTGGTTACATATGTATTTCAATTTTTTAAATTATTTTTGTTTACATATTTTCAATACTGCAGAGTTTGGTAATAAATAATGCGTAATAATATTCGTTTTGATTGCATAATGTTTAACTTGAAATAATAAAAATCCTGGTAGCTTTGGTTTCACTTTTCTATAAAAAAAAATGATACCAGTGAGCATATTCTTGGCGATATGCATTATGTTTTAGTATATATATATATATATATATATATATATATATATATATATATATATATATATATATATATATATATATATATATATATATATATACACGAAAAAGATAATTGCTCTTGTTCTTATTGTTGTTGCTAAAAGTTTCATATGGTAAAAGTTGCAACAGTCATCAGATGAGAAAATAAATTTTGACAAATGGTTGATCTTGTCATCGAAATTATTTTTCTCCTGTCTGATGACTGTGACAGTTTTTGCTGCATGAAACTTTTAGTAAACGTAATAAAGACGAAAAGTAATTGTGTTTTTAGTTTTATATATAGCTCTGCTTGTGAGCATCCAAGCATTCTAATTTTATTGCTTACGTTTGCCTTTCGCATTGCATCTTATTGTTATTATGTTATCATATATATATATATATATATATATATATATATATATATATATATATATATATTATATAGAGAGAAACTATTTTAAAAAGTATGCATCTGTCTTTTTGACAAGTGATCATAAAAAAGACATTGAAACCTTCCCCGGGGTCTAATAAGTATGCATATCAAATTTGGCTGCTCGACATCTAACTATTCGGCTGTCACTCACACACTTGTAATATCTATACACGAAATAAGATTCAAGAATGAACACACGTTCATACTTGGAAAACGATATAGCTGATAAAGGAATGGATGCTCAAAAGAGTATAACATATTCGTGTATTTATTCTTTTGTGTTGTGTCATTCATTCATATATATATATATATATATATATATATATATATATATATATATATATATATATATATATATATATATATGGGGGGGTTCAAATTACATTCATGCATTATCCGGATAGGATTGCTGGTTTCCAAATGGAAGTTTTGAAAAAAGTTTTAGTTCATCTACGGATAATGGGGAAAAAGGAGACCAGTAACACCAAATTTTAAAATGTTACATATGTAAGCCAAAATTAATAATAAAATATCTATTAATAATTGTATCTGGCGAATGTGAATCATAGATATGAACAGACCTATATATATATATATATATATATATATATATATATATATATATATATATATATATGGTAATAAATAAATCGTTTTAAAAACGTTTTTCTCAAATAAAGAATGTGCTCAAATACTGGGCAGTAGAGCAGGATAAAACCTAAAATAAATTGTTATACTTCTCAGGTTAGTTTCATTACGGTTTCATGTATTTGAAAAAATACAATAATCAGATGAAACAGGGAATACAATTTTAAAAGTTTGAGGGCGTAATAGATGAATAGCCAAATCTGAAACCTTGTTCTTTGAACAATGGTAATTGTCAATTTAAACTCAACTCAAAATGACCATTGAATATACCAAAGGGGGAGGGGTAAGAGCTTGGTCCAAGCACCTCCTCCAGTTGCTAATACTGATACAGATTTTTCAAAGCTAAACCTACCCGTCCACTTTCAAGATCCACGCATTCATAGTTCAGGTGTATAGTGGCAAAAGTTAAATAATATATTTCAATGTTATAGCAACACAAAGGCTTTTGGGTTATGGCGATTTTGGGCCCCTTAGAAGCTACGCCCTGGGATGGATGCCCCATCCCTGCCTCCTTGTTGCGCCACTGTCTGTGTCTTGCAAGAAGACTGAAAGTAATTATGGGATATCATGTTAACAGTTGTGTCTATTATTGCAAATGGATTAGAAAAGGGGAAATCGAAACCAGAGAAGTAACAGTATTTAAGAAATTATGTAGAATACTCCTGGTTTTGAATTCAGATATGTCCTTCTCCTAGACCGGTTACCTTACCATGCTATTTTACTTACAGCTGGGATTGGAGAGAGATAGATTTGTGTATTTCCCTAGGGCATTAGCGCGAAGTGAAACGCAAACAATCTCGTCCAGAATTTGAACCCGACTCACCGAATCCATTTTCTTTGACGATAATCATATTGTAGAAAAACTGAAGCGCGCTTATCGTAACGGTTATCATCTTAGAAAATGGAACCGGCGAGCCGAGTTCAAATCCTGGACTAGGTTGTTTGCGTTTCACTTTGTGCTAATACTCTTGGGAAAGGCATGAATCCATCTCTTCACCTCCATCCACAGTTATGGGTTAATAGTAGGACAGTATGGGTTCTTTAACGTCTTTAACACTTTTTAATGAGAGCAAGGGCTAAAAATATAAATTTTATACATACCGTCATTTTTACAACACCGAAACAACAACAACAACAACAACAATAATAATAATAATAATAAAATGTGGCCATGCAAAGAAAATATGGAGCACCCAGTGAGAATCGAACTCGCTAACAATGGTCTGTTAATCTAGCTTGCTAACCATTACACCATGCGAATCCTACCTTAGAAACTAAAAATATGGGGCACCCAGTGAGAATCGCACTCACAATGGTCTGCTAATCTAGCTTGCCAGCCATTACACCATACGAATCCTAGCTTAGAAGCCAGAAATATGGGGTACCCATTGAGTATCAAACTCATTAATAATGATCAGTTAGTTCACGTTGCTAACTATTAAACTACGCGTATCGCCCTATTTTATTTGCTAAGTTTAGTCTAGTTTGGCACAGGGCCAAAAGTATGGGGAAACCCAGTCACACTTACGAATAGTCTACTATCCTAGATATCAACGTATTTTGTGCTGAAATACTATCCCTGAGAAAACACTTTTATTCTCAGTGGATTTATCCTTTACTTCAGCATATCAGTTATCTTCTACACTAAAGAAGATTTTAAAATTCGTAAAGAGAGACACTTATGTTATCTGAAATTATGAGGCGATGTGTTAACCTTAAATTCCAGAGACTTTTCTCATAATTCTCGTAATGGTTGATTTTTATCATTACATCTTGGCCTTCATCATGTACACGTTACATCGGATAATAAAATGTTACGGGAATTGTTTCCATCCCAATGATGAGAGCATTTACGTGTAGGTCGCCAACTCTGCATAGGATCAGACTGTAGTATCTGTGCCTTAGATCAAACTTTCACCCTCTGACACTTTTACCATTCTTTCGACAGGGCTTAGAATACACTGATTGTATCCCCCATAGAGGGGATAACCCACTCGCAAAAAGGGTGTCCTGGGTATAACACTAAACTGCACCTGATGGTGAGGCTACGGTTTTGGGGCTTTAGGAAGTGTTGAGTACCCTTTCATTGCCATTACTCTCAGGTCCACTCTGACTTGAAGCGGTAGTACCTGTTATGGTTTCATCTACGGATCAAATAGATCTGTTTGAAAATTATTAGTATTGGATAGGAATACTTGAAACCATAACTGTCTAAAAAAATGATTATAGACAGATAAAAAGGGCAATACAACATTGAAAATATAGTTATCATCGTAATCAAGATTTGGCATTAAATAACCCATAAAGAGTTGGTATGCTGTTAAACAAATAAACTAAACCAAATCTCCTCAGGTTTCCAGGACTCTTCTAAATATTCTAGTCGATCTTAACACTATTGTTGTCTGGATGATCTCGATTCTTTCTCTAATTTTTTTCTTGTCAAAACTAGGTCTGGTATTCTGGTTGAGATTATGGGACCCGCTTATATCTCAAAATTCTAGAGAGTTTTATTCGTCTCATTCTTTTGAATGGGTTCTGGTTTGTGCATATAACATTTGGTAGTATGGTAAAAAAAAATCCCAGTCGTGCCTAGTCTTGTACTCCTTTTGTGCAAGTTTATTGCATTCGCTTATTATGTGATTAACCGTTTCGTCACCGTCTCTACATATCTTACACTTAATTATTATTATTATTATTATTATTATTATTATTATTATTATTATTATTATTATTATATGATAAGTAAATAAACATAGGACTAAAAATAAATGTATCCAATTATAATTATTTTAACGTACATATACAACTTTAAATTAACAAAATCTGGACTGAAGATTGAAATGATATGAAAACAAAAATAAAAAAAAATATTGAAATAGGATTGGTTTTGTATTTATTGCATTAGCATTAATTTCTGATCAAAATTCTGTCAAGTTTGAAGCTGTATACGAAGCTTTTTACAACATATGACCAACCTAATCTCACGCCTTAGTAATGAAAATTACTGTTGTTCTGCTGACATGAGTTATGGGGCCTTCGGGTTACCATAACAACGCTTTCATGTTACCATAGCAACGGGATTTCTCATTATTCTGTAGTAAGACCGGATTTATGTGACCAATAAATATATACATGAAGGGAAATAGATTATTATTTTCACTCTATGCGAATTTTTCACACCAGTTTTAACTGGTGGCTTTTCACAGGTCTCTAGGACTCTTCTAAGTATTCTAGCTTATCTTAATTGTACTGCGGTCTCAATGAACTGGATGCTTCCACAAATCTCCAATTCCCGCAGTCTCTTTCCCAGATGAGATAATAATAATAATAATATAATAATAATAATAATAAATAATAATAATAATAATAATAATAATAAAATTACTTATGGCGGGCAACAATAGTAGAAGTGACAGATGGACAAACAGAAAAACAACAAAGACTAAAAAACAAAAATGGGAAGAAAAACAATTATATGGACACTTCAAACGACAAATCGAAGAGGTTGCACATGGAAAGACTTGGACATGGTTAAGAAAAGGAAACCTCAAAAGAGAAACTGAATCACTTATAATTGCTGCACAAAATAATGCTATAAGGACAAACTATATCAAAGCGAAAATTGCTAAAACCCAACAAAATAGTAAATATAGACTTTGTGGTAATAGAGATGAGACTGTAAACCATATACTCTGCAAATGTAGCAAACTAGCGCAACGAGAATACAAAACTAGACACGACTGGGTTGGGAAGGTGATCCACTGGGAATTATGCAAAAAATTTAATTTTGACCATACAACAAAAATTTATATGCATAAATCAGAATCTGTTCTTGAGAACGAAACACATAAAATTCTCTGGGACTTTGAAATAAAAACGGATCACCTTATCCCAGCAAGTAGACCAGACCTAGTGTTGATAAACAAAAAAGAAAGAACTTGTCAACTGGTGGATTTTGCAGTTCCAGCAGATCACAGGGTAAAGCTAAAGGAAAATGAAAAAACGGACAAATATCTGGACCTTACCAGAGAACTGAAAAAGTTATGGAATATGAAAGTGAAAGTGATACCAATTGTGGTTGGTGCAATTGGAACGGTCCCAAAAGGATTTGAAAAGGGTTTGGAAAGTTTGGATATCAGAGGAAGGATTGAAACCATTCAGAACACTGCACTGCTGCAATCTGCCAGAATACTCAGAAGAGTCCTGGAGACCCGAGGAGACTTGCTGTCACTCAGACTCCAGTGAAAGACCATCAGCTAATGCTGATATGAAAACTCAAAAGGAGTAAATAATAATTAACAAATTTATATTATTTACGGTGATAATTCTTTAATTACCACTTTCTTTGTAATGGTAAACACAAAGCTTGTTCACTTCGACTGTCACCAAGAATCTCGTGTTACCATAAAAAATGGATTTTTTTTAATTAATCAATTCACCCATCTCTCTATAAATGTAATATTCTATTGACTTAGAAAAATGTTACGTATACGCACAAGCACGCAGCCCCCGCCTATATATATATATATATATATATATATATATATATATATATATGTGTGTGTGTGTGTGTGTGTGTGTGTGTGTGTGTGTGATACACCTTGTGGATTATATATGTGGATTATATCTCGCTGCCTACTCAAGAGCAACAACTCATGGAGCCAGGCGGCAAAGCTTTAAGCCGACACACACACACACACACACACACACACACACACACACAATCTTGCGTTAGGATGATACAAAAAAAACTGACTATATGCACTGAAAAAGATAAAAGAAAACAAAAACAGCACGTGTGCTAATTTTTGTGTAGTATGTTATCAACAGCTTCTACCATGGATGACGTTGAAGGAGTGCCAGATGCGGCACGCATCAAAGGTGGACTGGGAACGTACGCGCCTAATAGCTGTGATAAAAATAATAATAAAGACGTGAATACTAGTCTAAAACATTCATGGAATAAGAGACACTTATGTGTATGAAATAAGAAAACTTTTTTCTTGGGTGATTTTTCACATCTTACTTCCCTTAAACCATGAATCATGCGGTTACTGATTGCAGAACAAAGTTATCTCCCTTAGATTTTTTTTCCTTCTGTAAAAACATCGAGTTAACATTTGAAGTGCTAAGTAGGTTTTTTTTTTTTCATAGGAATCATTTACTAAGCTTTGCTTAGTTTGGTACATGGCCAGTAGCGTAAGATACAGATGTACTTACAAATATTTTGATTTTACGCTTAAAAAAAATGTTTCGTTTGAGTCGCCATTGAAAAAAATGGGGGTTATATTACTTAACATCTTAATATCACTTTTCAATGATGAGCAATAAAAGTATTTCCGCACGTAATACTTTCAACATTATTATTATTATTATTATTATTATTATTATTATTATTAAAGTCTTTATCTTTATTATATGGGGTGCTCTGGCTTGAAATTCTGGTCCTTTTAGTTTTATCACTACATTTCGACCGATGCATTCTTCAGTCTTCATCAGTGTCTTAAGTTTTTAAATGTATTATTATTATTATTATTATTATTATTATTATTATTATTATTTTATTATATGAGTTGTTTAGACGTATTCTTCTCATTTTTGTTAGTCTTATTATTACATTTCAGCCGATGAATTCTTCAGCCTTCCTTCTATACAGGGCTCCTACTATAAGTTATGAGGCTCTTGGTGTAATGATTAGCAATTCTCACTGTGCATCCCATATTTTAAACATTGTACCAAACTAAACAAAACTTAGTAAATGGCGACTACAAGCTCTGGATTTGGATATCAAATATTTCTGTAGCGTCAATATTTTTCTTTAAATTAATTTGGCTTAAGCAAATTTAGATATTGTGTCTATTTTCCAACGAGAAAGGCCCACCTTGAAATCATAATTCGAAACACTGACTTTTAGTCGGACTCGAATACTCAACTACTGGCGCCAGTGCGTTACTATCAAACTTATCAAGCAGACTTGTGTCAAACTTTATATTCATTGAACCTTTAGTACGACTACATAGTGATGAAATGAAGGGATAAAGATTGTAGTTATTTACTAAGCTTAGCTTAGTTCTGGTTGGTTGATTGGATTTTACGGCAATGCAACCCTTGTTGGGTTATTTTATACCAAAGTCATTTTGTTTCATTCATTTTTTATGGGCACTGCAATTTTTTTTAAATTCAACTTTGAAACACATTTTACCCATAAAACAGGTACTACCTATCCGGGTCAGGGTGGACCTGGGAGTAATGGCGATGAAGGGGTACGCCACATTACCCAGAGCTCTAAAATTGGAAATTCGCAATTAAATGCAGTTTAACGTCATCCCCAGGACACGCTTAGTTGTGGCATTAAGCCAGATGGGGATAAAGATTATATTGTGCCAATCTTCCCAGTGGGAAAGGCTTGCAGTACTTGATAATCAGCATTTACAATCTTTGCTTTTATCTAGATTCAAACGGTGACGACTTGGACTACTGGGAAATGCGCAGCGATCAAAATATTGGTGTTTACTCATCTTTGCTTAGTCCGGTACATAAGCCTCATGTTGCGTACACTGCCTACCCTTATAAAGTGGTTACTCAGCTGAATACTGAACAACATCACCGTTGCTTA
>CM042164.1:39122589-39167589 GCA_023376005.1 Doryteuthis pealeii
CAACATTTTCTTTCCTTTATTCATTTATCCTTTCAACATATATATATATATATATATATATATATATATATATATATGTGTGTGTGTGTGTGTGTGTGTGTGTGTGTGTGTGTGTGTTTACTTGATCATATATATATATATATATATATATATATGAATTGATCAAAGTGTAGTCTAATTAAAACTACAACTATGACACTAGTTACTGCAGTTGTTGCCATAATGATCCCCAGAGGTTTTGTGTTGTGTTGTGTTGTTTTTTTTTTTCTTTTTTGTCTTTATTTTTATGCCAAAATAGCTAAATAAACATTTCTGGGTTTTCTGAAGTTGGGGTATCAAATGTTTACCCAGGTGCTGTAGACTACGAGTACTTGTAGCTAGGATGACCCTATATAATATGAAATATAGATGATAAATAGAGATGAACAGGCTGAGATAGATAAATACACAGGCAAATAGATAGATAGATACATACATACATACATACATACAGTGAAAGATGTGAGATAGGTACTGTGAAAGATGTTAGGAGACATAGATGGATAAATAGGAACCGACTAGGATATATAAATATGAACATAGATAGATAGATAAATAGATAGATAAATAGATAGATAGATAGATACTGTAAAAGATGTAAAATGACGTAAATAGATAGATGGATGAATATGAAGAGACTAGGATATATAATTATGAACAGGCTGAGATAGCTAGATAGTTAGATACATGCATACATGTGTAAAAATGTTTTTTTAAATATCTTTTCTCCATAAGATATAAATATCCGACGAAATGCACATGGAAACAAATACCACATACATTTAGTTATAGGAATGTTAGTTTTCAACATATCTATCTTCTTAAATGCAAAGGTTAATCTGTTTTTGAAGTTCAGCAAACACATTCTAAAGTTGTTTTTATGTTAGAAGACCTGATCATATTTGTATGCCTGGCACGAAGGTCTTTGAGCGGATGAGCCTGTGAATAAAGAGAAAGGAATCTAACGAATATTCATATTTTATGGTAGAGTGAAGTAATTAAAAAACATATAAAGCCCCCCCATATATATATATATATATATATATATATATATATATATATATATATATATATATATTCGCTTCCTGGGCTTTGAGGTTGGGAAATGCAGACTTATTCAAAGACACACACTCGAGCGCGGGGTGAGAGGTACCTCCAGGCTATACTCATTGCACTAACAGGAGTAGAGTCAGAGTCAGTCATTGGTGCCTCGGGCACCCTACATATGGAAGGCTCTCGGCAATCGACAATTTTTGTTATTACTCTCGTGTATGCAGAATGAGTCTAGCATTAAGCTTGACCTTGTGTCACATCCTATAACCTTGAGTGGAAAGAGACATATATATATATATATATATATATATATATATATATATATATATATCGACTTCTAATGATAAGTTTACACATTATAGATATTTAGATATATAGATATTCCTAATTCAGTCGGTAAAGCATCCGTCTAGGAAGCACAAGGTTCCGAATTTGATACCGATCATTGCCAATTCAGTGCAAAAACAATCTCTCTGATCTAGCACAAGTGAAAAGGGGATAGATTCCCTTGCTGTCCGACTGATACCGACAATAGGCCTCTCCACTGACTTTATTTACTTCATTAACAAGTCCGTAGTCTAATGGGGAAAAGGCATTTATTTTATGCAAATGCTTCATCATTAATCACACAGATCGAGCACTATAAATTGAAAATTTCAGATCAAAATTCAGTCAATAATTATCCCAGGCTTCAGACTAATTTATTCGCCCGTTTATACTTATTCCTTATAGTAGAGGTTTGCACGTTGCCAGGTGGAAGGAGGGGGTCTCTCGCTCAAATATTCCAGTGCGTCTGCCGGCTTTGAAAATCAGAATCTTAAATCATGGTTTGTACTTAGGATCGAAACATCGGCGCAAGGGCGTTGGAAATATGTTACTTGCTCAGCTATCAAGTTAGCTTATTTGTGCTTATAGGGTTGTATTCATCTTAGGTCAAATGGGAAGGTATTTTTGCATTAAAAACAACTTTTGGTACGGTTATTACGTTGTTGTAAAGCATCCAATGTGCATTGCTCGTCACAGTTAGGTTCAAAAGCAAAACATTTTTCTTACTTAGAATCACACATAGAAAATACAGCAAAGTTGTTGTTTTTCTCGCTTTTTTTATGCAGAAACCACACATCAAAGCGACTAACATAAGCAAATTGATTCAATGTTTGATTTAGATATGTTGATCATATTGACTATTTCTCACATTCTGTAACTTTCGAGTAATGTCTTGGCTTGATCCTTATCAACCACATCAGTCTACTTGATCGTTCAGGGCAAACCACTTTTGAGATATTTAGTCGTTTACAGTACCTTCTTCAAGGATAACGATTGCCAGCATTATTAATAATGATGATATTAAATTTCGTACCGTGTGCCATTTATGTTATGTTATGGTCGCATACTTCCAAAAATTACTTTATTATGATATAGATACAAGAGTATAGACTGCATTTCGATTCTAAAGATTTGTGAAATGTGTAAATGTTGAAGTCCTTACAACTGATTCAACCATTCGTTCAATGACGTTCAATAAAGTTGCCAAGTGAACTTAAAGACTTTCTATTTTCTTCTTGCTTTTAATTACTCCGGTCGCGTTCGTTAATAAACGGACTAATACGCTTGGGAAAAGTATGAACCCGTCATTCACCCCAGCTATAGTTAAAATAGTACCACTATTGTTCTTCTACAAGATGGCTTTGGCATTAAATAACGAAGTTTGATATGCCATTAAATAAAGAAACCAAACCAAACATGTCTTCTCTTGTAAATTTCACAATGTAAGGAGGGTATACAAACAACACATAACATGGGTTTCAGCTATAACAACAAAAATGCCGAGATATTTCAGTATTTGTTGCAGATATCAGGGTCTAGAGAGATGTAGGTGGCTTTACGGTTAGCAGTGCGAAAAATAGAATTGGCCAACCGACTTCAATTTCGGGTAATTTGCGCTTATGCCTTTGGAATAGGTGCTTGACTTTACTTGAGTAAATACATAGCTGAGTATTTGAAACCTTTTAGACTTGTGAATTCAATTTATCTTGGGCATTCAGAAATAGTCATTCTGTTCTTCTGGTAAGCTATACAAAATGTCACATATTACTTAGAGAGGAGAGAAGCGCCGCTAAGAAATCCGTCCATTGCTCTAAAAGATGCTATATAGAAAAATTATTCAGCATTGTACTTCGATGACCTCAGGCTGCTTACAGTACCTAGGCTGCTTATTATCCAATCTAATCAGGGTATCATTATTATACTAATCTGTGTAATTGGGAGGTTCTGTCTGTGGAAGGGATTCTTGGTTACCGTATTTGTTCTTCGGCATAAGGTCGCAGTTATATCTAGTTCTGATCCTCTATTGATTTTATTGGCTATCGACATTTTGATCTGATAATAATAAACATCGTATTATTGTCTGTCCTCTATAAACGGTTAAACGTTTGGATGGATGTATTTACACAACCCCTCCACCACGGACAGGATGATACACAAGGTCAAATTTTAAGCGAGGTACTGCTGGTTTTAATTCAGAATTTTCCTTCTCCTAGACTGGTTGCCTTAACAAGGCTAAAGAACCCAGTCTGCCATACGATAACCCATAGCCAGGGAGAGAATAGATGGATTCATGTCTTTCCCAAGGGCATTGAAACAGCTTCGTCCAGTATTTAAACTCGGGTCACTGAGTTCATTTCTTACGACGATAACCGTTACGCAGTGCGCTCTTTGGTTGGTTGTCAAGCTACCAAATTTGATATGCATACTAATTGGACCCAGAGGAAGTTTTCAGGTAAATCTTTTTTAGTTTATCAAGGGAAAATATTGATCCCTTCGATAGGAGTCTCTAACGATAAACAATCAATAACCGGAAATTATGTTGCTGTAAGACAGAATTTGAATTCCGAATCCACATTATTCCGCTAAATTATACCCGAACTAAATGATGCATGATAGGAAACTGCTACGCACGCATGCGCAGATTTCTTGTTAAGATGCCAAGGCTTGACCCGATTCAAAACTGATGTTTTTAGTCAGTCAACAGCAGACGTTGGAAAGAGTTCAAATATAAAAGGCTGTTGACATTTTGCTTCACGTCTGATCAATTCAGTTCGCCTCTTTTTATCTAATTATTTTATTGTGGATTAGGAACAGCAATTCGGGACTATACAATATACAGAGGCTACGCATTGGCTGGTTTCTCTTAACTACTGTTCACAGCAATTCATCAGGACCCACAAGTTGTACAGTTTGAGACTTCAATTGCCAGTTCCCCATTGATCATACCATTGCAATTGCTTTAAAGCTGTTTTATATTTTACCGTATATACCCGTGTATCATGCGACTTTCTGAGATCTAAATTTTAACCTAATATAAGAGGATCACACCAGTGATGTGCCAACCTCGTGATCTGGGGGTGGGGCGCAAAATCTCGGCCCGTTATCCCCACTCCAGTGGCCAATAAATACTGATTCAGATAGTTCAAGGCTTCACCTACCCGCCAACTTTTAAATTCTACGCATTCATAGTCCGGAAGTATTATAGCAACGCAAAGGTTTTAGGTTAGGGCAACTGTTCGCCCCCGGGGCAGCTGCCCCTCCTCGACTCCTTTTCTTCCGCCACTGTGTCGCGCCATACGCGAGATACAAACCTTGTGCATGTAAATAGTTGGCCAAGGCTAGACTTAGTTTGTATCTTGCGTATGGTGCACCACCCCAAAGATAAGGTTAAATTTACATCTCAGAAATTCACTTGATACGCAAGTATAAACGGTAAGTGTGTTTTATATACGGTAAGTGTGTCTTAAATACGAAGAAAAGCTTTGTCGACAGAACTTAGAGAAGGTTGGTATCCTGCAATGGACTGCGAAAAAAGTTGATTGAATGGAAGATGTGTTCATGCCTTTCCAAAGCACGAAGTGAAACGCAAACAACCTCGTCTAGGATTTGAACTTGCTTCGCCTAGTCCATTTCCTATGATAATCGCTACGTCAATTTCTGTACTCGCGCGTATGTCAGTGAGAAACTGAGAGAGAGAGAGAGAGAGAGAGAGAGAGAGAGAGAGAGAGAGAGAGAGAGAGAGAGAGAGAGAGAGAGAGATGCTATACTTCATCTAAAACTCTGAGATAGAAATAGATGAAGAACCTGATAAAATCGAGATTTGTATGAGGGTCAGCTCACCATTATGATGGTCGGCCAGATAAACATGAATATATTTAAACGATCAGAACCCCACCCCACACACACATACATAAAAAAATAATTAAAAAAACCAAGACTCCTACTCTCTGTTCATTATTTTTCATGCTCCTGCTGGGACGCTTCCTAGAAGGATGTAAAGAATATTTTATCACTTCCTGTGGATCCTGATAGAAATGGCTGCACCTTCTGGTTTTGTCGGACAAACATGCCGAGATGATTAACAAGTTACGTGTAACCGTGCCGGTTTCCACGCATTCTCTCTTTATTTTTAATTTTTCTTAACAGGTAACTGAACCCTAATTTCTAGATATGTTGATGCTCGATAACGGCACACCCGCTTTGGCGGCCAATGTATTAGCGGAAATAAACGATCTTTTTTTAGTATAAAACTGTTCTTTTGTCATCACTTGGCATTTAAAAAAAACAGTGTTTAATGTTTAAAAAATTTCGTTATTCCAGTGAATAGAATTTCTATACCTGAATAGAGGAAAACATAAAACATTAAACAGAATTGTACGTTATTTCTACGCAAGCTGTTAAAATTTGAGATCAGCTGACCAAGTTATTAGATTACGAAATTATTATATCGATTTTTCTAAAACATTATATATATATATATATATATATATATATATATATATATATATATATATATATATATATATATATACTGTCGGATTTATTATTGCTCAGACAGCCTTTTAACATCAACCAGAAGCTGTGTAAATTACGTCTTGGGGGACTAAACCTGATAATACAGTAACACCACCTTCTCATAACCACTCTCTGTTACATGATGCAATGTTAAAGGTCGTGTAGTTATTTGTCTAACGCTGTAGCACATATGCACTCTACCAAATATATATATATATATATATATATATATATATATATATATATATATATATACCTTGTAATAATACACGACTCTGCGTTTCACATCTACGATCGTCGGTTCTATTTTTAGAAGATTGTTAGAATAGTTTTTAAAAGAGTTAAGATTTTTCGCGTTATGATATATATATATATATATATATATATATATATATATATATATATATATATATATATATTGGGCTACAAAAATATATCAATCAAATTGACTCTCTTGGTTGAATTTATGGTATGTACCTCTTTCATTAATCTGTTTTCGCGTTGTGATTTGATTGATATAGTTTCGTGACGCAATGTTGATTTTTGACGCATAAATGGAAATTCTCATTATATATACTGAAAATATTAACACATTAATTTACAGACATTTACAATTACTCATAAATCAAACTATGCAGTTAATTTAGAAGAATACATTAATGTATATATTTACTTCTGCCCCTGTGTGTGTGTGTGTGTGTGTGTGTGTGTGTGTGTGTGTGTGTGTGTGTGAAAACTTCAAATGTTCATCAAATAACTTAAGAAATGAAGAGAATATAGACTGATAAATAGCTTAATGTTAATGTCTAATACGAATCTTCAACGAAATAAAACGAATATGTGCAACTCCAGCTGTAGTTATACTTGTCTAATATTAATTAGGTCCGTGGATTTTTAATACATTTAGCAGCTAAAGATGCATTTAGCTGACGGAAGTATTCCCTTTAAAGTGTCATGAATGTCGAAGCTTAAAATACACGTATGCTATAAGTTGAGATTATTTGAGGTTTTATTATGAAATCAATAAATTCAAAGCCAGATAAGCTCTTCTTCCATTTGATCACTGGGATTTTAAGTGTATCTAACAACCGATAGATACTTTCAACCAGGAAGCGTGCTTCGCGTAACGGTTATCATCGTAGCATGATTCCATCTGTTTCCTCTCCAGATATGGGTAAAAGAAGGGCAGGCTGGATTATTTAGCCTTGATTAGGCTACCTGTCTAGGAAAAAGAAAACTCTGAATTTAAACCAGCTTTAATCCGCTACAAAATTGGAGAGGTCAGTCAAATACATCCATCCAACCAGTGTAGAAGCGTCCCATCGTGATGGAATAGTTAAGCAAGTTAGTCTCGCAGACTCATTACAACTGAAAAGAGAGTTCGATCTTCGCTGGATGCCTCATACTCGCGACCTTGTATCACATCCTACTCATGGCGAACGGTTTGGTAAATACCTACTAGCCATCGTGGTGTAACGGTTAGCAAGCTAGTCTCGCAGATCCATTACTACTGAAAAGCGAGTTCGATCCTCGCTGGATACCCCCATGCTTGTGATCTTGTATCATAACCTACCCGTGGTGTAAATGCCTACATTCAACCGGTGTAGAATTTGCTTGTATGTCGGTTTGTGTTACGTTTTTAATTATTATGCCATTAAAATATTTTATGTCTTCTCTTTGCTAGTTTATTCTACGGCCACTAAGTAGGTAGATGTTAAGGAATTGGGTTGAAAAAATCCTATTTTCTAATAGTCTAAAGGATATTAGTATTTCCTTTAATAAAAGGAAATAGACAAGTGTTTAGATACAAGAAGTGGTTACTTTTAGTCACGACATATTTCTTACTTGATAGTCGATTTCAACTTAAAACCTTCGTAATTTGCTAGTAATCTTTAATACGTATGTTTCTTTAATTGGTTTAACGTCATCGAAATTGCCACAGAGGCTCCATGATCAGACAGATGCTGCATCTGTATGATCTGGTACTACCGCACAGTGACGTAAAACTAACGAGGCCTGGTAGTATTATAATATATTGTTGATGCACCTTGGGCTAGATGTAATGATGCTTCGGCACCCATGCCTGACTCCAAGGTAATTAGGTGTTTGTCTGAAGAAGGGTTTGTTGATAGTACTGCCACTGTTGTTATTATAATAACAGTTGTATTAATATATATAAATGTGTGTGTGTGTGTGTGTGTGTGTGTGTGTGTGTGTGTGTGTGTGTGTGTGCATAAAAATAGAGCAACAATTCTATATTCAAAACCTCTAGTGTTGACATATCTACTAAGGACATATAATCCAAAAATTTATAAGATATTTGTTAACTTATAAACCATTGCAATGCATTGATCTGAAATAAAGAATATGGTTTCGATGAGATTTGAACTTGTATCCCTCGTGTTTGGAAACTTATTCTACCGGAACAACGCTTTGTCGATTACACCAATTAAAAGAAGACATTTAAAAAATCGCGAACTATTGCACTGTTAATGATGGTCAAAATTTTGAGAAGAATCTTGGTGGAACGGTGTCAAGATTTGATATCACACATCAACAGACTGTGTTTGTATGAAATAATCAGAACAGAAAGTGCAGGCGAAATGATCAAAGTTGACTGAGAATCTCTAATGAGAAAAACAAAATGCAAAACATCAGGTTTTATGCAAAATGATATGTCGAGCAAGCACAATTTGGAGAAGAAACTGTTGTACAAGTGCTACTTAAAGTACTTTAGTAAATGACTAAAAACAAACAAGGTGGACCAAGACAAATCTGGAGGATCAAGAGGTATCAGATAGAAAAGTTAATAATAATAATAATAATAATAATAATAATAATAATAATAATAATACCATCTTATGTACATATCAAGAATTTAGAAAAAAAACCCAAAAGAACTAGAAACCCTTGTACAAACCATAAGAATATACAGCCAGGATATAGAAATGGAATTCGGCATCAGAAAATGTGCCATGCTAGTAAGGAAAAGGGGAAAAGAGAAACTATAGACGGTATTTAACTACCAAATCAGGAAAATATAAGAACACTTGGAGATAAGGAGAATTACAAATACTTAGGAAATTTGGAAGCTGAACCATCAAACAAATAGAGATGAAAGAAAAATAAAATAAAAAATATCCAGAAAAACAAGAAAACTTCTAGAAACCAAGCTCTGCAACATATATATCAGCAAGGGAATAAATACCTGGGACGTCCCCATTATAAGATACTCTGGACCATTCTTAAAATGGGCAAGAGAGGAACTCCGACAGATTGATCAAAAGACAAGAAAATTAATGACAATGTACAAGGCATTACACTCGAGAGATTATAGAAACAGGCTATATGTATCAAGAAAGGAAAGTGGAAGAGGTCTAACTATCATTGAGGATTGCGAAGGTGCCATAATACAAGGACTCGAAGAATACACAAAAAGATCTAGGAAAGATTAATTATTAGCAACAGCCAATAACAGCAGCTACAACATAGAAACAAGCAGAAAAACAAAAAAACAAGAAAACAGAAACGGGAACAAAAAATTGTATGGAAACCTCAAGCGACAATGTAGGGAGATTGCACTGGAAAAGACCTGGACATGGTTAAGAAAAGGAAACCTCAAAAGATAAACTGAATCGCTCATAATTGCAGCCCAAAACAATGTCATAAAATAGATTATATCAAAGCAAAAATAGATAAGACACAACGGAACCGCAAATGTAGGGTATGTTAAGACAGAGAAGAAACGATCAACCATGTATTAAGTGAATGTAGCAAACTAGTACAACGAGAATACAAGGCTAGGCACGACTGGATTCGAAAGATGATCCACTGGGGATTGTGCAAGAAACTACATTTTTGCCCATACAACAAAATGGTATATACATAAACCAGAATCTGTTCTTGAGAATGAAACGGAGGGGGTTATGAGTGTGCTTATTTATGGACGATTCTGTACATACACATATATTTCAACTTATCAGTTTTACTGATATCTTCTCTTTTATCTGATTGGAACACTGATTGCTGGTATCAATAGGAAAAACACAACTACCTCAGCCACTAAACTGTTCCTAGTTTATCTATTTATCTTCTAATCTGTTTGCTTTCGTATCTCCTTTTTTATTTCTTATTTTTTATTTTTTATTTTTTATTTTTTTCTGGAAGTAAATGATTTTATACTCTCATTCATAAACAACGAAATATCAGAGAGATAATCTAAGAAATATCTTTCAAATCCGTTCATCAAAATCTTCTTGCTCTACTAACTCTATTTCTCCTATGATGCACTTTTGACTTTGATAAAATGAATGCAAATACAGTAACAAACTTTGATTTTTTTTTCTCTTTCTGTCGCGAAAATGAGATAACATAAGACAATCATTCTTGCCTGGGGCATCATAATGACAAGTTATTATCCACGACGATAACTCCAAAAGCAGAGCGGGGTGGCGTCATATGGTGCTAGAGTCTGTGAGGAACAAAAATTGCAAAATCGTAGAACATTTTGATGGATGGTAGCCAGAGAGGAACATTTAATCTCGTATGAATCTTTTTTTTTTCTCTCACCTCTCACTGCTTATACGCCCACCTACTGGATGCTTTTTTAAAATGTATTTTTATCTTGATGCGCTGCGAAAGAATGGTTATGACCATAGAGGAATGAGAGGCGCAGATGAATTGCTCGGATATCAGACTACACTTAAGATGAACTAAATATAGAAAATACATTCTTTGAGCTGCTACGTGCAACTTTCTTTTTTTTTTCACTTTTTTTTAGTCCCTAATATAAAAAAAATAGGGTGTCAGATATACTGTTATAATAATTTCGAGAAAAACCCCAAACATTTTGCTTCCAACTGTAACACCCCTGCTGACTTAACCTGTATTAAAGATATGGTTTTATTCTTATACACTTATATATTCGGATTAATTGTTCCAATGCTTCGGTCGTTGTACCCTCCAGCCTTATTCAGTTGCCCATTAGTAACATTCTGGGAATTTTAAACCGAATCCTTTATTCAATACACAAGGTGACTCATTTCTTTGGTTTCTTTGTTTAATGACATATCAAACTTCGTGTGTTATTTAATGCCAAAGCCATGCTCGTAGAAGAGCAGTAGTGGAACTGTTTAACCCATAGGTGTGTGGGGGGATAAGGGGATTCATACATTTCCCAAGGGTATTAGTCCAAAAGTTAACGTAATAGCGGGACTGGAATTCGAATTCGCTTACTACGATTTCGAAGTCCAGCACGTTAGGCTTTAATTTATTCATTCATTTGACCCATAGATGAGACCCTCTAAGGTAGTACCACTCCGGGTCAGAGTGGACATGGGAGTATAATTTAGTGAAAAGTTAAGGAACAAACCAAAATGCTTTTGATAAACCCTAATAGTAAATAAGGTTTAGTTATTATTTCTGAATTAACTTGGCTATTTTTAGAAAAAATATTTAATTGTGCATCGTTTCGTTAACAAGTATCACTAGGCAATCTTATAAAAACAAATATGAAGTTTTTGGCAGAGTTACATTAGATATTGGTCTGTGTTTAGCCAACACTACAGGTGTATGTTCATACGTATCACCGTTGTTTATCTTAATGCTAGGACCAGACATCAAAATAATCCACTATTATTGAAGGAAAATATATCTAACGAGAAGAAATCCAAGGAAGAAATGAAGCAATATATATAAAAATATTTTGGGCGCCTTAGCTCAGTGCAGAAATTACTGAACTAGTCTAGCCGACTGTCACTACTGTATAGTGAGTACAATCCTCACTAGGTACTTTGGGTGTCACACCGTGGTGTAATGGTGAATAAACTAGTCTCACTGATCCATTGCAACTGAATACCGAGTTCGATCCTTGCTGGATGACACATACTTGCGACCTGTGTCACATTTTACCTGTGGTGAATGGGTTGGATAAATACCTACAATCCTTACTGGGTACCCTACACTTATGTTCTTGTGCTGGGCTTATAATACGCTTTATTCCCTACAGAGGGGGAAAAAAACCTTTCCAAAATAAAAGATGTTTCCTGGTTATGACGTTAAACAGAATCTGGTGGTGAGACTCCGGTCCTGGTGATCTTGGGTATGTGGAGTATCTCTTCATTGTAATTACTCTTAGGTCCACTCTGACCCGAGTGATGTTACTTGTTCAGGTCCCATCTATAGGTCAAATAGAACGGTTTAAAAATTATTCGTATTTGATAGAAGGGTGTGCAAAAGAAAAATAATCTTAAGAGACAAGTACGCAGAAAATGTAATTACAAACATATAATAAACACGATTCCCTAACCTCTAGCCATAAAATAACCCTAATGGGTTGACACGCCATTAAAATCAATCAATCTATATAAAAAGCACAAAATTTTTGCTTGCATAAAACTGAAAGAATATATTGCCTTATAAAATTGTAAAAATAAATTTGGACGAATTTAGGTATCTTTTGTGTGAATAGTCTTCAATATATAGGTCACTACACACACACACACACACACACATATATATATATATATATATATATATATATATAAAGTAGCGTCGGGTGACCTAAAAATCAGTATCAGCCAGATAGCGAGAGAGTCTATCCCATTTTCACTAGCGCGAGACTAAGGAGATTATTTTGGCGTCTGAGGTAGATCACCACACCTACCATCAGCTCCTGACTTTACCGCACAGATCCTTTTGGTACTCATACGCTGGTTGGCGAAGGCCGGTATCGAACCCGGAAACTTGTAGTTCCTAGTCGGACGCTCTACCGACTGAGCTAAACCGGTCCTAGACAGCATATACACTTATAGGCATATTTTTAAAAAATATATATATATATATCAACACCTCCACACAAGTAGGATGTAACACATAGACAATTTTTAACAGGTTTGAATTCAGAGTTTTCCTGCTAGATTGGTTGCCTGACCAAGTTTAAAGTTCCCAATTCGCCCTTCTATTTGCCCATAGCTGAAAGCTGACTGCTGGGATTCATACCTTTCCCGGGGTTTTAGCCTTATGTGAAATGCAAACAGCCTCGTCCAAGATTTAAACTTGAGTCGCAGAGTCATTTTCGACTAAGATAAACATTACACCACATACCTTTATGGAAAATAATAGACAAGGATTTGGTATTTAGTTTTTTAATCATTTGTCCGCTAACGAGAAAAGATGAATAAAAAGTTTAATACAAAATCCGTGTCCGTTATTTTCAACAATATATATATATATATATATATATGTGTGTGTGTGTGTGTGTGTGTGTGTGTGTGTGTGTGTGTGTGTGTGTGTGTGTTAAAGAAAAAGGCTTAAATTTGTTCATATTAGCAACCTGATAATATGACCGATTTTTAAGCCTTTTGCTTTACCAAATATATTGCTCTGTACAAAATCATTGAAATTTGAGATCTCAACTTAGACCAGGTCAACTTTAACATTCCTGAAACAAATTAACCTGGTGATTTACTTATATATATATATATATATATATATATATATATATATATATATATATATATATATATATTGGTGATCTTTTGTAGTACTCTGCCACTAATTAATGGATGCATTTTTCATAACATATTATGTCTTCAAGGTGCCATGTAGAGAATTTATTTTCAAGGCATCTCTCACGTGAACCATTGTTACTATGCAGTTCTAATCTTCTCTCTAAATAATACGTGATAGGCTGTATAGGATTACATGGTTCCAGCATCAAGGAAACGACAACTGACCTGCCCTATAATACTTAATAATATCTGTCGTTTATTGGCTGTACACAATACATGTATATTCTTGATCATGGGTTTCTGGTGTTTAGTTTGAACCTTTGTTGCAGATAGTACTTTGCCGGCTATAGAAATACTGATCCTGGTAAGCACCTTGACCAATAGTTAGCAAGTTAATCTTGCAGTCCAATAACTACAGTGTAGTGAGATCTTTCCTCATTAGGTACCCCATATTTACTTACAACCTTGTACTAAACGTAAGCTACGCTTTTCTTTTTGAGGACCTTTACGTAGTATAAGGTTTAGCGAGCTAGACTCGCAAACTATTGTTAATGGATTGATTTTCTCTGAGACCTCTATACTTCTGGTTTTGTGCCAAACTAGACAATAGTAAATAAGTACTGATCCTAGTGGACTGCTTCGCTGTGTAGAATAGTTGTTAGTTTTGAAAACCGTTACAGCAGTAATGAGTTCGTTCCTCATTGGGTGCCTTATTATTGCGACTTTGTGCCATACTAAGCTTAATAAATAACAATACTATATGACTGTATGGCAGTCATAATTAGTTATGATAATGTTCAAGTCATGATTAGTAAATAAAAAGTCACATTGAAAGCACCGGTTCTTGCTCGATCACTGAACTTAAACAGTGATCTTCAATATTTAGATGAGTCACATTGAGAACAGCAGGTACCGTAAGCAATTGGAGGCCTCTGTGCTATACTAAGCAAATATTAGTAAATTCTATTATGAGTTTTTCTAAATGACATCATGTTTTCCAAAGAGTAATCTCCCTTACTTGCAGAGTAATCTCCCTTATTGGCACCAATAATCCTGACCACAATGTCGTTAAATTCATAGATATTGTTTGGCAAAGATTAAAAAACGTCGTTTTTAACTGGATATCATTTGGCTATACGAGAAGTGCCGAAAAATTTATCGACCCAACTAAGAAGGGAATTACATTTTTTTGAATTTGTTTTTAAAGTTAAAAAAAACGAGAAACTGTGTGCTAAATGTGGGATGAATATGTGGTGAAGTATGTACGTTTCATGGAGCTAGGTCATTCTCATCTTAGTCAGGACAAGAACTTTTGAGCTCGCTTGATATTTAGACTTGTATTGGTATTAGTCTTAGAAATGCAAACTACAAGATGATTCCATAATTTTTCCCTTGACATTGAATGATTTCATATTTTTCCTCTGTTTGAACAGAAAAAATATTAGTTAAAACAATTTAATTTAATTTATTTGAGGCAGATTTCCCGAAGCCAGAATGTTCAGCTATTAAACAAAATTTGTCTTGTGTCGGATTTATTCATTTGTCATTCATCGCGAAGAAAAAATATAATACAGGAACAATATGCAACAATAGTACCACTACTGTTAATCTACAAGAATATATATATATATATATATATATATATATATATATATATATATATATATATATATATACAAGCGATGCTTGTAGAAGAATAGTAGTGGTACTATTTAATACATAGCTGGGGAATGAGAGTGTTCATACATTTGCCAAGGGTATTAGGCCGAAATTGAACATAATAGCGCGACTGACATTTGAACTGGCTTACTATGATTCCCCAATCCAGCACGTTAGTCATTACGTTATGGAAACTTCCCCAGTATATAAGAATTAATTACTATTTCCATTATTAAACCATTTAATTTTCAAGAAATAAAAAAATCACAATTTTTAAAAATTCGTTTTTATCATAAGATATCTTCAAAGAGAGTATTATCTGCAGCCATGAATGGTCATTTTTAATCAAACCCAGAAAGCATGAATGTACCAAAACAAGCGCCATTAAAATCGAAACAATGTTACCAATGATCTAGCAGTCAAAAGTTTTGCAATATTTAGGTAATATGAAGCACAATTCGGCGACTCCGAGTGCTTTTGTCGAGGTTGTGAAGGTAACAAACCACACTGGGCTGTGAGAAACCGAGCTCACCAGATATTCTCTGAGCGCTACTCACAGATTTGCTTCTATGGCTTGGTACACGGCCTCAGGATTTACGGTTTTATGCTTACCAAGACCTTGCTTCGAGGTTCTTGAAGCCCAAGCAAAATTTCTTGAACCACCTGGTTACTGTACTGTGATCAGCTGTGCCTTAACCTTTCGCACATCAAATATTTTTAGTTGATTCCGTGTTTTTATGACCCAATTTGAACTCGTGAAGCATAAGTTCCCAAATTAGACGACACCGCACGTTCATTTGTATCACTTTCAAATCCCACAGAGTGAACGTGTCAGCGCACCAACAATCATGATACTATCAACCACAACGGATACATTTAAAAGCTTGAACTGCAACCTACCACGTACCAAAATATTACAAAACTTTTTACTTACCTACTGCGTTCAATCACGATAAAACAAACATAAAACTGGTGTCACAAGAGTTAACAAACTGCTGGAAGGCATTTCGACCTAGTCGGGATTAGTTTACACCTGCTGTTAACATATCAGAACCTAAGAATTGCAAAAAGTGATAATATGTAGGGTGGATGGGTGGATGGGTGAAGTAGGGTCCCCTCGGTGTCTGATTACATCAGTTCTTGCATGATGCTTTGCAAAATATGACGCCTTGCGTTATCCCACAACAGCATCAGCAACAGGTCAGGACCCCCTTTTGTTTTATCATGGTTGTTGATGTAACAGAGCACTTCAGCAATGCAATGGCCAAGTTTAAATCGTGTTTATTCATCTTACAATTCTCTCTCTCTCTCTCTCTCTCTCTCTCTCTATCTATATATATTATATATATATATATATATATATATATATATATATATATATATATATCTTTTAAATCAAACTTAACGGACCTAAATTCCACCATCGTATGTCACCCATCAAAAAGAAAAAAAATACCAAAAATCAGGGAATTAACCGAATTTAACGAAATGTTCAGTGTTGATATATTAATGAACAAAAGATATAATGTACCCGTTATTTTATTTAAAAACTTTTACATTTTTTCAGGTCAGTTAACTTTGAAGCACGTATCTTTGAGGCGTAACACAGATTCTCAAAGATACGTGGTTCAAAGTTAAATCTTGAAAGATATATATATAAGACTGCCAATAATGGCTCTTTCGGAGAATTCATTAATGCCTTTCAAGATTGTAAGATCAAAAGACTTACTAGGAAGCTTGAAAGAAAGAATAAAAGACTTGAAAATAATAAGGATTCTGTTTTGTTTAATCAAGCTTGTATATATATATATATATATATATATATATATATATATATATATATATATATATGCAGAAGGGACGACATAAAAAATTGCCCGGACTAATTCAAAACAATAGGAACATTTTTTTGTTCCAATTTAATAAATAAGCGACAACTATGTCATTGTCAACTGGATACCATTTGACTATATGACATGTACTGAAAAGTTCTCAACCCAACTAAGAAGGGAATGAAACTTTCGCTCTTGTCAAGTCTTCTAGACGACATCTAGTGTCCGTACAGAGCTGATGAATGTAAATTTTTGCTAGTCGGCCAACACTGATTTGTCTATGTGTAGGAATTTATTGGAGAACGTTATGAGTTCGTCCTTACTTCTGCAGCATGTCTTGCTCGTCTTACTTGGGATAGTTTGTGAGATGGGAGGTAAGAGGCCGTACAGTTTCTGTTTTGTAGGATTTGTTCAAAACAACACATATCATCCTGGTGTAGTTCCGATCCAGATTTTTCAGGGTTTCGTTAAAATCCAGGTGATGCAGCCATACAATAGTACTTACACGGCTACACCTTGGAAGAATTCTCGTTTTATTTTATCAGAGGTATCAGATTTCTATACGGTCGTTAACCTGTCAAAAAGCAGACCATGCTTTATCTATGCGTATGTTAAGCTTCAAAAACATATAATTAATTTTTAAAAAAGCAAAAATATTTTTGATACTCCCTTATAAGTTATAGCGGATACTTTGATAGAGTTGGTTATCGTAACTGATATTTATTGCCTGTCAGTTTTGCAGATAAGGACGAGTTCGTCCTAATATGCTGCTCTGTGTAACAGATATCATCCATTCAGCACGAGAGATAAAACACCTCCGTATTTCTGATCTATTAGAGATAAGCTCATCTGTCTCACTGCAGTTTATTATATGCAAACATGTCTTGAAAGATCGTTAAGTTTCATCTGTCATTTCATCTAAAAAAAGATCCTAAAATCTGAAGAAGTTTATAAAAATCGTTTAAATTTGAATTAATCTCTCATAATTTCAGTGTCAACAACAAAAGATCTTTTTGTTAAAGATTCAATTATATTTCTAAAAATATTGCGATTGCTGTTGCTTGAATGAAATCTTAATTTGGTTCTTAATGGCATGTCAACCTTCGTTGGCTATTTGAGGTCAAAGTCAACCTTGTAGAAGAGCATTAGTGCTACTATTTAACTCATAGTTGGGGATAAGTGGGTTTCATACCTTTCCCAAGGGTATTAGTCAGAAAGGGAACGTAAAAGCGCGACTGGAGTTCAAACTCACTTACTGCAATATTGCAGCGGACCATCCACCAGACAACACCTACCTCCCCGTCTAAAAGGGACAGGCCTGTGTTTATTGCCCGGTGCCTGAGGCGCCTCAAAAGAGGAATGCCGACGGGATACACGCAATCTTTACAATGGCCACTGCATGAGCTTCGCTTTGTGCGTGGCTCCACTCAATAATCGGACTTTATGTTCCTTTGACATTGTGGGCGGTCAGAAAATAGATACTACTATGTCGCAGTCCAGGATGTTAGCCATTACGCCACGGACCCCCCCCCCAACTTCTGCTTTTTAAAAATTTACTTTCTTTTTTTTTAATTTAGCGATTGCGTTTCTGTCTGTTTTTCTTTTATCATCTCTCTTATCTATTCACTATTTTTCTCTCGGCTTCGTGTTGCCACTCACGACATACATCAAAAAGCCGAATTTTAGGGAGAGATCGAATTACGTAGTATCATTTCGACAACAGGTGAAATGTTGCTATCTTTATGCAAAAGGCATTTCTTGTGCATATAGTAGAATGCAAGAAAGATTTTTCCATAAATAAAATGTTAAAGAAAATACAGGTAAATGAAAGAATCAGAGAAAGGGGGGATTGCATTTTTCTCCGTCCATTATGCATACATTAGCTACTGGCATTTTTGTCGTCTGCTAGGAATTTTAAAAGCGAATTAAAATTAATTAAATCTATTATTTAAGGTCAAACTTTGTCTAAATCGATAAGTCATAACATAATATTCTTATTAAAAAAAGAAAAATATCATTACATATGCAGTTTATTTTTAATACATTTAAAGGGATTTGTTTTGGTCAATTTCGACGCGATCCGCCATTCTGTCTCTTTTTCGATGGTTTTAAGTGCTTGTTTACAATTTTACTGTAACATTCGCGATTGCAAAAAAATTTACTAAAAATCAGGTAATTATCCGATTTTAATGAAATTTTCAATACTGATTTAACAATTAATGAATTTTATAATACATCAGTTATTTTATTTCAGAACTTTAATTTAGTAAATACTAAATTAAAGTTTTGAAAAATTAATATATAAAATTCATTTAAAATGTGAAAAATCTGATGTTAAGTTTAAAATGTTATATTTTTAGATTCTAGAAATAAATATCTATTTAATGTAAACCTTATTTCATTGCATCAAAGTATACTTTTTGAAGAAAAACTCGATTGAAAATGTACCCCCCCCCTTTTTAAGCAGAAAAATATCGATGTATAATTTTTTCTTTTATAAGATAATAGCCAATTAAATAATTATCGAAATGAGTAAAAAAATCTCCAAAAAATTAATTATCTATTATTTTTTTACATTTTATTTTTCGATTTTCGGTACTTATTTTCTCATAGAATAGCCACCGTAAAAAAAAAAATTGTTTCTATTCATAACTTCGGCTTTTATCTCTTTATTTATACTGTAATTAGTACAATATAAGACCAACTTGAAAAAAATGTTACGCCTCCAACATAAGGGGGGTCAAAATTAAGCGACCTGAAAAAAATGAGAAAGTTTTGAAATAAAATAAATAATGCATTATAAAGATCATTCATTGATAAATAAACACTGCAAATATCATTAAAATCCGATAATTCCCTGCTTTTTGGTAAATTATTTTCTGTAGGGGGGGGCTAAAGTCATTTTGTCAAAAACGCATTTTAGGCTCATTTTGCCAGTAGCTAGCATACATACACACATAGTCGTACAAATATATAAATCAAACCACATAAACACATACAGACACAGACAGACAGACACACGCACTCTCTCTCTCTCTCTCTCTCTCTCTCTCTCTCTCTCTCTCTCACACACACACACACACACACACTTATATATATATTTATGTATATATTGGTTGCAAAATTAGAAGGGAAAGAAGGGGAGAGAACTCAGAAATCAGTTTCAAATTTCTTGTCTTTCCTATTCTTTTCATTTTGCGTTTACAATTCATAAATATTTTTGTATATATATATATATATATGTGTGTGTGTGTGTGTGTGTGTGTGTGTGTGTGTGTACATATATATGTGTGTGTGTACCTGTGTATATGTGTGTGCTTATTTATATATATATATATATATATATATATATATATATATAATATAGAGAGAGAGAGAGAGAGAGAGAGAGAGAGTCTCTGTATATGTGTGTATTCGTGTGATTTTACTTTTTATACTCTATATATTTGTATATTTGTGTGAGTGCTTAATTTATTCATATCTGCTTCTCTGTGTGTATCTTTGTGAATATATATATATATATATATATATATATATATATATTTGAAAAACGAATATGCGAGAAAATGATAGTTACCAAGCTGTGTTGGCTAGATGTCTTTGCTACCTTAATTTGAATATATGTGCCCTATCAATGTTATTGAGCACTCTTTACTTATAGATATAGCAAACTATATTATCAATATCAATATCAATATCAATATCAAAATCAATATATATATATATATATATATATATATATATATATATATATATATATATATATATATATATATATATATATATATATATATATATATATGTACACATACACATATAAATCTATAAGAACAAGAATACACAAACTTTTCTAAATGTTGTCTAACTTCCACTTCTACGGTAATAAATGTATATAAAAATACTCATACAGACAAATTATCAAAAGAATATTCTCATACGTACACATATAACAGCGTGTGCACATACAAAGAGATGTTTAGTGTACAAACACACACACACACACATACACACACACACATATATACATATATATATATGTGTGTGTGTGTGTGTGTGTGTGTGTGTGTGTGTGCATAAATATGTATGTTCCTGCATACATTTTTACATGTAAAGGTACAGATATTTTTGTGTAACCTGCGAATGTATTATGTATACAAGTGTGTGTGTGTATGTGTGTGTGTGTGTGAATGCAGATGGAAATTCGTTCAGAATTATGTATTCGTAACTATTCACATATGCATGCTATTAACACTTACACACGCACAAGCACGCACACACTTACACACGCATACAGAGAAAGAGGGACAGACAGACAGACAGACAGACAGATAATGAGAGAGAGGGGGAGAGAGAGAGAGAGAAAGCAAGAGAGAGAGAGAGAGAGAGAGAGAGAGAGAGAGAGAGAAAGAGACGCACACAAACATAGGCACACTGCCATTTACCTGTACCTTGTGCACACACAACATAGTGATACACATGTATAGATTACAACAAAATGGCGACTGCTCGTGAAGATACTATGTTTGGTAAAGTTGGCCGAGCGTCTCAGGTAGAATCAGGAGAGAAACTTTGGAGTAGGAAGAGGAGAAAGAAGGGGAGAAGAACAGATGAGTATGGTCCAAATTAGGGCGACTGTATTCTTCGTATAGGTTGTTGTTATCTAAATTATTGTAGGTGGTGAATGATATTATCAAATGATGTCAGCTCTTGATGATGGGACTAGTAGAAGTGATAAAAGTTATGATATAAAGTGTAGTGATTATAATGATGTTAATTTTAGGGTCTCCCTGATTCCCACAAGTAGAACAGGGAGAACTACTCGAAAGGCATTCCTCTATAGTTGTGTTGAGTATTAAGAATTTTTATTTTATTTTCTAGAGTACTTGATGATTATTTTACGTATATTTAAAAGATTATCTATAACTAGCTGGAGTACCTGTCTACTCCGGATACGATGTCAAGAAATTTTGGCCAAAATTTCACTTTTTTTTTTAACCCCCCATGAATTAAAATTCAACAAAACTAGGAAAAGTGAATAAAACTTAACGCAATTTTTGCTGTATTATGAAGAGTAAGGATTTTTATAAATTAACATCTGTATCTGTCAAAATGGCACATGTTTTGCCGGGTTTTTTTTAACTTGAAAATGTGTTTTTTTTAACGTGATTTATTTCATTGTTATAATTAAGAAATTCGTTGAATTTTTAATCTGTATGTTTAGGCTCTACTCTTAAGGAAAACAAAATTAGAATAAGTGATAATTTACCATTTTAGATTTTTATAAATGCTTAAAGAAATGGGGAGGTGCTGTGATACCGAAATTTTGACCATACCTAATGTCAAGACCTGGATTGCAGTGAGACTAACAAATAAATGTCAAAATTCCTTTCTACTTTATTTTTCTAAACAATATCTTTATTACAATCTTTATTGTCATTTTTTAAAATTACACTGAGTAGTCACAATGGATAATTTTATCATCAAAAATATATCTACATAACATATTCAGAGCCGAATTAACCCATGGTAGGGTCCCTACATCTCTAACATGAAGAACTACCTATAAACATAATTAGCAGTAATAACCCCTATCCACCCACCCCAGACAGGGGGTAAGCCTGCTTGGGTGTCCAGAATGGGCGGATTTGATATATTTTCTATGAATACTACTTTATGAAAATTTTTAAGTAAATGTAGTAAAGTAGTAAAGTATGTGGGGGAACACTGCATCATATATTTGGAGAGGAGGAAAAGGCATGAGACCGTAGCACCGTCCTGCTAATTAGTTACGTTTAATTAAATGGGAACAATTATTTTAGTAAGATGGATATTTTTATTATTATTATCATCACTCCTTGCGAAATTTTCACTCCAAAGTTACCTGGTGGACTTTCACTAGAATCTGAGTGACAGCAATGCCCTTCAAGTCTCCATGACTCTTCTGAGTATTCTCGCCGATCTTAACAATGCTATTATCTGGATGGTCTCGATTCTTCCTCTGATTTCCAATTCCTCAGTCTTTTTTTCAAACCTTTGGAGACTATTCCAAGTGCCCCAATTACGACTGGTATCACTGCAAGCTTCATGTTCCACTACTTTTTCAGCTCTATGGCAATGTCCAGCACCATAACTACCCAGCAATTATTGATTATTGGGAGAGGTCCTCTTTCGATAAGATCCCTATTTATCTATGAGAGACGAAATTTGTTTATGCTAAAACTTACCCCTGGAACCAAAATATCTTTACGTGAAAACTTTCTCCTGGATCTAATAAGTATGCATACCAAAATTGGTATCTCTATATCAAAGCCTTTGGCTATCTCTAGAGGGTAAACTATTCCCAGTTGCTGATATAGATATTATCAAGAATAAGAGTGGCACAAAAATACTCGTTTTTAAGGATACGTTATAACGAAGAATTAAAAAAAAGGCAAAAGAAAGAATTCACATATAAAAAACGCAATATGTATCCCCATATGTACACACAATCATTAATATATATGGATAGAAAACTTATGTTCCTGATTCAGTTCTCTAAACTGGTTCTACGTACGCATAGAACACTGTTTCAATATTTGGTGTTTTGCAACTCACTCGGTTTTCTTTTGTCCGACGAAATCAATATTGGGACTAGTTCGTTTATTTCTTCTTTTTATTTCTCCGAAGAATCATATATATATATATATATATATATATATATATATATATATATATATATATATTGACTACAACTTCTTTACAGAAGAAGACTATCTAAATTAATCTAAAAGTACCTGTGGGTGCTCATATGGCCTCTCTTGGCCAAATTCATCCTTGCAATCCCAGTCGGATATCTGACAATCAAGATAACTTTTGCCTGTCGTTGACATTGCCCCCGTTCATTCTCATATGGTTTCTTACGTCTGCTGTAAACCCACATACTTTGTCACCGAAATGACACGAGTTACTGGTAAATTGTTGCGGAAGAACCTGTGTAAAATGAACCTGTAATAATATCCTTTCGGTGCAGATTATTGATAACATTAACATCAATAACTAAGAGATTGTGAAAGGGATCAGTGAAATTTCAAGATATCCTCATTATTCTTAAAGAAAGGGAACCATTCTTTGACAAGTGTGTGAATGTGTGTGTGCGCGCGCATGCGTTCTCGTGCGTTAACAGTCAAACATCGATCAAATTTGATAAGAGTCCTCATTTACATCGCATTGTCTTCTAGGGAAGTGACATGCCATTCGGAACAGAATACATCTTCAGCAATTTCTAGGACATCCAAAATACCTTGTGTCACCCACAAACTTATGAACCAGTATAGAACTTGATCTTCATCAGTCTGTGTTAACTTATTAAATGTTTCTGAATTTTGACACAGAATTTTATCTTTTGTTCCATTTTTACGACATACTTAACCAAACTTGAATTTGAAATAATCCAAAATGACTCAGTGTTGCCAACACGAAAACAAAAACAAAAAATCATTCTAATTACTTTTTAGACTGATTTCTTACGTAAATATGGAAAAAGGAGTTAGGTTTAACTTAACTTTATTTGTCCCGATGAACGACGATTTATCTCTTTATCTATGACTAACTTTCATTTTGTATTTTTTCTACTCCATCTCCTTTTTATCAAATATTTTTTATGTTCTAATTTCTTACTCTGTTGTTCTATCTAGTTTATATCATCCGGTGAAAAGTTTTATTGCTAATATTGAATTTCGCTTGATCTAGGTGGAATTATTTTAAAATTGTCCATTTGATATTAAAAAGCACGCATGTGCAAACAAATGGAAATGGGCACGGTGACCCGAGTTCAAGTTCTGGATTAGGCTGCTTGCGTTTCATTTTCGCGCTAATGTTCTAGTGAGAGGCATGAATTCACCTTTTCTCTCCCCACCCCCGGTTATGGGTAAATAGTAGGTTAGACTGGGCTCTTTAGCCTTGGTGCATCAATCGGCTTAGGAGAAGGGAAATTCTTATTTCAAACCAGTTATAATCAGTTGAAAAATTGATCTTTTGTCACATTCTGGAGGAGGGGTTGAGTAAATACGCACACACATACACGCACACAAACTTATCGAATTATTATTACACTTACTTTTGTATAATGTAATGTATTTTGTAAGGTCGATAGGATTATAATATTCCGGATTGTAACTTTTTGACGATATCAGTAAAGTACCAACTACGTACAGTGGTCCCACTCATAATGTACACATCACATAAATGTACTGTCGTTGAATACAACCACTTTTTTGTTTAGTTTGAAGGATTTAAAAAATATTTTAAAGCAACATAGAATACTCAGATATAAATGTGTCTAATAAAATATATATTACTAGAATGCTAAAACGAGAAAATGGTATTTTTTTAAAAATGCCGTGATATTTTTTCCACATTTCCTGTGAAGCAAGAGAGAGGTCACATTATACACGAAAATAAACGTATTGAAACTTTTCAGTTAAAAAATAAAGATTTGGATGTTACACGAGATAGAAACTGATGAAAACATTTTACTTGTGAAATACCATCCCTGTCCAATAGTAATTAATTAATAAGCTTTGTTTGCTATGAGGCTAGAAATATGAAGTCACGTCCAATTTATATAATTTAAATTATATTCAATTCAAAAACATAAAACAAGGGGAAATAATCTATAATTATCATTTGAGAGTTATCTCCCTTCAGAAATTATAATGATCAGGGTGAGCACGAACAAAGCATGTGTCCTATTATTATTTAGTTGGCAACTGTATGTGAAATTGCTTTATTCTATAGATAAGCGCATATTAACGCTATTGCACCTACAATTTTCTAGCAATGCTGTTCCATTTTTCTATGTTACGGTACCACACATGCAAAAATCAGGTCATTATTATTATTATTATTATTATTATTATTATTATTATTATTATTATTATTATTATTTCACTCCTTTTGGGTTTTTCACACCAGCGTTAGTTGATGGTCTTTCTCTGGAGTCTGAGTGAAATCAAGTCTTCTTAGGTCTCCAGGACTCTTCTGAGTATTTTAGCTGATTTCAGCAATTATTATTATTATTATTATTATTATTATTATTATTATTATTTGCACTTACTGTAAAGCGAAGATTAATGAGCTAATCTCGCAGTTCATTGTCAGGTGATATCAGTCCGATCCTCATTAGATTTTCTTGTATAGAAAGGTAACTCTACTAGGTGATCATCTGTAAACCATCGATCGTATTGTGAGGTTGTGCCCCATTATTGTGGCCTTGTGTCAGACTAAGTTAAATTTAGCAAAATATCTATTTTTCGTTAGAATTTATGCAAACATTCATTGCATTAAGCTAAAAAAAAAAAATACCTGCCATTTTGTAAAAAAAAAAAATGTATTCTATACGAAAACTTCACCCAGAACATTTAACAATATTGGATTTTATAATGTTAGTTATTTGGATTTATTTATTTATTTTGTAAGTTTTGCAATATTGAATATAATCGATCAAAAGTATTTAAGAAACTTTATAAGATAGAATAAAACTGATCCTAACATTTTAATGGTAATGAAGAGTGTATCAACCTAGAGTTTTATGACAAAAAGGGCAACAATAATTGAGTGGAATAAATCTATTGGAACAAAATAAGAAAACTATGGGAATAAGAATAAAATAATAATGAAGAGTACTTTTGACACAAAATATGATAAAAAGCAACAATAATAAGACAGAGTAAAATAATAATGGCACTGAAGCAGAGAAAGAAAGGAGGAGAGAGAAAAAAGAGAGAGAGAGAGAAAGAGAAAGAGAGAGAGAAGAGAGCGGGAAGTGTGTGTGTGTGTGTGTGTGTGTGTGTGTGTGTGTGTGTGTGTGTGTGTGTACATATGTCCGTCATGCTCTGGTATTCACACAAATGCACATACTTACGTACACACGCATCAATACATTTATAGAACAAGGATTATATTTGTAACTAAGGGGTTAGGGGCACAGGATCATCGCAAAAGTGGAGAAAAAATCTATCAATATTGTTAACCTTCAAACTTTACTCTTAACAGTGTTGATGATATTTAACGCATAGAAAAAATAAAACAACACATTCTACAGCAACATTAAGTTTCATAACTTTAAAATTATTGTATCAACAATCGCATAGATAGATAGATAGATAAGAACAAAGATAGATTGATATGAACAGATTGAGATAGATAGTTAGATTAAAAGATTAACATAGAGATAAGAAGAGGTCACGATAGATAGAAAGATGATAGACAAAGATAGATAGATATGAACAGACTAACATAGACAGATATATATATATATATATATATATATATATATATATATAGAGAGAGAGAGAGAGAGAGAGAGAGAGAGAGAGAGAGAGAGCGCACGTATGTGTGTGTGTATGTGTATGTGTGTAGAATATACGTATAGTATGTGATGGGATACATGTACAGTAAGTATATTTATGATAGAACATAATAAGATAGATTATTAATACATATATTTTAATAATTTATGACTTATTAAAGTTTTTGCTAATAAATTCGCTAAGAATACAATCCGTGAAATTTAAAACCACGAAAGTCAATGTTAGACTGTAAAAAAGAAAAAGAAGGATCACTTGACAACAGCAAAAAAGAAAAAGAAAAGAAAAAAGAAAAAGGCGGTGATGGAAAGAAAGAGGGTGTCTATAAATAGGATAAAAGGTGAGAGCGTGACAAGAAGATGAAGAGGAGGGAGAAGAGGAGGAGGAGATGCATACCATTTGTCAGAGAGTTTGTTCATTTGGTAAGATTTGGAAGGTACATAGCTTATATTCGCGTCTTCTCAGGTTGCATCTTCAGACTATAAATATATTCACGATACAAGCAGATGTATGTATGTATGTATGTATGTATGTATGTGTGCGCGCGTGCCTCTTTCAGTATAGAATATCTTTTCTTTTTTTCTATACGACACTTCAGAAGTCTTTTTTTAAAACAAAATATGTGAATGTAATAGGGGACACGTTTTTCTTTTTCTTTTTTTCAATTTATATGTATATATATATATATATATATATATATATATATATATTGTGTGTGTGTGTGTGTGTGTGTGTGTGTGTGTGTGTATCAGATGTAACCTTTCAAGAAAGAAAGTGGAATAATATACCTATGTAGGTGAGTGCGTGTAGGGAGAAATGTAATGATACAGGTAACAACTTTGGTGAGGTACCAACCGTCAGTTCATCGCTTCATATTAGGAATATTGGCCGGGTAAACCATTCTATCCGACCGACGCGCAACTACTTTTTTACTTCGTAGGCGGAAAAAAGAAAAGAAAAGAGAAAAACTAATCAAAGTGTCCGTGGTAGTTAAGATAGCAATGGCGTTAAGTCGGGACACACAGACATTGGAAAATGGAGAATAAAAATGGATTCTTCTTTTGTTGAATTACACAAGAAAATAGACGCGGAAAAATCCCATTGGCTTTCAGAAATGAAAATTATTTTTGTCTTTTATTTTCATTAATCTTGAATTGTTCTAGAATTGTTTTATGGTATAATTAACAAAATATTGAATTATCAAATTATCAAAACCATATTTACTTATCAGTTCACGACCTAGACAATGGAATTAACAAGATTCTAAATTATGAGAGTGAATAAAAAATATTTTCGTTTTTTAGTCAATTGTATGTTGTTTTTTTTTTTTAACGCTACACTTTAACGATGCTCTACCTGTGTTGTCTGTTGCTGATCCTAGCTCTTCTGAATCTTTTCGAGTGATGGTGATCGGGTTAGTCTCGTTCTAAAAACAATCAGAGAGAGAGAGAGAGAGAGAGAGAGAGAGAGAGAGAGAGAGGAGAGAGAGAGAGAGAGAGATTTATGTAAATTATCAAAATCAAATCATTCCATGTCCAAGTAGATAGTCGGGCTTTTACCATATTTCTCGGAGAAGGGGGAGTCACCCTTCTCATCTCCAAGTAACATATGACATATTGTACTAGGTTACGTGGTACTAGCTGCAGAGAATAATCTCTTGACCTGACTGATTGGTCAGGTCGAGTTCATGCCTTTTCCAAGTGGAAACAAAATAGACCGAAATTTAAAGTCTGTCGAGTCCATTTTTTGTGCTGTTAACCATTGAACCGTCTCCACACCTACACAAAATATATGTATAGGTGCCTCGCGTAGCGTAATGGTTAGCAAGCTACACTGGCAAAGTGAGTTCGGCCTTGTGCTACAACTGAGCATAGCTTAGTAAATAACCAATATATACTCATATTAATGTACGTATGCAAACCCAAATGCTTGTAAGTACGCACACACAAACACACATACATACATACATACATATATATATATATATATATATGCAAATACTTGTAAGCACAGACAGACAGACAGACAGACAGAAACACACACACACACATGCACACACACACACATAATTATTTAAGAAATTATGTTTAGTCTAGTACAAGACCACAACAGTGTAGCACCTAATAAAATCGAATTCATTTATAGCAATAGTTTATGATAGCAGCTTGCGAGACACACCCTAAATAACGTATAGTACAGCACAAGATTACAAGTGCTAGGCATCCAGTGAACATCGAAGTCACTTCTGTAGTAATAACCTGTTAGACTAACTTGCTAACCATTGCTCCACGACAGGTTTTTTTTTTTCTTTTTTTTTTAAATGAGTGACTAAGAAATTTAGTCAAAGAAATTTTAAAACATTTTCTATACTCACATCCACACTCATCGCACTCTCCTTTGCTCGTATACAGATTCAGGCATACATACTAATACATACTCCCTCTCTCGTCTATGCTGATGAAAAGTGATGTACGGAATTTTAAAGCTAGAAGTGGGAATTAAGCCAAAAGTTTACACACAAATCTGCTTTATGCTAAACTTCTTTTTTTTTTATTTAAAAGAAAAAGTTAACTGAAGGTGGTTGCGTTCAAAAGCCAGTAATTATATATATACAAGGCCCGTCCGGAACGAATTCAGTCGTTTTCAAATATCCCGAGAACCGGTTGCGCAGTCTCTTTCTAACTTGACAATCAATCAGAGAAGACCTCACAGCACATTTGTGAACATATACTGTGAGATTACTCAGTCGGCATTGAGAAGTCATTGATTGAGCTTGCATACAATAACTGAGCAAGTAGATTCTTCACGTCTTATGCCAGTTTCATTTTTTAGAAAAATATTGCATCATCTAGGTCTGTCACCCTCACCCCCCTAACAGTCCAGAATTGGTCCCCTGTGACTTCTGGCCTTTACCAAAGCTAAAATCGTCGTTGAAAATCAGCGGATAAGATTAAAAAGAACGCGACGAAGCAGTTGATGATAATCCTGAAAGAGGGCTTTGCGGACTGTTTTTTTAATCGCCACACCTATCGTCAGTTCCCAGGTGCTTTACCACACAATTAAGATTACCCAAGCTGTGCCACTCATGCGCTGAGTTGGCGAGGACCAGTATCGAACCCGTAACCTTGCGATTCCTCGGCAGATGCTAAACCGATTGAGTTCCATTAATGCATAAAATTGAGTAAATCTAAGGGACAAAGTGGGTAATGATTTTAAAAATCCGAGGTCTTGCCTACGCACAACAGGTTCAAATACTGTTGGTGCTAAAATCAAATTATGGTTATGGTTTTATTTTTCTACCTCCACGCTACAGTCAGAATTTGCCGAGTTATTTTATATCAGATGATTGGGGGGAGGCTTAACGTAAATGTTTCATAAATCCTATTCTTGATATCATGGATTACAGAAATATATTATAAATTAATAGCATTCTTTTATGAATTATAAAATTCCTTACACAATGCAGACCTTTTTTTACGCGAATAGTACCCAAAATTTTCAACATGATTATTTGTGTATGTATCGACACTTCTACTTAGGATCAGAGTATAGTATCTGTGTACTCTGCTAAGGATAACAGTGTCAATACACGGCACTTCTGCCAAAGATTAACGCGAAATATCTGTACCCTAGAAATATCAGGGTTATTAAAAAAGATATAACTTTTCAGAATTATGAAATTTAAAAAAATATATAAAATTTAAAAAATCATAAAACTATAATTATTTCAATATATTTCTACAACTTCAAATTGACACACAAATTTGGACGAAAAATTAATGATAATACTGCAAATGCAAAACCCATGTTACTATAACGGAATTCCTCATTGCTTAGTAGAAAATCAGATTGGTAATATATTGCCAAAGGCTTCGTACGTATAAGTGTGTATATATAGGAAAATCAGCATAGCTAATAATGTCTTATCTCACTATAACTAAGGCGTTTCTCATTACTTTAGAGTGAGACCAGTTTCGTAAACGATATATATATATATATATATATATATATATATATATATATATATATATATATATATATATATATATATAGAGAGAGAGAGAGAGAGAGAGAGAGAGTTCTTAAGATGCAATTCGCAAGCGTACACAAACACGTATTCCCATTTAAAAGAATATTTCCTGAATTCATCCATCTTGTAACGAACATTAGGATCGTTTCCAACTAGAAATACCTTCTCTAACTAATAATACTTAGGGAATTAATTAAACATAACATTCATTAATAATGATTGACATTGGTTTGGTTTGGTTTCTTTGTTTAATGGCATATCAACCTTCGTGGGTTATTTACTGTCAAAGCCACCCTTGTAGAAGAACAGTAATGGTACTATTTAACCCATAGCCGCGAAATGATGGGTTTCATGCCTTTTCCAAATGTATTTTTCCGAAAGTGGATGCAATTGCGCGATTCGAGTTCGAACTTGCTTACTACAGTGTCACAGTCCAGTACGTTAGCCACTACATCACGGGAACTCCCCCGATTGACATTGATAGCCATTAATAAGAAGAATAGACATTCATTACGATACTTAAAAAGCAATTTAAGTTGGCGCCATGCCTTAATGCAATGTTTAGCAAGCTGGCCTCACAAACCAGCAGTTGTCAGTTGTTCGTTACTAGATACCCCATACATTTGTCCTTGTGCTAGACAAAGCTAAGCTTAATGAATACTTAGTTGGGATCTACTTCATCATTCATTTCACACCAATTTTTGAGTTCGATATTCAAATGCAGATGAAAACTAAGATGTTGAATGCTGTTTTTCATGGCAGGGTGATTGACACAACAATTTACCCTCTTTCGGCTTTGTATCGTTAGTTAGCTGAGCTTGGTGAACAACAGTAAGCATTTTAGTTTAGCACGAACCGAATTAACAAAGAAAATAATACTAAATCTTTTATCAAGAATGCTCATTAGAACAATTTAAAAAAAACAACGTAATTGTTAGAGTAACAGAACATTTACAGTATATTGTTTCATTACACCAACTAGCCATGCATATACACTACAGAACTCAATGGGACAGTGCCTAGATATGAGGAGAATCTCCGTGGCACAATGGCTAACGTCCTGGATTGTGACATTGTAGTAAGCGAGTTTGAACTCCAGTCGCGCTATTACGTTCACTTTCGAACTAATACCATTGGGAAAGGTATAAATCCCTTTATCCTCCCCAGGGTTCAATAGTAACACTACTGTTCTTCTTATAGAAGAACAGTAGTGTTACTATTGAACTTGGCATTAAATAACCCTCGAAGGTTGATATGCTATTAAACAAGGAAACCAAACGTAGCTTTCACCTTTTCGCGGGCAGATAATTTTTAAATACTTGTAGAGTGGCCACATTATTTTCTATCTATATATCACTGAATTGGTCAAAGGACAGACAAAAGGAAAATGTCTTAGATTTAGCTATCGCAAAAAGCGACGACGATGTCACTGCTCTGCTTATGTACCGTTGGCGACAAAAAATGTCGCTATGCCTGCAAAAGGGTTAATAATAGCCAGAAACCACTAACACTTCTTATTTCATTTATGTTGTTACTATCCTCAGATAGATGGCAACCTAATCCAAGCTGAAGCAAGAATTTTCAATTGCAACCACGTGACTCGTATTATTTCATTTGAGAGAGAGAGAGAGAGAGAGAGAGAGAGAGAGAGAGAGAGAGAGAGAGAGAGAGAAGTGGGGCGGTCCCGGAGAAGCACATGGCACCTACGATGAAAATATCGTTATGCAAATGCGTGAAGATCTTAGCGATGATGAAGCGCTGAGTGAACTCGCTACCGAAGATATTTCTGACCCAGAAATGGACGCTGAGAAGAGTGTTGTAAATGATACAGCCGTCGGTATCTTGGTTTGAAGATGATGCTGATAATGTGGGCGTAGGCAAGGGCACGGTAGGGGAGAGAACTTCAAGTGCTGTGCATAATACAAGTAGTAGGCCTAACACTGATAGCGATTCGGAAGATGATCTATACTGCAATAACGGTAGGCTAAGAATTCGTGGCTAGAATTAGTCTTCAAAAAATTCAGTGAAGCCCTGAATAATACATCTGAAGGGAGACTGAAGAGTTTACCGGTCAAATTTCTTATAGAAATTGTTAGTTATTTCATTATATATATATATATATATATATATATATATATATAGAGAGAGAGAGAGAGAGAGAGAGAGAGAGAGAGAGAGAGACTTTATTTTTACGTTGGATGTGCAAATTGAATTTGTTTTTTTAACTTCATTACTTATAAAGCTAACATAAATGTTTAGTCTTCTTTCGATATATGACAGTTTTTATTTACTTAGCGAAGATGGCTTACATCTTTACATAAGCATAGCATTGAGACACCCAGTTTGGACCGAACTCACTGCATTAACGATTTGGTCTGCGAAACGTGCTTGTTGACCATCGTGTCATAATACGCTTCCATGATAGTCTGTATAAATTTGAAGATTTTTATCTTTTATTTACTTTTTTATCAAATTCAAAATTTTAAGAAAAATTGATATACGAGGGTCGGCTGAAAAGTTCATAGTCTGACCAAGATACTCTCATGGAATGTAACCAAATGATGTTCATTTTTCAACATAGTCCCCCTTGAGGTGCACATCTTTCTTCCATTGATGTTGCTGTATTTGGATACCATTGAACCAAAAGTCATCAACTGCTGATATGACGTCAGCCTATGAGCTTTTCAGCCTACCCTCGTAAAATGTATCAGATTGACTTCTCAGGAATCTGTCTTAAATTTCACTGCGGGCTTTGATATTGTAAATAACTTAAGTTAACTTTTAAATGACTGCTTATGACGCTTTATGAATCTATTGATTTAAACAGTGGGTTCAATTACAAAAGTTGTGATTGACGAAGTGAATTGTGTATTATTTTTTTATTCCTATGTTCCTTTATTTTTATATTAAATATTAAATCTGATGCACACATTTAAACAAAAAGATATATAGACGATCTGGTTCATGAAACGAAAATTATCGCAGCTCATGTTTTAAGGATTGATTTCCAGAGTCAGGGCAATAAATATGATATAATCAACGTTCTGGGAATATCCATTGTGAGAGGTCAATATTTTAGTCTGGGTTTATATCTAGAATAAAGCTGTGGTAAATCTGCTTGCAATAATCGCAAAATATTGGCTATTAACTTCATTATGAAAAGGGATCATAGTAATATTTTGGGAACATTACAATTTTGTATAAAACTCGGCTTCCTGCTAATTATTGTTTATTATTATAGACTTCTTTTTTCGATGAGGAGCCCAGTTTTTCAATGTAGAACAACATTTTTTTGCGTTGAAACCTTTTCTTGGGTCCTATAAGTTCTCATATCAAATTTGATAGCTCTACTTTAAACTGTCTGATTATATAAAAGAGACAGGAAAACAAACACTTCCCAATTATTGATATGAATTATTCTTGAATATTTAATGATTATTTTCTAATTCTGATGAGTTTGTTTGTATCGCATGTCACCAAATAAAATCATAAATCAACTGAACAGTCATATTCTTCTTCTTCTTCTTCTTCTTCTTCTTCTTCTTCTTCTTCTTCTTCTTCTTCTTTTTTTTTTTCTATTAATGACAAATTTCATGCACAGAGGATCGATTGATTATTAATGTAATATAGAAATACAGAATTCATATAGAGGCACACTAAACGGCTTTTTTAAAATTCAAGTAGGCATTTATTATATAAACTTTTTGTTGTTTATCCAAGAGTAGATTAACATCACTTTTATTCTAATTACTACACAGTACTCACACTTGTGTTGGTTGTTATAGACACAACGCGTTGTAGTCGCGAACCTGGGATTTCAAAGCAAACTCTTCATTCAACTCACACGGATAGAAAAGCGAAATGAAAAGGATGGATTAACTTGGAAAAATAAACTTATACGAAATATTCTATAAGTATGGACAGCGGACGAAACGTTGTAACTATAACAACCAAGATGAGGATACTAGTACATTCAATATATAATACAGTGACACTATATTCGATCCCAATAATTAAAATACCAAATAAAAACCTACAATGATTACACAGCTGCATTAGCACATGTTTGGGGTGCTATCAAAAAGTATTAAGTTTTAATACTAAATTTTAGATTTAACTGAAAAAGCGTGTACAACTGAGCAATTTGTATAATAAAGTAATGATATCTAGACGACGCAAGGCCAATTTTGAAAAAAATATGAAGCCAGTTTTGAAACTTTTTAAACAAAATGTTTTTGGCGAAACATAGGATTGTGCAAGTGCAATACAAACCATACCCACTAGGCCTAACCCCATGCGGCCTTTCTTGTTTCCTAAATTTGAAAATTCATCACAAGAGTAAGATTTGAGGAATATGGGAGCATCAAAATAAATACGACTGTGCAGCTTCATGCCATATACAAAGTGGAGTTTCAGGGGTGCTTCGACCAATGGAAAACTCTCTAGAATAAATGTGTTGAATTTCAAAGGAACTATTTAGTAATGATGCGAAACAAGTAAAGTCGGCAGTGGTTTATTGTCAGTATCAATCGAACAGAGAGGAAGTCTATCTCCTTTTCGCTTGCGTTAGACCAGGGAGATTGTTTTTGCTGAGGTGGAGCACCATATCAACAGTGATCTCCCAGATGCTTTACCGCACAGGTCAGATTACGCAAGCTGTGCTACTCATGCGATGAGTTGGCGGGGGCTGGTGTCGAACCCGGAAATTTGTGATTTACTTGGCAGATGTTCTACCGACTGAGCTAAACCGATAATAATGTACTTTTATAAAATAATTGTGTTGTATCTTTAATTAATTTCATAGAAACATTTGATCCAATCTGAGTTTGAAAGTCTATTTCTTTATAAATTAACTATAAATATTGAACTTCGATAGCCAAATTGTTTTTGCACTGGTACGATAATCCTCGGCTACAAAGCCACGAGTTACCGTTCTTGCTCCTTTGTGTAATTAATTCATTAGAGGTAGATATTTATCCAATCCGTTCACCACCATTAGGATATGACACAAGGTCGCAAGTATGGGACATCCAGCGAGGATCGAACTCCCTAATCAGTAGTTATGGATCTGCGAGACTAGCTTGCTAACCATTAGACCACGACGGGACATCCATAATTTATAAGAGGTGTGTCCATTATTCAGTCGCTTGAATCTGGGTGATGTTTTTTTTTTAAGTATTTCGTTTTAGATACTATTCAACTATTTGAAATTCTCTAAGACACGAGGTTTTTACTATTCAAAGATTCTTTCTGACTATTATTTTCATCATTGTGTTTTTATTACAACTACATCACAAGGAGAATGACTTAGAAGAAATCCTCAGCGAAGATATCGCATGTGAGAGTAAAACAAGGGACAAGATAAATACCAATGGACAAAATAAAACATTGTCTTCATTTATGACATAACTGAATGAATGCGCCGAAGAGTAGATCAACCAAAAATGACGTGATAAAAACAAGAAAGATAAGTATAGTAGTCCGAAAGAATCACAGAGGAACTTCTTATAGAATTTTTCAGTTATTTAATTTCAATACAAGTTTACCTATCTTAAATTTCATAGAAACATTCTTAGGTTGGACTAGACTTGTGAACCCGTTGGGTTTCTGTTGTAACAGCGGACCATGATGATGCTGATGCTTTTAATTAGAAAGGAATGAAGGATTCTATCAAGTATTTCCTCTTTTCTCAAGAATTTGGATTATTAAAAAATGGCGTTCAGGCCGAATACAGACACCACAAAAATTTGTTCAGTCCCAAATTGGACTGAAAAATTATCTAAATTGAAGCACTTTAAGTGCATTGCTCTTATTAAGATCTCGCTATGATGTGCCTTTTTTTCAGGGTTACAGTATCATACAAACAAAATAATTTTAGTAATGCAAATCGAGATAATGCTTCTTAAAGTGCATTATTTACAATTACTAATATAAATGTTTAGTCTTTTTTTTTTTCAATATATGATATAGTTCTGTACATAATCACATCAGTGAGACACATGGTGCGGATCGAACTTACCACTGTAGAAATTATGTCTACGAGACATTATTGGCCATCGCGCTATGGTACTCGTCCATGGCATAAGTCGTATAAATTTGAAAATCCCTGTTCTGTACATTTATCTTTCATATAATAATATCATAATAACAGTGCATATATATATATATATATTATATATATATATATATATATGTGTGTGTGTGTGTGTGTGTGTGTGTGTGTGTGTGTGTGTGTGTGTGTGTGTTGTAGTAGTGAAAATGTTGAGCCTCGTTATTCAATATATCTATATATTTCAAAGGTGTAAAGTATATGCAAAAAAATCTTTGATATTTAGAAAATATTTAGAAAATAATCAATTTAAATATTCTCAAAGCTACTTTGTGTCTACATCATCAGATTTTGGGAGGAAAAGCTAAAATTAAATGTTTAATTGATTCAGTACTGAAATGTTTTGATCTAAATAAAATCCGTTTAACAGTTGTTTTGCCGTCGAAGTCAAAGATTTTTCTTAGCGAAGGGAGTTACGTCCCTTCGTGATAAAATCGTTTCAGCTCAAAATATCATTCACGGTATTGCAATGTTTGTGTTCGTCTTGATTTAATAACGGGATATCTTGTTAGATCTGCACTAGATGTCCCATAATTTTGTGGCCTTGTGTTAAATATAAGCTACGCTTTATTTTTTAAAGGCGCCTAACATGATGTAATGGTTAATCTAGACTTGTAGACCTTTGTTAGTTCTATTCTCAGTGATCCAAACTTATGGCCTGGTGTTAAAGTAAACTAAGCTTAATAAATCTACCTATATATATATATATATATATATATATATATATATATATATATATATATATATATATAAGTTAGGATTGTGGAAAGTCAACGGCACTAAGCAACTGTCAGTTTCTCGTCTATGCAATTATTGGACCATGGAATATATATATATATATATATATATATATATATATATATATATACACAGACACACACACACACACACACACACACACACACACACATATATATATATATATATATATATATATATATATATGAAGAATCGTTATAGGGTTTTCTTTGTTCAAAACGACAGATTATAATGTATATTTTATTTACAAATATTCCGCTTTTCCTGCATTGCAAAGGTAGTTATAGGAGAGTGGTTTGCTCAAGTAGATGTTTAACTGGAATATTTGCTCACAAAAGGATTATTGCATCTTTGTAGTAACCACAAACAATAAATAATAATCTGACCTTCTTATTTTAGTGCACAGGAAACGAATTTCAGATACTCATGGGATGTCTTTTTTTCCTGTTTTTCCCCTCTTTTCCTTGATAATTAAGAATAAACGTTGAATAGTTCTGATATTTAACCAATTCCCAACTCCCCTGAAATATAATACCTGGAACTGAACCTGAATTTCTGCTCGTTGCATAGAGCCAAAACAATAGAGAACAATACTGGAGGATAAGGTGATTAAAAGAATGCGCTTATGCTAAACACTATTAACCGCCTCAGTAGGCTTAGTATGTAAAGATGAGGACACTAGTTCGACCCAGCCATATGTTAATAGTACCACTACTGTTCTTCTACAAGGATAGCTTTGGCATTAAATAACACTCGAAGGTTGACATGCCATTAAATAATGAAACCTAACCAAACCAAACTAGTCCGAGTAAATCAACGTATAATAATCAAAATTAAAATTTAAAGTTTCTGAATAGGCGGAAGAAAACTAGGAATTTCAAAAAAAAACAGCCCTAATAACATTTGAATGACTATCTCGGTAATAAACTCATTGTTGTTTAAAGATGAAGGTACAAAGTAGAGTAACAGTTATTGGTAAAGAAAATTGAACCAGTGAATTGGGTTCGAATTATGGTTGAGCTTCTTTATGCTCACTTCACACTGAATATACCGTCAATGGCAGACATCATGGTTGACAAAGGTGAGGCTACATGGGATCTACATGAATCTCTCACACAACTTTAAAAGAATGGTGTTTGTGTATTTACATAACCTCTGCATAAGTAGAGTGTGACACAACTTCAATTGTTTTTAAATTGACGGTTGAAAGTGATACTCTTAGAGTCATCTAGTAGAGTTATCATCTTTTTAATAGTAGCCCAGGTTTTGTTTAAACAGTAATAGTTGGAAGATTGTAACGATGAATGTTTATTGGTTGTATAGTAAATGTCTCTGAATGGTAAAGGTAAATTCGGTAAACGGGTCTGGGGTTGCTACGGAAGGGTTCGGTAAATTTAGCCTTGAAAAAATTATTGCCCTAACACCTACTTCTTACTGTGTCCTTTGAAACAGCTCATTGCTTGGCTTCTTAGCACAACACACAGTCGGTTCGTGGGTGCTTTTCAAATTCCTCAAATTTTTGGATAGCCTCATCTTATAAAGTTCCATTAAATTTCAAACAACCTTTTATCGTTATTTATATCACTACAAGGTCATAAATCTATCAAGATACTGAGCTGGCCAAGTAACAGAAAATAAAGAAAAGGTTTCATTCGAGAAGCCACTCTCTTTACATTTTCCTACGGTGCACAGAAACACACGTGCATAAATCTGTTATTATTAGGAAACAGCAGGAAGGCTGCGCCAAGTGTTAGTCGCGAAATCCGGTCCCTGTGAAAACAAACATTGAAAACCGACACGACAAACACATGGCTATATATAGTGAGACGAACATTTAACCTTGATGTTTCTTGACGGACAGTCAGGAGTAAGCATTATGTATTAGTGGTTAATTTACACATGGACATGGTTACTTTATTGTTTGATATTTTGACACTCTACATATTCAAATACATTTTGGTTTTGGGCTTTTTCACTTTTTCAGTACGTTGAGTAATTGAACAGTTAGTTGTTGCAATGTCAGTTGTCATATTTCACTATATACTGTGTATTTACAGGGCGTCCCATCGTGATATAATGGTTAACAAACTAACCTCTACTAAATAGCGAGTGCAATTCTCGTTGGATGCCCCATATTTGCAAACTTGTGTCACGTCTTACTCGTTGTAAACGGATTGGGTAAATACCTATTGTGTATTTCCAAAATACAGTGGCTAACGTGCTGGAATGCGACATCGTAGTAAGAAGTTCGAACTCCAGTTGCGCTATTACATTCACTTTCTGGCTAATACTCTTTAAAAAGTATGAACCCTCTCATCCCAACTATGGTTTGAATAGGAGCACTACTGTTCTTCTACAAGAATGATGTAATTGAATAACCCACGAAGGTTGATATGCCATTAAACAAAGCGACCAAACCAAAAACACAAATTCTTCTTTCTCAGAGTTCTTAACAGTTATATCCATATATTCTTGTGTATATATCTAGATAATGAACACTGAATGTTTCTGTTTTTGGTTCTTTTGCCGAGGATCAGAGTGTAGTATCGGTACCCATAGAAATCTAATCAGGTATATTGCCAAAAATAAATAAATAAATAAAAGTTAAGTCTAAAATTTTAAATTATTATTATTTTCACTCCTTGTGAGTTTTTCACATCTGCATAAGCTAATGGTCTTTCACTGCAGTCTGAGTGACAACAAGTCTCCTCAGGTCTCTTGGACTCTTCTGAGTATTCTAGCCGATTTCAACAATGCTGTTTTCTGGATGGTCTCAATTCTTCCTCTGATTTCCAGTTCCTCTATTATTATTATTATTATTATTATTATTAATTATTATTATCCTCATCATTTGTTTGTTTGTTTGTTTGTTATGCCTCCTTGAACCTCTCTCCTTTTTTTCTATCTTCTCACGTCAACCTTTAAAAATGTATCTTTGCACAGAACATATTCACAATTAATACAATATCTATATACAAATCAAATTCTATTAAGTAATTAATCCGATAGTTCTGAAAAATGCCCTCAAATTCTTTTTCTTATCATTATTTCTGAAATTATCCAATTCAATTTTTTTACACTATTGCTGGTTTTGATCTGATTAAGCAACTATTTTCAAAATTGTATTACTCTATTAGCAAAAAAATACAATTGCTTAATAGACTTAATTTTTTGAAATCTGCATTGACAATGAATTTCCTGTTCGAGAAGAAATATCAAAAAATGTCTACTATAATTAGAAATTCCATTCATTATTTTGAAAGTTTCAATTAGATCAGCTTTCATTATTCTTTCTAGTAAAGTAGTTAACTCTGATTTAATTGTACGTTTGGATTTTGTCATTTATCACGGGAATTATACTATATATATATATATATATATATATATATATATATATATATATAGTATACTTCCTATACACAAAAACACACACACACACACACATATATATATATATATATATATATATGTGTGTGTGTGTGTGTGTATGCGTGTAATGGTGCTCTAGTGTAATGGTTATCGTCGAAGGAAATGGACGCGGTGACAAGTTCAAATCCTGTGCAAGACTGATCGCTTTTCGTATAGCGCTAATACCTTTGCGAAAGGTATGAATCAAAATATCCCCCCTCTAACTATGGGTAAATACTAGGCCAGACTGAGCTCTTTAATCTTGGTTAGGCAACCAGACTAGAAGAAGGAAAACTCAGAATTCAAACATGTTTAACCCCGCTTAAGAAATTGACCTAGTATCTCATCCTACTCATGTGGAAGGGTTGGTGAATATATATTGACAGAGAGAGAATGGAATTAGAGAGAATGAGTGTGGTGGTAGTAATGGTAGTGTTATGTTTGCTGAATGATTTTCGTTACTTGCCAAAAATATGACATTTTAAAAACAAATTAATTTGCTAACCTTTTTCGCAGATTTTTTTTCTGAAATTCTGTGTTCTTATTTTTATTTATTTAGTTAGTTAGTCATTTTTATTATTTTTATTCATTCATTATTCTTTTTTTTTTTAGTGAAAATGTTCGAATGTCGTTAATGTTAACAATGACAAAATGAACATGACCTCGACTAGGAACTTGTTTGTGCTCAGATTGCAGAAGGTGTTGCTTGTTCTGTTTTACGGCATATCAACCCTTTTCGGTTCATTTAATGCCGAATCAGGTCATTTTGATAAATAAAGGACACATGTTGCTTACAATGCATGTTGTTGCTTAAGTGGTCATCCAATTAAGTATTGAACAGCCGTAACGCCGCTTAACCTCAGTGATCTAGCAGGAACTGATGTTTCAGCGTGACTTGACCGTAATTACAGAAGAAGTCATTTTTATAGAAAATGGCATTTGAATAAGATTATTAAAATTTTAAAACTAAATTCTCTTTTTTAATAAATCAGATCATATCTTTTTGTCTTTTTTATCGTTGATTTCTATCGTTATTCTTTTTTCTTTTCTTTTGTTTAATCTATCTTAAATCTGTTTCTCTTGAAGGGAGTTTTGTAAGGATGGGAAATTATTTGCATAACGATTTCAGTCAAAAATATACAGGGAGACTTTGGTATTAAATAACCACGATGGTTGATATACCATTAAACAAATAAACAAACCAACAGATTGTTGGCTGTGTTCAAATTTTTAAGGTTTTTATATTTATATTGAGCAAATGATATATGCACAAAGAAGTGAAGAGAATAAAGTGTAGTACGTTTTTGCCTCTACTTAGTAAAACGTCCACTCTCGCTTGTGTGTGTGTGTGTGTATGTGAATATGTGTGTCTGTGTGTGTGTATGAAACATAATAAGATCAGATAAGCTAATCTTGAATAGGACATATATCTGATTGGTTGAAGAGGTACGCATCAACAATTCTTCTTAAGCAAGAGAAAGTTAAACGTTGATCACGTGATCAGCTGCCGACAAATATGTCCGAAAAGCTGATTGACGGCATAGAATTGTATATTTATTATTGTAGAAATTTATAAATACCGAAACTAATAGCTGTTAAAGGGATTAAATCAGTTTAAATACCGTATTTGACGTCATATGAAATCCACCCCCTTTTTCATCCAAATATTTAATCAATTTGTTAAATATATACAACTTAAGGAATACAGAATAATAAACGAAGCAATACATTAAAAAACAAGTAGAATATTCAAGGTCCGGAGAGAGAATGAAACATTCGGTAGGAATGTGTCAACAGATTTTGGCTATAAGTAAATAAAAGATTAGGAAAATAAATAAATAAGGTTATATGAGTGATGAAAAGGCGCGTGGAACGAACACACACACACACACACACACACACACACACACACACACATTATTGGTGAGTAAATTATGCCTTAGTAGTGTTAACAGTCAGTAAATAATTGATTTAAAATGCAAGAATGTGTTGATGGCAAAAAGTGTGAATTCGTAATGAAAGAAACCGATTCAGTTTGTCTGAGGCCGCATGGGGTTTAAAGGTTAGCAAGCCAGATTAACAGGCCGTTGTTAGTAAATTCAATTCTCATTGGGTACCTCATACTTCTGACTTTGTTCTAAACTACACTAAGTACAACAAATGGTAACAATATCAGTCGGTTTATATATATATATATATAATATATATATATATATATATATATATATATATACACACACACACACACACACACACACACACACACATATATATATATATATATATATATATATATATATATACGTAGGATTCGCAGTCTGATGAAGCCTGGTAATATCGGGGGAAATAAATTTATAACTGTTAATATGATTGTTATTTAAGCATTTTCTTTTGTTAAATGTAGTTCTGTATATAATTTCCCATTCATTGTAAGTTGAGCTCTCATATGGATTATATCAATTCTAATATTTCGATGTTAAAGAAGGTCTTGAATCATTCCTAACACCAACTAACCTGATTATATATATATATATATATATATATATATATATATAATATATATAATATATATAGGATGTTCGGGATAAATTTGACATACTTATATTTGGTTATTTCTCTCCGTAAGTTGGAGGTATTGATGCGCACTACGCATCATTTAAAAGCTTGGACCCTACTTCATTCATATACGTGATGACAGATAGAATTGATGACTGGAACTCGCCTGAATCATGGAAGAGAATAATCATTATGATCGGCCATCAAAATAAGGAGATTATGGTTGCTGCCCAATGCTCCCTGAACACTGTAAAGCAATCAGGCATGAACTGGAGAATTGCAATGGAGATTACGAGACTGTGGCTAGAAGAAAGCAACATGACAGACGATCTGATTGCGTTCGTACAGCAGAATTTCTCGAAAATCTACAGAAAGGGTATCAGGTTGAATTCAGATGCCTACATGGAGTTGCTAAACACTTTAGTCAAGCCCTGGATAACAAGGGTAGCCAATGGTAGGCCATACGTATGGCAGCAGGATTCGGCCCCTGTTACACCTCTGGGAAAAGTCAAAAATGGTTGTCGGCGAATTTTTACGACTACACCAGTCCCAATGTTTGGCCTCCGAACACCCCAGACCTTACCCCCATGGATTATTATGTACGTGGCGCTGTTGAGAAAGACACCAATCGCCGTGCCGGTACTACAAAAGCCCAGTTAATCGACAGAATTAAGGTAGTTTTTGAGACCCTTCCCAGGGAAACTGTAACATCAGTTTCCTCCAGGTTCCGGAGCAGGTTTGAAGCTGTGATCGACGCTAATTGCAGTTATTTTGAGTGAAACTTGTTGAGAGTAATTTCCGTGCCAGTTGAATTTCTTTACAATCCATTAAATTTTGTAGTTAGCAAGCACTTATT